>CM057085.1:1270000-1615000 GCA_029959045.1 Taenioides sp. WSHXM2023 | reverse complement strand
TTGGTCACAGTGGTCAGTGGGTGTCCTATCTTGTCCTGCAGTGCATATGAGGTGATCAAGCTGAAGGGCTACACAAACTGGGCCATCGGTCTAAGCGTGGCCGATCTGACTGAGAGCATCGTCAAGAACATGAGCCGCGTGCACCCTGTCTCCACCATGGTCAAGGTAAGACATGCATACACATTAAACATCTATGTCCTTTAAGTGTTTGTATGTTTTGAACGTCATTTTAAGCAATATAAACTCCTGTCATTAAATGAATGCAATATATATATATATATATATATATATATATATATATATATATATATATATATATATATATATATATATATATATGTATATGTATATATATATATATATATATATATATATATATATATATGTGTGTGTGTGTGTGTATATATATATATATATATATATATATATATATATATATATATATATATATATATATATATATATATATATATATATATATATATATATGTGTGTGTATGTGTGTGTAATATCTCAATGAAGACGAGCAGGACCAGAGAAGTTACAGAATGCACCTTTAATGAAATACGTAAAATCCCTGTGTGGCTTCTGACTGGTGCTTTGTCCTTTCAGAACATGTACGGCATCTCAGAGGAGGTCTTCCTGTCCCTGCCCTGTGTGCTCAACAGCAGTGGGGTCAGCAGTGTGGTCAACATGACTCTGACCGACGCTGAGGTGGCTCAGCTCAAAAAAAGCGCAGACACTCTGTGGGGCATCCAGAAGGACCTCAAGGACCTCTGAGCTTCTGTGGCCCTCTCACTTTACAATGACCATTTTCTGTTTAGTCATAGACACACACAGTAGGAAGCAGTTTGGTTGTGCTGCTGCTCCCAAACCGGAAACCTCCAGATACAACCGACAGGTGCGACAGATCATATCAACTCACTGCCTTCAGGTACAACAGGTGCTCTTCCCTGTCACCTCATTGCCTTATGTACATTAAGCAGACACGTCTTTAACAGCAGAAGTGTCTCATGTCACCAGCAGCGTCCAGGGCACACTGAGCTGGAGGTTAGCACAGTCTGCGTCTGTATGTGGAGGGTCCGGTGGGTCAGGAGACAGATTGACCAATAAAAACAATCTGGACATTAGGCTTCTCTGTGTTCTGTGTATTCTGTTATGTTTAGCAGTTACCATGTTGATACAATGCACACCTTAGTAATGCAAATATTAGAACTTTTTCCCCAAATAGTAACTTTTTTATAATAACTTTTTTTTAACAGACCCAGTGTCCTTCAAAAGGGTCATATGATGTTATGGTGACGTGTCTAGCGGCTCAGACACAGATTTTGGCTCTATTCTCCTTCTGCACTAGAAGGGGAATAACGCCATCTGCAGTCCAACTTCTCCAGGACAGCAACCCAGGTCCTTGAAAGTCAAGGCATGTCACTGTAACATCATGACCCTACACTGGTTTGTTAAAAAGAACTTGGAAGAACTTGGAAGTTCTTTTTAACAAGTCCAAAAATAAAAACTCTTTGAGGTATAAGTTTTAGGATAGAAACAGCACATTCTTAGGAGCCTGTGATCAATACGAGCATTTATGGTTCTGTTTAGGAGTTTGATTTTCAACAAAAAAGGTGACAGTGACTAACTGAAAAACTGTTGACTAATGCTAACTAGCTTGCTACTGTAATGTAATCTGAGAGGGACTTGTTTAACAGCACTGATCAGCTCACCAGTTGTAGTTCCAGGTATGTCAGTTATCCATGGTCAGATTGTGTAAAACATAGCTCAGATTGAAGTCTAACTTGGGTAACCGCTTCAGACAGAGCAGTGCCTCTAGGTAGCTTCACCCTGTTAATGACATAAAAACAAAGTATCAATACTACATATTAAAAGGAGAAATTTAATTTGTCAACTGGACAGAGTTTATTTGGTCGAATACGTTTCGCAGCTCATCCAAGCTGCTTCTTCAGTTCTGGTCAGATGCTGGCGGACACTGCTTGCCTGGAAAAATCCAGACTCAGCAAATCCAGCAAATTTTCCTGGGCGGGCAACAATGAGCAAACGGACAGCAAAACAAACCAATCAGAGAAGAACTAACGGGCAGCGAAGTGAACCAATCAGAAAAGGGCGGACGTGACGTCGGCAACGCGACACGAAAATCTACAGGGGGAAAGTAAATAAACAGTAGCAAAGAACGGAGAGCTAATTCAACATAGCTAGCGCTACAGAGATCGTTGTAAATGACGTGTGTCGTTGTTGCGGTAAAAACATGAGACGTGGTGTAACTGGAAACTTTTATAAGTCACGAAGCTCACCGTTGTTGCAACGCCTTGTGAACTTGGGTCTTGCATTAAGACTTGAGTTAAATAGATCGATTAGAGTGTGCAAGCCTTGTGTAAGCCTTGTCGGGCGCTTGGAACGGAACCTAACCATTTTTCGCAAATGGCAACAAGACGTGGAAACTCTCACTACTGAAACAATAACAGAGGATTCATCTGGACCTGGTGACAAACGAGAACGCTCAACTCCTTCTAAAACTCCAAGAGCACTGAAGAAGATCCGGCGTAGTCCTCCCCCCACTCAGTCCGCAACAAGGCGAAGCATCACACAGGTAAGCGTGCTATTGCTAAACGCTTTACTGAGTGCTAAGTCTGTAGGCTATAACTAAGTAAACATTAGAGACATGGAAGAACCCAATTCACTAATGTGTTACTTCTTACGGATCAAGGCATTTGTCACTCTGTAGAATTAAAGTAATTAACCTATAAAACTACGTTGTGCTTTTTTAAATGCCCGTTCGTTTACAAGTTGACACATACATTGCTGTTAATCGATGTGTTATAACACATTCCCGATCTATTTGCACAGTAATAAAGAGAAAATTAGGATGATACGGGTATTGACTGAGTTGAAAGATGTATCTTCTCCCCCACTATCCACAGCCTTGATGCATCAGTAGATGGTCTTTTTAACAAATGGTTATTAATTGTAAGTCACATCCTATATTCTTTAACATTTATGAACATTGTGTCTTCTATTTCACAGGTCATTACTGAGAACACAAGCAAAACTGTTGTCAAGGTTTCCTCTCCGTCTGAAGCTGGGATCATTAAGAACATAACTAATAAAAAGTTGAAAACTGCAGCCAACTTGATTTCAGCTCATAAAGAACTTTAAATAAAATAAAAGATTCACCTTATCATTAGTGAATAAGTGGCTTTTAGGTGGAGATGTACGGCAGATTGCGGCCCACCCTGGTTTTCCCGTCTGTGTTGATACATCCTTTTGTGAAGTGGCTGTTTTGTTTCTCCAATGTAGCGCTCACTGCAGTCTTCACTACACTGAATGGAGTAGTGTAGTGAAGACTGCAGTGAGCGCTACATTGGAGAATGTGTACATTCTCCAATGTACATTCTCTGCCGTACATCTCCACCTAAAAGCCACAGGCCACTCCTTTGAGGACAGTGAGGTCCAGATCTTGGCCAGAGAAAAGAACTGGTTTGAGAGGGGAGTTAAAGAGGCTATTTTTGTCAAGAAAGAGAATCCTTCCTTGAACAGAAATGGAGGTCTCAGACATCATTTGTCTCCCATCTATAACTCTATCCTCAAACCCAAATCAAAACAAACTGGGAAAACAATGGGACTAGCCAGGACATGTCCAGAGGTGTGAAAACACCCATCATGGCCCTGAATGGATATGCTAACTACTCCCCCACTCCCACTCCATATTGAATAGACTCACATGACTAACAGAAACTGTAAACAACTCCATATTGAATAAACTCACCTGACCAACTGAAACTGTATTTAAATATGTATTGTCTCAGAGTAATTTTCATTGTAATTAAGCTCCTCCCTTCAAGCAGATATAAAGCAGTGTCCGCCAGCATCTGACCAGAACTGAAGAAGCAGCTTGGATGAGCTGCGAAACGTATTCGACCAAATAAACTCTGTCCAGTTGACAAATTAAATTTCTCCTTTTGCTATGGATTCTACCTGGATGACTGAGGGATTCTACACACAATACTACATATTCATAATCAAAAATACCCTTAAAATACCCATACCCTCAAGCAGATGGCCCTTGGGTTTGCACTGGACGCTGCAGCCCTTCCCATGAGACAGTGTGTGGTCAAGACTAGATGGACAGGCTCCTGTCCTGTTCTTTGGATCATTTCACTCTCTGGACTAGATGATTCTACCACCAATAGGTTCATGCTCTTGATATAGTCATCATACCACACAAAAGTGGAACCAAACACTAACTCCACTTTAAACCGAAAATGTTCATTTTGTCTTCTTATGTACTTTAAACTTCTTAGGTTCTTTTTAAAGACAATACAGTAACTTGTATTTACCTTGTTGACATGTTTCGGCTGCTAGCTGCGAGCCATCTTCAGAACTGTCACCGGTGTTGGTGGTGACGTGTCGTATATCAGCAGTTGTTACTTCCTGTAGGCGTGGTCAGCCTGATGGACCTGGCAGGTCGCTCAGACTGACCACGCCTCCCGTCGCCTGGTGGTCTCTGGAGGAGGGTGTCCCAGGTGTGTGAAAGGAGGAATGCTCCGTCATCACGGTTGATGCTGTCCGTGCCTCGTTTCCTGATTTCAATGGCCTCCCTGATCCAGCGTTTGAACTTGTTGTTTTCCGATCCGATGACCCGTGCCCCTTCCCAATCCATAATATGGTTATTTCTTTTACAGTGGTCTGATATGCATAGGTTCAGTCACATACAATCTGTCAAAAGCCCTGGTCGAAATAATAAAACCACTCATCGGTCAAACAAAATTCCACTGCAAGAACGCAAAAAAATTGGCACAGGATCTAAAAAACATCACAATAGCACCAGACGAAATATTCATATCACATGACGTCATCTCACTCTTCACCAAAACACCCGTGGATGTCACATTACAAATAGTACAGGAAAAACTCAGAAAGGACAAAACACTCAAAAAATGCACAAATTTAACAGTTGAAGATATTACATAACTATTACACTTCGTGGCCAAATCTACACATTTCCAATACCATAACATCATTTACAGACAGAAGGAGGGGTTCGCAATGGGAGATCCACTATCCGCAATAATGAGCAGTTTTTTCATGGAGGACTTGGAACAAAAAGCATTCAACACAGCACCCCCACAATGCCGTTTAACTTTCTGGAAACGCTATGTAGACGACATCCTGGAAAAAATACAGCAAGGACACACCCAAGAACTCACGGACCATCTCAACACACAGGACAGTACCGGAAACATTCAGTTCACACATGAGGAGGAGAAAGACGGAGCAATAGCATTTTTGGACATTAAAATCCACCACATCGCAGACGGCAGCATCAAAATAACAGTATACAGGAAACTTACGCACACCGACCAATATCTACTCTGGACATCTGAACATCCCACTGCACATAAACTTTCAGTAGTAAGGACACTATTCGAACGGGCCACACTCATAACAGACAAAACCGACAGGGAAGAGGAGGAGAGACACATTATACAAACACTCAAACAATGTCAATATCCCAACTGGGCCATAAACAAAGGCACACAACAAGTCAACAATAAAACCAACAATAAAACCAACAAACCCCGACAAAAAACACAACAAACCAATAGAGGGCAGCAGGACCACAAGAACACAGTCACACTACCATACATCAGAGGAATAACTGAACCCATCCAGAGAGCCATGAAAAAACACAACATAAGCACTGTAGTCAAACCATACACAAAACTCTGCCAACAGCTAGTACACCCCAAAGATAAAATCCCACAAGAACAAAAATGCAACGCCATCTACGAAATCCAATGCAAATCATGCAATAAATCATACATAGGGGAAACAGGCCGGGCTTTCCACATCAGAAAAAAGGAACACCAAAAGGAATGTGAAAAGGAAACATCAGGAACAGAACACAAAAAGACAAAGCATTGCAGGAAAACCTAAAATCCGCCATATCAGACCACTGTAAAAGAAATAACCACATTATGGATTGGGACGGGGCACCAACACCGGTGACAGTTCTGAAGATGGCAGCTAGCAGCCGAAACATGTCAACAAGGTAAATACACGTTACTGTATTGTCTTTAAAAAGAACCCAAGAAGTTTAAACTAACTCCACTTTTTACGCTTAACTATGTATATGAGGTTCTAATAGCATTAATCAGTGTTCCTAGGGATTTTTAGGGGATCTTAGTGCTAATGAGGTAAATTTGCATCTTTGTGTAGCAAAAAAAAACAAAAAAACCCCCCAAAAAAACCAATGTGTGTTCTATGTGTACTATGTGACATCACACAAGACTGCATGGGCGGAGTCTGAAGAACCTGTTAAACCAATCACACTGTTTCTTATAGGCCCCCCCCCCCCCCCCCCCACTCTCCCCTTTAGTCCTCCAGACCCCGCCCCTCCTCCCCCCTCACTCTCCCCTTTAGTCCTCCTGGTACTGCCCAGTTTAACAGCTCTGTTTGAAATGTGGCTATGGGCGGAGTTATATGTTTAATTGTTTTAGGTGTTTAATCCCACTTTAAATAAGACTACATAAAGGGTTCTTTATTTTAAAATTTTATTATAAGAATGTGAAACTCAAAGATTACAGGAAACTTTCAGTTCTAAACATTTGTGTGCCCACATGGATCCCTCTGGCAGTGGGCATCTCAGGTGGGCAGCAACCTGGGGCCATAGGCAGGCACAGGCAGGTGGTAGTAGCTGGTGCCCTGTTGGACTGGGTTGGTCCTGGAAGTGGTCCTGGGGCTGATCCTGGAGCTGGTCCTGGAGCTGGTCCTGGAGCTACCCTGGCGTTTGCCAAAGCGCAGTCCAAAAGTGTTGAGGTTGAAGCGGCTGCGCTCAGTGCAGAGCAGCCTCTCCTCAGTTTCAGACACACACACACTGGAGTCATCAGGTAGGACGTCCCTCAGGGACCGGAGGGGGGGCAGGGCCCGGAGGGAGGGCAGGGCCTGGAGGGGGGGTAGATCTGGGAACCACACCACAGATATAATGAAATAACATGTAACTAAGCAGAGATGGGTAGAGTAGCCAAAAATTGTATTAAAGTAATAACATTACTTTACTACATAACTTTATTATAATACTCAAGTAGAAGCACAAAGTAGTGGTCCCACAAAAAGTATTTGGGAAAACAACTGCTCAAATAAGAGTAACTTAAACTATCAGGAGGTAACATCGGATTTATAATTTGAAGTGAATGTGATCTGAAGGACAAAATATGAATGCACAAATAAATAAAGTAGTGTAGTACCCATCTCTGTCTCTAAAGTATACAACATTTACTTTAGGTTTATGGATCTATACCTAAAACGTATGAGCCCCTCACTGCAAATGCTCAGAGAAACCAGCCCCTGTCCTCTGTGTACAGGCCAGTGAATACTCTCACCAAAGCCATTTTCATCCAGTCTTCTGGAGGCAGGGGAGTGCTTTGCTCTAGGGCACAGTAGAAGTATAGTAAGTCCCTTCACTGCAACTACCATGACTATAAAATACTGAGGGGTAGGAGTCTAGACTAGTGTTGTCACAATATTCAAATTTCAGCAACTCAGTATCGAAACTAACGGGACAAAGCAATACTATCTCCATGGAGACAAGCAGGTATACTTCCCATCAGAAGTTACATATTGCTCATTTAAAGGTGCTCTATGTAAAAATGCCTCTTCACAGATGTGCCCTGTAATCTGCTTGTCTCCATGGATACAGACATGTTGCCTATGCAGTGGAATAATAACATCCCCATGGAAACGAGGAGATGGCTGACCTCCCACCGGAAAAGTTACATATTGCACTTTTAAAGAAGACCTATTAGGCTTGTGTCTGCTATATAGCTATAATCTATGACACCCATGGATTATTATGTTGTAATTTGGACTTTTTAAATCAAAATATTCATCACATCTACAATGACTTAATAAAAGAAACAAATTACGCTGACTTCTGTGTAAGAAAACTGAGCTGACATTGCCGTAAACATCTACACAACAAGAGTTGGTCTCTCCTATGGATAGCTGCACATCACCCCAGTGAGCAGTGTTTTTTTTTTTTCATTTGTACCAAAATGACTATGTGAAGTTATCTGCAAAAGGGTGTTTTGAAAATAAGTAATTAAAGATTGCTCAAAGATACACAAATCACTCCAAATACAACTTCGAGAGTGCATGCTCTGCTCTACCCTCTCAGTGGAGCGCCCCCTTCTGGCTGAGAGATGTGTGCATACCTGCTGTGTGCGTCCCGTGCACCGGAGCTCCATGCAGAGGGACCCCCAGAGGGACCCCCATGCTCCCTGCGTCCTGTCCCAACATGAGCCCACCCAGAGCCAATGCCATCAGCAGCCACGCGTCTCCTCTGAGCGCCATCTCTGCTCCACTGTCCCACAACCGCTCTCTCCTGCTTTTATGTCTCACCAATGACCCCCGCTGACCCCTCGTCCCGCTGATGGACTGATAGGACAGAGTAAATGGAGCTGTGTCCTGTCTGATGCATCATTCAAGTGGATTCTGTGAAATGTTGTCCCTCCGTGTGGACATTTTACCATAACATGCAGCGCGTCCATGACAGTTTCCATAATGCAACAGGAGACAGCGTCATATCACACGTTTTCTCCTCATAACTATGCTCACATTATGTGCCCTTTAAACCACGTCTATTTGGATAGTTGCATTAAGCCAGTGATATGTCTGTGGGAGAAAAATATGAATCACTAAAAATGAAACATGCAGGACACATATTATGCAAAATGGACTTTTTGAGCTTTTAACCAATATAAAAGCATCAGCAAAAGCATGTCTGGAGTTTCATTTTCATTTAATTCACACTGACTTCAGTAATTCAAAAACGTCCTTTGCCTCAGGAGCTAGTGGTGAGTTCAGTCAGTCTGAACTCTTTGTCTGACGTAGTGACTGGAGTTAGTCCTGAGTTCACCAGCTCCAGTTCAGCTCAGGCGTAGATGCACTTGGTTATAGCCTGCATGCTCACGAGAATAGAGGGATTCTTGTGCTTGTTGCCTGGATACATCAAAGGTTCTTTAGTTTCACAGCATCAGTTATCCAATAGACAATAGACAAAGGATATTAAAGGGCTCTTACTCTATCTTCTGATCTATGTTCTAATGTAGTTTCCCCATCACAAACATACCTGGAATTGTATTTTGTTTCATTCACACATGTTTAACTCAAAGTATTTTAGAGATGGGCATTCTGCTTTTTTGGAGGTGCTTCCAGTGAAGGTCTGTGTGACAGAGCAGCTCTGGTACATTCTGGAACATTTATTTGACCACACAGGTCTTTGAACCTTCTGTTAGTGTCCACTGTATCTGTGACGCCCACCTCATGTGTCTAGCCCAGGTCTGCTCTCCAAAGCAAAACACTGCCTTTGGCCTGTAGGCTTTTTGCTTAATCAATAAAGATAAATGTGTAGAGGCTAAACTGAGACAGCACTGTACCAATGTCATGTTTTAGACATGAACACAGCTTACTCTGATGGGAGAGAAGTATGCTAGCACCAAAGCTTTTCTACCCTCTGTTGCCATGGTGAATGGGATTCTCTGTGCTCCATTGTCTTAGGCATTATATACACTCAAACATGCTTGTAGCACAAGTTTATGTCGACTTTAATTGGATGAACCAACCAATTCCAACTCACCTTTAAACCCCCCCTCCTTTCCAACCCCCCCCCTCCCATCATGCTTTGTGGCATGCCATGCCACAGAGATGGTCACTGTGAGGGGCTGAGCCTTACCTCACAAACATTGCACAATCTAGCTGAACTCTCTTAACTTCAAACTCTACACGGAGAGACATCGTCCACTGAGAGAGGAGGACCTGTGCCTGCTGACGGGCCCCTGTGCTTCTGACTGGTTCCTGGTTCTCTGGCAGCCTTTGTGTTTCTGACTGGTCCCTGTTTCTCTGAGGGGCCCCTGTTTTTCTGTCTGGTTCGTGGTTCTCTGACGGGCCCTTGAATCTCCTGATTGGCAGTTGTCATTCCTCACTGGCCCCTGGTTGTGTGGGGGCTCTTGCAGAGATGCCTCTGTCACGGTCCTTGTCCATGAGCTCCCTGAGTGGGGTGCTGCCACAGTGGGAGGACGAGCTGCCTGTGGATGACCTCCTGCTGTTTGAAGTGTCCTGGGAGGTCACCAACAAAGGTCAGAGATAACCACACACTGCACTCATGTGCCTTAGTAGTATTGCTAATGTAATACATACTGTATGTCTCATACTATACAGAGGTTATTCACCATGCTTGTAGTAGTAGTAGTGGTAGTAGTACTTGTCACTTAGTAGCTGTCACATCAATCTAACTGACCTGAGGAAAACATGGTCTGACCACCGCCTGTTACTCACACACACCACATTCACAGTGAGTCTGGCCCAAGAGCACAACTACAGCCAAATGTAGGTTTGACTCACTGAGCCACTGCCACCCAGTAGACTGTCTCTTGGGTATGACTAGGTCTGGGCACTCACCATCCACTTCTCACTCACATATAGACATGCTGTGACATGTGAGCACATGCCGAGGCCCCACATCACTCTCTGCTCCTATGTTTTGTGTAACACTGAATCAATATTGATCTAGTGTAGAGAGTTCAAGTCCATTCACTCCACAGTTAAACATTAAGCAGCTGTGGTGCATAATGAATGAGACTTTACTCACAGTGAAAGAGTCAAATCATGATTCATGATTGGTCTGTGTTTATAATGTGTTCTAATGTTCTAATGTGTAGCACCACCCAGCTGTGTGGAGGACCACAGCAGGTCTCTACGTCATGTGAAGCCCATTATGTTTTTAGACATGACCTCTGTCTGACCTTTAGGGTCTCATATGGACCCTGACCATAGACTGTATGAAAAAAGTGTTATCAGTTCAGTTCAAAGCGAGCCTGATAACATCTTAAACACAGAATGCTAACCTTTCGCATGTGAATATTAGTGCAAACAGCTCTATCTTGGACTAGGCAGCTAGCATTAGCAACCCTTAACATCCATACTCGCTTTAGTGGCTTGTGTCCTTTTGGTTTTGCTCAATAGTTTCAAACTGTGTGGAAAGAACAGTGCTAAACATAAGTGATAAAACCCAGCACTGTGCTCAGTGGTTGTTGTTGGAGTCTTTAGTGGAAGTCCATGCTCAGTGTGTCAAAGGACCTGTGTATAGCTGTGAGAACATTAGTCCTGTGTCCTTTGTCTACAGTGGGAGGGATCTGCACCGTGATCCAAACCAAAGCCAAGATCACCGTGGACGAATGGGGGGACAACTACTACATGATGGGCCCTTATTTTGAGCACAACTTCCAGACTCAGGTGGAGGGCTGTGAACCCCCACACCCTGCTCTAAGGAAGGCCCTGAACGCCCTCACCAGTAATGGCTGCAAGGTCCCACTGCACAGTGTTAAAGTCAAAAGTCATCATTACCTATGTGTTTCATTCACACATGTTTGAGTGATCTTGCATTATAATGATGTCTTCATCTCCAAAGCTCAAAATGCTCTGTTCCTCCTTGTGATGTCACAAGGGTGAATGTTGTTGCTTAAAAAAAAAACAACAACCAAAAAAAAAAACCATTGTTTCATGTAAATGTATTTTGTGATTGACAGTCTACAATATCCTCTTGGGCACCATGAAGTGAAGATGTTTCAACAAGACTAAAACAATAGCTGTAACCAAAAAAAAAACAAACAAAAAAAACAAAAAAAAAACAAAAAAAAAATCAAAAGCTTAGCACGTGAAATTACCCAAATGATTCTAGTGAAGGTGTATGAAGTTTAAAAACACACGGAGCAATTTCTGTGTTACCACATGGGTTACCCTGTGGTGTCTCCCTCCCCTGTATCCCTCAGTGTTTTCAGTTTGAGAGAAGAACTCTCCATGTGTTAAACATGTGTGAATAAAACAAAACACAACTCCAGATGTTTGTGATGCCTCTGAGGAGGATACAACATTACAAATCATACATTTATGTAATATGTGCCCTTTAAAGAGAGCCAGTCATTTAAACACTGAGCTCGAATATGAGCGCAAAGTCTCATTAAAAGTCTTATTTAGACTTCCATATTTTTTTTATACTTTTTAGACTTAGACTTTCCATATTTTTGTGGAAATCCAATTAACTTACATTTATTTCCTGGAGTTTGATCCTAATATTGAAGAAAAAACCTCCTGAAGACCTCATTTTGGTCCCCATAAAGGAAAAGGTTTGAAGGATTGAAGTGTAATAAATACTCAAACCTGACCTTGTTTTGTAGAAGTATTTGACTTGTCTTGTGTAAATGGTGGTACCTAGGTGCACTGTGGGCGCTGGCTGATAGAGGGCAGTCCGTACGTGATCCTGTTTGACCTGGGCTCTGCTGCCTGGAACCTGGACCGCTGGAAGGGCGATCTGTGGCAGAGCTGCCGCATCGGGATGCCCCTCCATGACCGCGAGGCCAACGACGCCCTCATCCTGGGAGCCCTCATCGCCTGGTTCTTCAAAGAGGTCTGTCTCTGCTGCTGTCCACATGTGTCCTCAGATCCTTTGATGTGTCACTTATGTATGACTCAGGTCACGTGCACTTCCATGAGCATCACCGTTAAAGGCACTCTACTGTTTTTTAATTAATCACTGGATTTATAAAGCATCTTTTAAGACACCCATAGCATTTTACAGCAGTATTCAATCACTCCACACTTAGTGGTGCTAAGACACTACTGTAGCCACAGCTGCACTCCTGTGGCACCTGATATTCCCAGCAGTCTCCCATCCAAGTATGAACCAGGCTCGGCTCGGCCCTGCTTAGCTTCTGAGATCTGACATGAAAAACAGAACTAGATCAATTTAAAACAGTTTGCTGATCCAAAGTTACTCCTAACTTACTTTATGCATTCTGAGCCTAATTATTCAACATAATTTATGTTCAAAGTCTAGTTTTGCTGTCACAGTAAAGTTAACTAGCATGCTAAACATTCACTTAAAATAAAATAAAATGCATTATAATTAGATGCCAACAGCACACAGCGGACTTATTGTGACCTCAAGAGCTGCTTATACACATATCTGTACTGGGGCACTTTGAATCCATTGGAAAATAACTAATAAATATGTGTGTGTGTTTGTATGCGTATGTTTGTGTGCATGTGTGTGTGTGTGTGTGTGTGTGTGTATATGTATGTGTATGTGTATGTGTATGTGGGTGTGTGTGCGCGTGTGTGTGTGTGTGTGTGTGTGTGTGTGCATGTGTGTGCAGCTGACAGACGAGCTGGGGGACAGGCCGAATGTGATCGCACACTTCCATGAGTGGCAGGCGGGCCCCGGGCTGGTCCTGTGCCGCTCGCGGAGGGTCCCTGTGGCCACGGTCTTCACCACACACGCCACTCTGCTGGGACGCTACCTGTGTGCGGGCAATGCCGACTTCTACAACAACCTGCACAAGGTATTTATCTTTTCTGAAATCACTGGCTCTGATCTGAATCCTCACTAACTCAAGTATTCTTTCAGTATTTATTGTCTTGTATTACTATCTTATAACACATATGCTCCTGCAGCACCTGTGTGTATCTGTGCGTGTATGTGATGTCTGTATGTGATGTGTGTATGTGATTGATGTGATTATTGTGCTTTGTTTCATTCACACATTTGAGTAACCCTTAATTATTCTGTCTAGTCTGTCTACATCTCCACGCTCAACCTTGTGACGTCATGAAGCTGCAGTTTTCATGTTACCAGATAGCTTTAGTTCAGTGGAGATTGGCAGTGAAACTGTATGGAGTTTAAAAACACAGTGGAGCACTTCCTGTATTACCACATGACATCACATGGTGGAACACAGTGTATTCTATCTGAGAGAAGAACTCAGCCTAGATATGTAGGGTTTGTGTGTTAAACGTGTGAATGAAACAAAACACATCTCCAGGTCTGTTTTTGAGAAGGTAACAACATTCTAACATGGCTAAAAGGTCACAGGAGTCCATTTTGTGTAATATAGAACCTTAAAACAGTTTATAGCAAAAGGAGGAATTTAATTTGTCAACTGGACAAAGTTTATTTGGTCGAATACGTTTCACAGCTCATCCAAGCTGCTTCCTCAGTTCCTCAGTTAAAACAGTTTGGCTAAAGTGGTATCCTGTTCGGACTAACTTGTGAACAGATTTGTGATGACTGAAGCTGAAGAGGAAGTGCATTTAGGGGTCATGATGTGGTTCAGGTGAGTGTAATTGGCTGCGGGGCGCCAGTGGGAAAGGGCAGTGCCGAGGTAAAGGTCACACGTCAGATGGATGACTGACAGACAGCCCCCTCTTATTGACAGACTCATATCAATAAGCCTTCTGATTCAGGAGCAGGCAGACCACTCAACCCAACACACATCTGTACATTAGTATTATTAGTATTACACAAGTACACAAGTGACAACAACTGGAGCTGAATCCATTCATCTGGATTTGATTAGCTTTAAATTAGCACTCCAGCTCTACTACTAATTATCAGCCTGACCTTCTCATAGACGGACATGACCAGTTGGAAATAAGCAAAATAAGTCTTTGAAATTAGCCCAAAACAAAAGAACAGAACCCCTAAGAAGCCTCTGAAGAAGCAATGTTTATATATGCTTATTTATAATCACGTTATGTGACATTTTTCACGCTAAGTTGACTTTTGTGAGCTTTAAGCCATGTTAGAATGTTATTAGATCCTCAAAAACACACCCGGAGTTGTGTTTTGTTTCATTCACACATGTTTAAATAATCCTTTTATTATTAGTCTGTCTGCATCTTCAAAGATCAAAATGGTCTGTTTCACCTTCTGATGTCATGAAATGGTAGTTTTCATGTTAAAAGCTACCTTTCAAGTAGAAGTGTGAAGTTCAAATCCAAATCCAAATGATTCTAGTGAAGGTGTATAGAGTTTAAAAACACAATGGAGCACTTCCTGTATTAAATATAAGAGCACATAGACTAGTATACGCCCATGGACCACTATGGAACCTACAGGACCACTGAGGGATTATACACATATAAGGACACATGGGAATAGAAAAGAAAGTACTACTATTTAATGTTGAAAATCCCATTCTATTGTCTAAAGAAAGAGTGTTTTTAGTATCATTGTCGTATCAGAATCAGTATTCAGTATGAGTATCGTGTCTATTCCTTAGTATGGAAATCAAAGACTAGTTCAGATATGAGTTCAAATAGGTTCTGGTTAGGATTTAAATTGAAATTAGCCAAGTAGAGACTATAGTTAAGTCTCCAGGAAATGAATGGAAGTCAGTGGAATGTCCCCACAAAGTATGTAACCTAAGCGTGTGTGCATGTTTCAGTTTAACATTGACAAAGAGGCTGGGGAGAGGCAGATCTACCACCGCTACTGTCTGGAGAGAGCTGCCGTCCACTGCGCACACGTCTTCACCACTGTGTCCCAGATCACTGCTGTGGAGGCCAGCCACATGCTGCACCGCAAAGCAGGTACAGGGGGCGCTCTCACATACGGGGCACTCAACACAGGGGGGAGGGATGGCCTCATTCTGTGGCAGACTGTACTTTTAAACCAATCTAGTACTTTAGTAGTTTAGTAGTCTAGTAGTCTAGTAGTCTAGCAGTAGTAGTAGTAGCAGTAGTAGTAGTAGTAGTAGTAGTAGTAGTTAGTTAGTTAGTTAGTACTAGTACTGTAGTTAGAGGTAGAAGTCTAGTAGTAGTACTTAGTTAGTACTAGTACTGTAGTTAGTAGTCTAGTAGTAGTAGTAGTTAGTTCGTTACTAGTAGTGGTAGTTACTTTTAAACCAGTTTAGTAGTCTAGTAGTAGAAGTAGTCTGTAGTTAGTAGCAATAGTTCAGTAGTCTGTATTAGTAGTAGTAGTAGTGTGTAGTGTGTAGTTAGTAGTCTAGTAGTCTAGTAGTTGTAAGCGTATTCATTTTCTGAAGTCTAGAGTACAAACTTGCAATGAGACACGAGGAGAATCACACAAGTTTTATTACCCTAACATATTACAATTCTAATTAGAGCGCGGTCCTGTCCCTACTCTGTTACACAAAGTACTCCTACTAGATCAGGGGCGCTCCTGTATTTCTAGTATGCCTCCCCCTGCGCTCAGATATGGTATCACATCCTGAGAGTGCAGCGTGTCCACGAGTTATCTCTAGGCAGGTTCTGATAGTACTTTCTTCCGTTCGGGTCGCTCCAATATGTGGTGTTGTTATTCAGTCTTCAGTCAGCATGCGTCGCCCTGATGAGCCTGCATAGATTAACTTAAAACACACATTGCAATACATACAGTCCCTACTCTGATTAGATGTTCTCATCTTTAGTTTATTGATTATGGCACTTCTTAGTCATGTAAACATAATTATATCTTAACACTGACTCATACATTCTTTCATTCCCCCTTTTGATCTATTTTAATAGATCACCTTTACACTTCTTCAAACAGGGCAGTATCCTCTGGATCATAGGGCGGTGCTGTAGGTTTGTTACTTCTCAGTGCCCAGAGTGCCGGTGTGGTCCCTGTCGAAGTGGTTGAAGGAGGCTCTGAACTCGTTGAGCTGCTCTTGGCTGATGCCTTTAGCGTCTCGCGTCAGGAGCTGGTTCTCGATCTCGTTGATGGTTCTGGCAATGGTGGTGAGAAGCTGCTCCCAGCCCACACGGATGTGCTCCATGGTGTACTTGGTGTGCTTGTTGTCAAAGATGAGGGTCTCCTGGATGAGCTGATGGTCTCCTTCTAACTGGTCGATCTTTGGTTTGTAGTTCACGATGCTCTTCTCATACTGACGCAGGTTTGTGAGCTGGTCCTCCAGGGTACCATGCATTTCAATAGAGATACGGCCAATCTCCCCCATCTTGGTCTGGATCCAGGGCCCTATGACGTTGGCCTGGTTGGCGAACTGTACACGCAGTCTTTCATTGTTCTGTTGACGAGTGTGTTCCTCAATCAGGGCCTGGTCTCTCTGTGGCACCAGCTGTTTGACCTTGTCCCATTTGGCATTGATCTCCTGAGGATTGATGGTGGTGTAGGGGTTGGTCCCAGCGATGTTGACATGGTAGGTCTGAACGACCTTAGCGATCTCATTGTGGATTCCCAAAATGGCATTTCGTTCTTTGTCAGCCTCTGGAAGTGTGGCCTTAAACTGCTCGTGGGCTGTGCTTAGTCCCTTGATCTCCTCGATGGTGTGCACTATAAAGGTGTCCTGGAGGTCCTCCATGGCGCCCTCCATCCAGTTGTTGAAAGGAGCCACTCTTTTGGCAAACTCCAGGTACAGCTGGTCAATGGTCTCCAGCAGTTTCTCCGTTCTCTGCAGAGCTTTGCTGCGTTTCTGAGTCAGGTTCCCCAGAGCGTCCCACTGGTCACAGATCTTCTGACAGCGCGCATTCACACTTGAGGAGTCATAATAGTTCAACTCATTGAGCTCTTGTGCGATGGTGGCGATCTGCTCCACGCAGTCTTGATGCGCCGCCAGGTCGCTCTCAAATGCCTCGTGCTTCTTTAGCAGAGCCTTGATCTCCGACAGAGAGGCCGTCTCAAAGTCCTTCTTCTGCAGCATCTCCTCTTTACCTTAAGTCCATGCTTCGTGGATAGCTGCTTTTTGTCTAAACTTCTCGGCGAGGTGATCAAGCCTCTCCAGTCTGCAGATCTCATTGAGGAGCCACTCCTCGAAGCCTTTCACTGCCCCCTCCAGGTTGCCCCAGGCGTTGTTGATATCGGACACCATCTTTCCCTCTGACGGCATGAACGCAGGCCAGTTACTGAGTCTGAGTTTGGTCTGTAGAGTGTTGAAGTTGATCTCCAGTTGGCACTTCTCTTGGACTTTGGGGGGTTTGTGGAGACGTCTGTAGTCCCTGAAGTCCTCTAGTTTCTGCTACATTGCCTGCATGGTGTTCTCCGGCATTCGGTTTTCCAGCCACGGGATGGTGCGGCGAATCCACTCCAACAAATCACTGGCCAGTTTCTCATAGTCCTCCATGAGCTGTTTGCTCTCCTGGTTCACGGCCAGCACTTTGCAGATCCTGTTGGCTGCTGTCTCCGCCTTCTGGGCCCCAGAGAAGGCGTGGTAGAAACTAGACACGTAGGTCATGATGGCTTTCTCATCCGGACGGGCTGTGCCTGCAATGTCTTCCGCGTCCAACATTTTCGGGATGTCAAGGTATTTCTCTGCAACATCAAAGGCTGTGTTCAAGTTGGTCATTGGATCATCCTTGCGTAGTTTTCCATAGTCGATGAGTTCAGGACGGTGTCGGTGAATGAGTGCACAGAAGCCCAAACCATCTTTCCAACTGATGTGAAAGTTCTGGATGTTGACGTTTTTGTACGGAGCTGTCTTCCTCTGGCACCACAACAGAAGACCCTCTTTGGCCGATGTCTCTTCCACGGAGATGTCTTGGCCAAACCTCGTTCTGGTTTGGCCAAGCGCTCGCCTGAGATGACCTCCAGCAGCAGCATGAGTTTGAGTCCAACCCGGAAGTCCTCCTCGATGTTCTCGATCTGTGTCCTGGTTTTCCTCAAGTGAGAGTTACACCACACTGTGAATATCTTGGTATTTTTTTTTCTGGAGCCCGATCACCAATAGAGATGTAGTCACAATCAGTTGTCCAAGCTGCTGTGTGCAGACTGAATTTGTGACAGATGGAACCAGCGACCAGGCTTGTTTTTGACCTGTACGGCGTGGGAGGTGCGAGCAGTAACACAATAGGGGCCCTCCCAGCGAGGCTGTGACCACTTTCGTTTTACGGCCTTCAAATACACCAAGTCCGGGACCTCCGGGTCCGTAGCAGCAGCAGATGGTCTAGCCTGGTGAGTGTCCTGCACAGAAAGACTGGAAACAAGAGCATGTAATTGATCCCAGTACGGTTTGTAACGTACAGGCATCCACGGTTGTTCCAAATCATGGGGCAATTGTGTAGAGTGTGGGCCAGGCATGAGATCCCTGAAACTCTCCTCGGAGTGCTGGTGGTTGTTGCTGGTTCTGTGGACATTCACGTGACCAATGTTCCAAAGCGCCACATATGAAACACCCCTGACTGCCACGGCCACGCCCATAGTCTCAGAAGCGTCCCATGCCCCGTCGACCATTACCACAACCCCCACGTCTGCTGGTTGAAAAAGGTTGTTGTTGTTGCGGCATCACTACCAATTGAGTTTTTACAGATTCTTCATCTTTTTTATTTTGGCCTTTCTTTTGTTCATTGACATTGTCGCTGGCCTGTTTCAGCTGGTATGGCCTCCAAAATGGCCGCCAAAAATATGGAGGTTCCTGCGGTTGTTCTGAATAGATTCTTGCCTGTAACTTCCACCCATCAATCAATTTCTGTGCACCTTTTGAGAGAGGAAGGAGTTTTTCTGCCATAGCTTCCAAATCTTTAAATTGAAGTGGCTGGTATAAGCCTAATCCCCCGTGTGGTGTAGGCAAAAGTGGAAGCATGTATCCTAATTTGCCTCCTTTGCTGGTTTTGTTGCGAGTGTTGTGGGACACTAGCCCATCTTCCTTCACTGTCCTACGTGTTTTAGGTCGGGCTGCCTTGTTTACTCTGTTTGTTCATTACTGCTGACTTGAAGCCAAGTTCCTCCTTTTCTTCAGTATCACTGCCAGTCTCACTCTCTGCTGTAGATGACTCTTTATCTGTTTCAAAATGTATTCTTGATAATGGAGGGGTAGTATGTGTTGACGCTTTAGGTTTAACAGACTCCTGCCCCTCCCTTCTGCCTCTCTGTTCTGCCATCTTCCTCTTCTCTGCCTCCTCCCACTCCCTTACCATTGCTTCTGCTTTCACATCAGCTTCTCTGCGCTTCTCTGCACTTTTTAATGCTTCTTCCAATTGACCCTGAGTATGTTGTAATTTAAGTTGCAGCTCAACTAATTCTCCTTGTACTGTTTTGACAACTTATTTTGTTAATTTTAGTTTATTATTTTTACTCTGGGACTTTAACCCGATGGGACTTTAACCCGATGGGACTCTAACCCATACACGAAGGACTCTAACCTTCCTTATTACCTGGGACTTTAACCCGATGGGACTCTAACCCATACACGAAGGACTCTAACCTTCCTTATTACTTGGGACTTTAACCCGATGGGACTCTAACCCATACACGAAGGACTCTAACCTTCCTTATTACCTGGGACTTTAACCCGATGGGACTCTAACCCATACACGAAGGATTCTAACCTTCCTTATTTCCTGGGACTTTAACCCGATGGGACTCTAACCCATACACGAAGGACTCTAACCTTCCTTATTACTTGGGACTTTAACCCGATGGGACTCTAACCCATACACGAAGGACTCTAACCTTCCTTATTACTTGGGACTTTAACCCGATGGGACTCTAACCCATACACGAAGGACTCTAACCTTCCTTATTACCTGGGACTTTAACCCGATGGGACTCTAACCCATACACGAAGGATTCTAACCTTCCTTATTTCCTGGGACTTTAACCCGATGGGACTCTAACCCATACACGAAGGACTCTAACCTTCCTTATTACTTGGGACTTTAACCCGATGGGACTCTAACCCATACACGAAGGACTCTAACCTTCCTTATTACTTGGGACTTTAACCCGATGGGACTCTAACCCATACACGAAGGACTCTAACCTTCATGGAACTCTAACCCGATGGGACTCTAACTCATACACATGTGTACGTATTTCCTCTTTTAATTTCTGGGACTCTAACATGTCAATATCTTTACTTATAGGGACTCTAATCCCTTCCAAGTTACATCTGTCCCTATGTCGTATAAACACGCATCAATTTAAACTGCCAACCAAACACTCAAACCACAACTCAAATTTAGTACACAGTCAATGTGGAAGTTTTCAGAAAAGGCCTTCCTTACCTTTTTAATGCCGCGGCGTGAGTTGTGATTCGAAGAATGGCAAGTCAGCGCTGCACTTTTCCTCTCGTGGTTCTCCTCGTAGCTCTTGCTCCTCAAGACTCCATCACGTAGGGGTCACCAAATTGTAAGCGTATTCATTTTCTGAAGTCTAGAGTACAAACTTGCAATGAGACATGAGGAGAATCACACAAGTTTTATTACCCTAACAAATTACAATTCTAATTAGAGCGCGGTCCTGTCCCTACTCTGTTACACAAAGTACTCCTACTAGATCAGGGGCGCTCCCGTATTTCTAGTATGCCTCCCCCTGCGCTCAGATATTGTATCACATCCTGAGAGTGCAGCGTGTCCACGAGTTATCTCTAGGCAGGTTCTGATAGTACTTTCTTCCGTTCGGGTCGCTCCAATATGTGGTGTTGTTATTCAGTCTTCAGACAGCATGCGTCGCCCTGATGAGCCTGCACAGATGATCTTAAAACACACATTGCAATACATACAGTCCCTACTCTGATTAGATGTTCTCATCTTTAGTTTATTGATTATGGCACTTCTTAGTTATGTAAACATAATTATATCTTAGTGTTATAGTAGCAGTAGTAATAGCACTAGGAGTATATTGGTATTAGTATTTGGTAGTAAGATTAGTATTTAGTATTTAGTATTTGCTGTGTCTGTGCAGATGTTGTGACCCCCAACGGACTCAATGTCAAGAAGTTCTCAGCCATCCACGAGTTCCAGAACCTCCATGTCACCAGCAAAGGACGCATCCAGGAGTTTGTGCGAGGACACTTCTATGGGTACTACATACACACACTACTACATGTACACACACTACTATATACAGACACTACTGCATACACATACTACTACAGATACACACTTTTACAAGATGCACACTACTGCATATACACATTACTACAGACACACACTACTACAGATACACACTTCTACAGATGCACACTACTGCATACACATACTACTACAGACACACACTACTTCATATACACAACACTAAAGATGCACACTACTGCCTACACACACTACTGCATACACAAATATTCAAGGTTCTTTTTTTTTTTAAGCAAAATTGAGCTTTAAACCATGTTATAATGTTGTTCTCTCCTCAAAAACACACCTGGATTTGTGTTTTGTTTCATTTACACATTTTTAGTAACTTTTTATTATTAGTCTACATCTCCAAAGCTCAAAATGCTCTGTTCCACCTTGTGATGCCATGAAGCAGTAGCTTAACTTAACAGCTCCTTTTAACTTTTGTTCAGCAGAGATTGGAAATTCCTGAGCTGAAATCATCCAAATGATTTTAATGAACGTGTATGGAGTTTAAAAACATATTTCCTGTATTACCACATGACATCACAAGGTGGAACAGAGTGTCTTCTGTTTGAGAGACGAACTCAGCCAAAATCTGCAGGGTTTGTGTGTTAAACATGTGTGAATGAAACAAAACACAACTCCAGGTCTACATGAGAATAGAGACTGCATCCATGTTTTGTGTGTGTGTGTGTGTGTGTGTGCGTGTGTGTGTGTGTGTGTGTGTGTGTCAGTGTGTGTCTGAATAGGACCAAAAGCATGATACACTGAATGAGTCCATGTTTCCATCATGTGTGATAAAGTGGGTGTGACATGTGACGTGTCTTTGTGCACAGGCATCTGGACTTTAACCTGGACAAGACTCTGTTCTTTTTCATCGCCGGACGCTACGAGTTCTCCAACAAAGGAGCCGACATCTTCCTGGAGTCTCTGTCCCGCCTCAACTACCTGCTGCGGGTACTCACCTGATATTTATACAGATAAAGTGGAGTCTCTCTATCTTTCTCAGTGACAGACAGGCACAGTGTCATCCCCTGCCTCACCCTCTCTTTTCTTTCTCTGTTTCTCAGTGACAGACAGGGGACATCCCTCTTCTCTTTCTCTCTCTCTCTCCCTCTGAGTGACAGGCAAGGGGCAGTCTCATTCTCTGTCTCTCTCTGTCTCTCTATTCCTCACACACTCCCCTCTCTCTCTATCCGTCTCCCTCCCTCTCTCTGACTACCCCCTCTCTCTGTATCCATCTCCCCCACCCCCACCCTCTCAGTGTCTCGTGCTGTGTGCAGGTGCACCGTAGTGATGTGACCGTGGTGGTCTTCTTCATCATGCCTGCCAAAACCAACAACTTCAACGTGGAGTCGCTGAAGGGTCAGGCCATCCGCAAGCAGCTGTGGTGAGCCTCACTGGGGTTTCAGTACGTCTGTGTGCAGTTCTTACTCAAAGTGTACGAATGAAACTAAATACCTCAAACCTGCTCACTTCTTGACTCTGAGCTGAGATCTCCTTCAGCCTCTTCTCAAAACTCTGATGTGCAAGGAGTTTAGGACCAGACAGACAAGAACATGGAAAGTTGTGTACAAAATATGTATGTAGGTACATAAAAAAGACCCCAGTACAGTCAATTTAGGAATTGTGGTTTTAGATCTAATATATGTACTAGTATAAGTATTTCCAGAGCTGTGTCTAGACATCATAGGGGCTTAGTAGGTAAGAGTGGGTCTGGGGGCCACCTTAAAAAAACGGTTTGATAATTTGATTATTTCAAAACCAGTTAATTTGTGCTTTTGCGTTTAGCAGGAAAGATAGATTATCATAACAGCAGTTTAGTTTTCAAGCTTGGCTCTTAAGTTAGTCATCTGTTCTGGGGCTCTCTTCAGCTTGGGGCCCTAGGCAGTTGCCTGGTTTGACCGCTCCATTGTGGGAGCTTGGAGTATCTCATCTTTTGCCTCAGTGACTATTAAAGGAAATAAGAACATGTGGTGTCAGTTATCTTACCAGTCTTAATATCTTGTATTTTTTCTCCCAACACACACACACACACACACACACACACACCCACACCCACACACACCCACACCCACACCCACACACACCCACACCCACACACACACACACACCCCCACACCCCCACACACACACACACACACACACACACACACACACACACACACACACACCCACACACCCACACCCACACCCACACCCACACACACACACACACACACACACACACACACACACACACACACACATCCACACCCACACACACACACACACACACACACACACACACCCGCACGCACGCACACACACACACACACACACACACTCTGTGTGTGGCAGGGACACAGCTCACTCTGTGAAGGAGAAGTTTGGCCAGCGGCTCTACGACTCTCTGCTCAGGTAAGTGTGTCCGGCTGCCCTCACACTGTCTCCCTGTGTGTCATCTCACTCCTGTGAACCATCTCACCCCTGTGAACCATCTCACTCCTGTAAACCATCTCACCCCTGTGAACCATCTCACTCCTGTGAACCGTCTCACCCTTGTGAAATGGCTCACCCCCTGTGAATCACCCCCTGCTTCTACTCAGAGGACAGATCCCTGACATGAATGCCATCCTTGACCGCGACGACTTCACCATCATGAAGAGAGCCATCTACGCCACACAGGTACCAGACCTCGTCCCTCCTCCTCCCTCATTCTCCCCTTTCATCCTCTAGACCCTGCCCCTCCTCCTTCCTCACTGTCCCCTTGAGTCCTGTTTTAGACCTGCTTTAGACCTGTTTTAGACCTGCTTTAGACCTGTTTTAGACCTGCTTTAGACCTGTTTTAGACCTGCTTTAGACCTGTTTTAGTCCTGCTTTAGACCTGTTTTAGTCCTGTTTTAGACCTGCTTTAGTCCTGTTTTAGAACTGCTTTAGTCCTGGTCTTGGTTTAAACCTGATCTAGTCTTAAATCTGCCATGAAGAGCACTACAGTTAAGGTCTGGTTTCAGTTCACTATGGTTTGTCTTGACAGAGAAATATTGTCAGGATTTTTAAAGTATATTTTTGTTGTAACATTTGACAGCTGTTTGTGAATGTTATAAACATAAAGCATAAAATGAAGGTGCAGTTAAAGTGCATTCGGCCCCAGAAGCTCTGAGAAATCTGGGCCCTGAAAAATGTAAAAATTAAGGCCAAAGTCACTATAAACAAGCAGACTTGGCAACACTGGTAACGCAGCTTGTCGTGTTCAATAGAGAAAGTGACTGAGTGGTTTTGTGAATGGGAGCAGGATGTGGACCATATAAGGTGTGGTCAATACTGAACTGATATTTGCCTGACAGTGGGCTCGGTGGGGCCGTTACAGTGAGATTTATGTGTGCGCTAAACCTGTGTGACTGTATTGACCAAACATCAGGGTCTCCCTTTGTCATTTTCTCATTTCCTCAGCAGCAGTTCATAACTCGCCTGTTCTGTGTGTGAGCAGGACTGCAGCCTGTAGGGTCACCATAATGTAAGAGACTGTGGATCTTACATGGACAGGCCTGTCATATTTCCTCAAACATACAGCTTCTTCCATCCCTCTCATAAACATCTATAGACTCTTGTCAAAAGATTTAGAGGGTCTGTACTTGATTTGATTTTCTTCTGGTTAAAAATCGACTTTTTGGAGGTACTATGCTGTAATGTTGTTCCCTCATCAAAAACATGCTTGAAGAGGTTTTAGATGTCATCCATGCATATTTGAGTATTTTAGTGATCTCTCCCAGTTCCCTATTTGAATCCTCCTTATGGTTAGCAGTGCAAGCCTGTGCAAGGCTCCACCCACAAGCCTACGTCACCCATGCTCCTACACGACAATTCTCCGTGAATATACAAAAACATGATACAAAACTGTACACAACAACTTGACAAACCTGATGTGTGCTGATGTGCAGTAGTTTCGTTAGCGGGATGCATGCTATGTTAGCTGTTAATACCCCATAGAAATACCCTCTCTTTAAGATTAATGCCTTTTATATAAATGCATTGTATTGTAAATGCAGATAATTGAGAAAAAATGTAACTTTTCTGGTGAGGATCCACCACCAACTTCTCTATTGAGATGTTACTACTTTGCCTGGAATGTTTCTCAGTACGGCATTAAACATTACATTTATATTGCATTTATTCAATTGTGGGTGTGGTATTGCTAAAAATGTTTCTTGAAAATCTAGCATTCTTTTTGTGAGCTCTCAGCTGATCTAACCTGTAGCTTGTCTTGGTGATGGCACAGCTCCATGGAGACAAGCAGGTGGTGGACTCCCCTCCAACAGAAATCCTCTGCATTGATAACATGTCTGTGGCAGTTAGCAGATTTTATACAGACTAATGAATACTGATATGCTCACTGCAACGATTCAACTTTCTATTGAATATTCAAAATGTTGTCCCATACTCCCAGTGCCTGGCGGGTCAATAGTGACCTGTTCTGACCTGTCCTGTCTGTGAGCAGAGACGCAGCCTGCCTCCGGTCACCACTCACAACATGCTGGACGATGCCACTGACCCTATCCTGACCAACGTGCGCCGCATCGGCCTCTTCAATGACCGCAACGACCGAGTCAAGGTAAGAGGTCATTCAAAGGAAAGTACAGCTTATATATTCTGTTTAGTTTGCACCATGTAGTGTATAGTGCATTTGACGTATACTTTGCAATAGTTATGTAACCAAATAAGAAACTGAACTACGTTTCTCAGTCATGGTTCAAAAATGATACAGCGCCTTTAAAACAGGCTGTTGCATCACATTATGAGCATTGGACTGGTCTATGTGTTTCAGATCATCTTTCACCCAGAGTTCCTGTCCTCCACCAGCCCGCTGCTGCCCATGGACTATGATGACTTTGTGCGTGGCTGTAACCTGGGAGTGTTCCCCTCCTACTACGAGCCCTGGGGATATACTCCTGGTAACACCTGACCACACCTGACCACACTTGACCACACCTGACCACATCAGAAATCAGAAATCAGAAAACTTTTATTGCCATTGTCAGTGAACACTATTCACAAACTAGGAACTTGCTTTGGTGGTGAGGTGCAACATAGTACACTGAATAATAATAATAATAAAAAAAAATAAAAATAAAAAAATAAAGTATCACTATTTAAAAATAAAGTAAGGGCATGCAAAAAAATGTAAGATATATAATAAAAAAAATAGTCTAGTATATACAGAAGCATCAGAACAACAGTACAAACTGACAGTGCAAAAGATCAAGTGATGTGGCATGACTTATTTAAAGTGACTGGTGTTATAGTGTCCAGCTTAGTCTGGATATTATAAAGTGTCCTTAGTACAGGTGTTATAAAGTGTTCATAAAGTGTTCGTGAGTCTAACGGCAGAGGGGAAGAAACTGTTCTTATGGCGAGAGGTTCTGGTTCGTATGGACCGTAGCCTTCTGCCAGAGGGAAGTGGCTCGAATAGTCCATGTCCAGGGTGAGAGGGGTCAGCTGCTATCCGGCCTGCTCGCCCCCGAGTCCTGGAGACGTACAGGTCCTGGAGAGATGGAAGGCTACAGCCGATCACCTTCTCAGCAGAGCGCACAATGCGCTGCAGTCTCTGTCTGTCCCTGGCAGTGGCCCCAGCGTACCACACAGTGATGGAGGAGGTGAGGATGGACTCAATGATGGCCGTGTAAAACTGCACCATCATCTGGGCTGGCAGCTTGGCTTTCCTCAGCTGCCGCAGGAAGTACATCCTCTGCTGGGCTTTCTTGATGAAGGAGCTGATGGTCGGCTCCCACTTGAGGTCGTGGGTGATGCAGGTGCCCAGGAAGCGGAAAGAGTCTACAGTGGTGATGGAGGAGTCTGTCAGGGTGAGGGGAGGCTGGGGGGCTGTGACTTTCTTGAAGTCCAGGATCATCTCCACTGTCTTCTGGGCGTTGAGCTCCAGGTTGTTGCTGCTGCACCAGGACACCAGCCGGTCCACCTCCCTCCTGTAGGCAGACTCATCGCCGTCCGAGATGAGCCCGATGAGGGTGGTGTCATCCGCAAACTTAACCAGTTTCACGGAGTCGTGGCTGGAGGTGCAGCAGTTGGTGTAAAGGGAGCAGAGCAGGGGAGAAAGTACACAGCCCTGTGGAGATCCTGTGCTTATAGTCCAAATGTCCGAGACATTCTTCCCCAGCCGCACTCACTGCCTCCGGTCCGTCAGGAAGTCAGTGATCCACCTACAGATGGAGTCAGGCACATTGAGCTGGACGAGCTTTTCCTGGAGCAGAACAGGGAGGATGGTGTTAAATGCAGAGCTGAAGTCCACAAACAGGATCCTGGCGTAGGTTCCCGGGGAGTCCAGATGCTGAAGGATGAAGTGGAGGGCCAGGTTGATGGCATCGTCTACAGACCTTTAGGCTCTGTAGGTGAACTGCAGAGGGTCCAGGAGGGGGGAGGTGAAGGACTTGAGGTGAGGCAGAACCAGGTGCTCAAATGACTTCATGACTACAGACGTCAGCGCCACAGGTCTGTAGTCATTAAGTGATCCTGGGCTTCTTGGGGACGGGAACAATGGTGGACAGCTTGAAGCAGGCTGGGACATGGCATGACTCCAAGGAGGTGTTAAAGATGTCCGTGAAGACAAGAGCCAGTTCTTCAGCGCAGTGTCTCAGGGTGGAAGTAGAGACACTGTCCGGACCTGGGGCTTTCCGTGGGTTTTGCCTTTTAAATGTCTTAGTCACATCCTGCTTGGAGAGTGTGAGGGCAGTGGGGGAGGAGGAGGGGTCTGGGGTGGGCTTGGCCGCAATGTCCATTGTAGTCAGTGGGGTGGGGGAGGGGTGTGAGACTTCAAATCTAGCGTAGTAGGTGTTAAGCTTTTCTGCTAATTGTCGGTCATCCACAGCAGGGGGGGCTTTGGGCCTGACTGCACCTGACCATAGCTAACCACAGTTGACCCAAACACAGTTGACCACAGCTGGTCCACATGTGTATTTGAGAGAGCAGCATGTCTCCAGGCAGCTTCTGTCTCAGTTAAACAGATATAAACTACAAACATGGCAGCAGAAACTACAGAAAGGATGGGACCCTCTGCTTCACATGCTTCCTGGAATTTCCCCACTGTGGGACTAATAAAGGCATATCTTATCTTATCTTCCTGGTTAGCTTCATGCTATTAGCTTCAGCTGAATGAGGGCATGCTTTATCAGCTGAATTACATCATGGGCCATACCACCCTGAAAATGTCCAATCTTGGACATGGAATACCAGGTGCCATAGAGATAAACCTTCTATCTCCAGCCTCGTACTTACCTGTGTCATGTGACACATTTACATTTTCTTTCAAAAGTAAAAACAGTGTAAGTGAAAATTCTGATGCTTGGTCCTGTGGGATGTTACTGGAGAAGCCAGCAGCAGAAAATCTGTTAAGTGGTTTAGGATAAACGTAGTTTGCTATGTAATATAATGATGTATGTAATAGTTCATAGGTCACTAAATAGTCACCTCCTGACTGTCCCTCCTCACTGTCCCTCTTAATTCTCCTTCCTCACTGTCTCTCCTTACTGTCCTTCCTCACTGTCCCTCCTGACTGTTCCTCCTTACTGTCCTTCCTCACTGTCCCACCTGACTGTCCCTCCTCACTGTCCCTCCTGATTCTCTTTCCTCAATGTCCTTCCTCATTGTCTCTCCTTACTGTCCTTCCTCACTGTCCCTCCTGACTGTCCCTCCTTACTGTCTTTATCACTGTCCTTCCTGACTGTCCCTTATTACTGCCCTTCAGCACTGTCCCTCCTCACTGTCCTTCCTCACTGTGTCTGTGCTCCTCAGGTGAGTGCACAGTCATGGGCATCCCCAGTGTCACCACTAACCTGTCAGGATTCGGCTGTTTCATGGAGGAGCATGTGTCTGACCCCTCTGCATATGGTAAGTGTCTGCCCTGCACCTGCCCTGCACCTGCCCTTACTATCTCAGCAGACATCAGTGTAGACATCACACAGTGAGAGACATTTTAAGAGACTTCCATAATGACACAGTGCACAATAATCTGCATTAAAACCCTGCACGCTTATGCCATTCTTCAGTGCCACTGTGGCAACCTGTCAGGAGCAGTGGGCACCCGAGTACCCATCTCTGATATTGTCAGAGAATTTGACCTGTTGTGTATGTTTTTGGTTGATTGGGGAAACCATAGTACCCAGAGGAAACCCACCCAGACACAAGGAGAACAGGCAAATTCCACCCAGACACAAGGAGAACATGCAAACTCCCCACAGAAAGGCCCGGGCGACCTGGGGATCAAACCCAGAACCTTCTTGCTATGAAGTGTGAATTGCCAGCCACTCAACCACTGTGTCACAATATTGAAAGATCATGGCACTGCACAGCTATGACATGAAAGGCCCAAATGAACCCCCTCTTTGTTGAGGTGAGTGAGAGCACCAGAGCTGATAGAGCAAAATCCAAATGATTTGCTAGTTGTCCATGTTTTCTATGTGAAGCAACACTGAAAGCCCCGTGAACTGTGGCAAACGCCTCTACATACAGTACATCTATCTAAACAAATAGAATGTATACATTAGATTACTATTAATCAAAACTAAGAAACTGAGACAGTTGAAGTCCTTTCACACTTTTAGCGTGTGTCTTTGCAGGAATCTACATCGTGGATCGTAGGTTCCGCTCTGCAGACGACTCATGTAACCAGCTGACCCAGTTCATGTTCAGCTTCTGCCAACAGTCCCGCCGCCAACGCATCATCCAACGCAACCGCACCGAGCGCCTGTCCGAGCTCCTCGACTGGAGATACTTGGGCCGGGTCAGTTATACAGCAGTCCTGGTTTAGTCTTATTTTAGTCCTCCTGATATAGTCCTGGTTTAGGCTTGAACCCTCTGTTTAAAGACAGAGTGTAAGGGCGAGGGCTAGGGCTAAGACAAAGACAGAGGGGTACAAAAGAGAATTGAGATTGGGCAGTCTTGGTATAGTCTCAGGATAGAGAACCAACAGGAGTCTGAGTCACATGCTTAGATCATGTTGACAGCTATATTTGTCTGATAATCTATCAGGTTTTAAAACGACAAAAACAGATGGTATCAACCTTTACTGATCATATTTGACTTTCACTTTGCGTGATAAGCTCTGTACATCCTGTTTGACCAGAGGTGTTGATGCTTGTGTCTTCAGTTCTATGTCCACGCCCGGCACCTGGCCCTCAGCAAAGCTTTCCCAGACCAGTACAAAGTGGACCCCATGTCTTCTCTACAGGTGAGACCACAAACCACAGATTTCCAAATATGGTCCTCATTTCCTCAATTGGTTTTCATTTAGTTACAACCAAACGCCAGTCACATCACATCCACTTCTATTGTACTGCCTTGTGTCCACAGGCAGAGGGCTTCCAGTACCCGAGGCCATACTCTGTGCCCCCATCCCCCTCTGCCTCCCTTCACTCCACCCCCCACCACAGCGACGAAGAGGAGGATGAGTCCTACGATGAAGACCTGGAGGCAGAGAGGGACCGCATAAACATCAAGGCTCCGTTTTCCCTGAGCCCTGTGTCCAATGGCAAGAAGAAGAAACAGCATGGAGAAGCAGGCAACTGACCTCCACTTTACCTCCACCCAACAACACAGAGGTCAGCAACTGACACCACCTCCATCCAATAGCATGGAGAGGGAGGACATTAACCATCACCTTACCTCCACCCACAGCACAAAGGCAGGCAAATCACCAGTACCTCCACCCAACAGCACAGGCGCAGACAGGGTTTGTCTTCACTGTGACCAATGAACACACATTATACAAGTATACTCAAAATTTCTTGGTTAAGAAAATCACCATGAGACTGAATTTAAAGAGGGGGTATTACACTTCTACGGGGTGGTAACTGCTAATCATAAACTGTAATTACATCATTGTGTTCCCTTTTATTCTTTTGAAAATGTTATATTCACAGACAACAATGTATTAACATGTTTAATAAGTTGCACTTACTCCTGCACATCGCATCAAGTTTGTGTGACGTAGCCTTGTGGGCTGAGCTTTTGAAAGGATCATAGAGCTAACCATAAAGATCTGAACCGAAAATGTTCATTTTGTCTTCTTATGTACTTTAAACTTCTTAGGTTCTTTTTAAAGACAATACAGTAACTTGTATTTACCTTGTTGACATGTTTCGGCTGATAGCTGCGAGCCATCGTGGTCAGCCTGATTGACCTGGCAGGTCGCTCAGACTGACCACGCCTCCCGTCGCCTGGTGGTCTCTGGAGGAGGGTGTCCCAGGTGTGTGAAAGGAGGAACGCTCCGTCATCATGGTTAATGCTGTCTGAACACGAAAGGAACACCAAAAGGAATGTGAAAAGGAAACATCAGGGAGACTCACCAGAACACAAAAAGACAAAGCATTGCAGGAAAACCTAAAATCTGCCACATCAGACCACTGTAAAAGAAATAACCACATTATGGATTGGGACGGGGCACGGGTCATTGGATCGGAAAACAACAAGTTCAAACGCTGGATCAGGGAGGCCATTGAAATCAGGAAACGAGGCACGGACAGCAGGCTGACCACGCCTACAGGAAGTAACAAAAGCTGATATACGACACGTCACCACCAACACCGGTGACAGTTCTGAAGATGGCTCGCAGCTAGCAGCCGAAACATGTCAACAAGGTAAATACAAGTTACTGTATTGTCTTTAAAAAGAACCTAAGAAGTTTAAAACATAAAGATTTGTATGTGGCTCAGGAGAGATCACTAGATTACTCAAACATGCATGTATGTATCTAAAATGAGGAGGGAACATTATAACAGGGTAAAAAGCTCAAAAAGTAATTTTTTGCCTAATACCCCCTCTTTAAAGTAAGCGGTATGAGCCTCACACTTTGAGTCAAGGTCTGGTTTATTTGGGAATAAACCTAAAAGCAGTCTCTCTGATCTTTGCCAAACAAGAAGATAAGAGGGGTGATCTCACGCTCTCGTCGTAATCGTCATATTTACAAGATGTCAGATGGGTCGAAAACTTATGTGGCAACCCAAGCTTTATTCTAAATTGATAGTATTTTATCAAAATATTTTAATGTTCAGCCTAGCCATAGAAATAATATTTGTACATCTGACTACTGTACATGGCATTTTCTAACAAAACTACTGCTTACTCAATTCAGCATTGAACTGACCTCCCTGTATGTCTGTGTTTTATTCTCTGTATTCTCCATAAGAGTGAGTATTACATGATGATATATGATTGATAAAGGATGACTTTAATGACATATTCATGACCTATCTGTGTCCCCAGATAGGAGGTAAACATGTTCAAATTAAATACAGTTTTTAGTGATAACAACTGTAAAGATGATTTATTCTTAATTACAAAAACATTGGTCATGATGTTATTTGTTGGTTTATGTTGCAATTTGGACGATTATCCAATCAGAATGAGCATCACATGACACTCTCATTTGAGTTGCTGGTTCAATGCTGAAATCCAGTTGTTTAAACCTAAAATGTCTTTCTCTGATCTGAATGGTCACTCCCTAAACTCCAGCACCTGCACCAGTCATGAATCAGTGCTAGTGCAGCCTCTGCAGCTCAGGGAGGGAATTCTGGAGGTTCTGAGCTTCACATGAGACATGGCCTGAGAATGAGACAAACGTGGATATGTCCTCTACCTGCAGGTGAAGCCTCTGGTGACACAGATTCAGTTATGATTGTAAACATGTCTTTTTAAAATTGTAAGACTGCAGGCTACTTACAGTTTTTAAGCAGTTGTAACAGTCTAATCACATTTCCTGACAACTGTTTATGTGTTTAATTAAACAAAAACAGACAAGAATGCTATGAATTCCAAGTCTTTATTAAAATGCATAATGACATCCAGCTGCAGTCCTATTTACAGACTGAAGGGGCATGGGGTGGGGCAGTCAGAAGTACTGTCTCTTCCACAGGGGGAGCTCCTGCAGGTACACCTCAGCGGGCATGTCCTCCACTGTACACAGAGGACAGAGAAGAGACACGCAGGCTCTTAAAGGGAGAGACTGTGTGAAAATGACAACAGAGGTGAATTTTTAAATGATTCATGCATGTAATCCATTTGAGGCTTGAGTGCTCACAAAATTTCAGTTTTCACCTACACCCTATCCCCTGGGTTAAAAATAGGATAGGATAGTGGGGTGGTGGACTCCCCCCCTTGGCGGACCTGCTTTAGTAGTACATGTGTGTGTTTAGGAAGGGCAGGATCGTGGGGTAGGGTGGAAGGGTGTGGTGGTGAGGTGGGGTGGAAGGGTATGGTTGTAGGTTAGGGTTGGACATAGCTAACCCACTAGCCGCTGTGTTCCAAATAGCAAGTGAGCACGGGCTTCTGACTCCATCAACTCTGTAACTGCTGCAGTGAGCCTCATCATTTTGGGGTAGGGCGGTAGGGTAGGACAGTGGGGTAGAGCACTGGGGTAGGGTGGTGGTAGCTCAACTCCTTGGGGTGCTTGCTGCAGAAGACTGAGTGGAGGGGCAGGGTGGATGAGTAGGGTGGTATGGTGGAGGGTTAGGGTGGCAGGGTGGTGGGGTAGAATAGTGGGGTATGCTAGTGGGTTGGGGTGGTGGGGTATGTGAGGTAGAGGGGTAGGATGATGAGGTATTGGGGTAGGATATTGAAGTATCGTGGTAAGGTAGGGTGGAGGATCAGGGTGGAGGAGTAGGATGGTGGGGTAGGCTCACCTCCTTGGCGGGCCTGCTGCAGGAGGTTGAGCAGGAGGCTGGTGGCTTCGTCCACACTCAGTTTCTCTGTGTTCTGACTGCGAGTTTCTGAGCAGCATCAGTGTAGAGAGAGAGGACACATGAGCCAGAAAGTTACACTCATATACTGCAATATGTGTGAAGAACTTCTATTCAATTCAATTCAATTTATTTTTGTATAGCCCAAAATCACAACAAGAGTTATCTCGGCGGACTTCACAAAATTGTTGATTAATAAAGCAGAAGAAACATTCATTCTACTCACATACTCCAACATGTGTGAAAACTGTCTCAAAGAATCATGATTTATGCCCCACACGGGTACTACTTAAATTATATTATTATTATTATTATTATTATTATTATTATTATTATTATTATTATTATTGAAGTATTTTCCTTTATTATGGATCTTTACTTCAAGATTTACTCCAGATGAATGGACCTCTTTACTTTCTCCATATTAGGACACTTTCTCCATATTAGGACATTTCAGAGTCAGGTACAAGCAGAAGTGTGTTGACATTGCCCCTAGAGGAACAATTTCATGAATAGGTAAAAGTGTAATATTAAAGGTCTACTGTGTAACTTTTCTGGTAGAGGGTCTGTCACCTGTCTAATCAAAATATTACTGCTTTGCAAGGACGGATTGGCAGTCTGTGCGTTCTGGAAAAGTACAGTTTTTGTCTGACGATCGGCCCTGTTCAATAACCAAAATGTAGAGTTTACCACCTAACAGCCAGAGGGTTAATTATATACTGAGTGCAAGGTCTTGAATATACACTCACTAATATGTGTGTGTATATTAAAGGTCAGTTGGTGGGCCCATCTGGGAAAAAAAAAAGTCCAGGGCCGTTTTTTGGTGCCAATCCGTCCCTGATGCTTTGCCCGGGATGTTCCACGGTACTGTATAAACTTGCCTATCTTTGATTTACTTACATGTGTATATTTGATACTTTGCAGCTAATGTCATGAACATTCATTGGGGGTGTGATGCTAACTGTAGGCACTACTCAGAAACTCTATTAGACTTCAATCTGATCTTTATTTTAACACAATCTGGCCAGAAGGAGTTGACTTAGTTAGAACTACAACAGATGAGATGATCTCACATATAAAATCACAAGCTTGCTAGCATTAGCTAGCATTAAGTATCAGTACTGTCAAAAATACTTTGAGGAGTCTCATGCTTGTCTCCATGGAGATTGCAAACTTTTATGCCCTTCTGTGAAATGTACAAACTGCCCTTTTAAGTAATAGTCTAATAATGCAAAATAAAAGTGCAATAACTGAGAATGATCCCTGAATGATCCAGTTCAACTGAACAGCCCAATAAAAGCGATGGAACAATATTCATACTAAATACTGCAGTAAATGTGGTACTGTGAAATGCATACTGTATGTGAAAATATTGTAGTGAGAGATCTGGATATCGTTACTCAATAATCCGTAGTGTTTGTGTCAGTGGGACTGGCCTGAATGAGAGTGCAATGTCTCACCTAAATGCAGTGTGTCGTACACGTCTCCTTCTTTATGGTCCTCTGACACAAAGCGGCGCCCCTCTGTAGACAAACACAGAACAGACTCCAGTGTCCTGATGTGCACGAGACAGTCTAAGACAGTGTGGAACGAGCAAGACGGTGGGGGACATGTGAGACAGTTATATCATTCAGTTTGGGCACTTTCACCTGGTCTCCTTTAGGACTAGACCAGTGTGCAGATGTGACCAAAAATCGTGAAACAACAAAAGTGGAACTAAACTCTGTGTATATGGTGGTTTAATCTACTGTTGCTAGTCATTTGCAGCTTTCTGGTTAAAAATGCCTAAATCTAAGTATGTGCTGCCTCCAGTGGCCTCTGCAAAAAAAAAAAAAAAAAAAAAAATCTCTGCTCAGTAGTGTGATGTGCAGCTATCCATAGGATAGCTGCACATCACACTATCCATAGGATAGCTGCACATCACAGCTATCCTATGGATAGCTGTGATGACACTTACAGCGACGTCAGCTCCATTGGGCACCACAGTTTTCAAATTAGTTTCTTTCTTTTGTTTTAAATGAGTGTTACGATTTAAAATGTCTAAATTATAACATAATGATCCATGTTTGTCATAGACTATAATCGTAAAGCAGACACGAGCATTATATTTCTTTTATAAATGTTTGTGTGAATTCTAAGTGAATGGGCCACTGGAGCTGTGTAGACAGAGAGAGACATACGGGTGCCTTTGAGGTAGAGCATGGCCTGTGGGGTCCAGTTCCTTCTCTGGAAATTCTGTGGACAAACCACACAAATATTATGACAGCCTGTCCTCACTCAAGTGCATTATCTCCGAGTATATGCATTAAAGATGCTGTCCCTGTTCTGAAAAACAGAACCAGTTCAACAGTTTGCAGTGATCCGAAGTTATTGCTCCTTATGCATTCAGAGTATCCTAATTATTCACCACGATGTGTTTATAAGCACTTTTCACTCTCAGAGACCAGAGTGGTGTTTTGCCATCATAGGAAAACAACAATTAGCATGCTAACACACACTCCCTGATTATCAGATAATAAATCACTTCATAATTAGATGAAGACACATGTAAGTATGCAGTGGATTTATTTTGACCTCAACAGCTGCCTATACAATAGATTTGCAGTTGGGCAAGACACATTTTGCTCTTTAAGCAGACCTTTTCATATACTTTAGGACACATAAGATGAAAACCTAAAATAATGCACATATATGATGAAAAAAAGTTGGATATGTGGGTTTTGAAATAATAATAGGTGATACAGGTGAGGACACTTTAAAAACCCAGAGGAGCACTTCCTGACCCTGTGGTCTCAACAGAAAAGCGGTGGTGGGAGACTCATGTTGTAGTAGTTGTATTACAGAGTGTGTAGTATTTGGGGTACTCATGCTGTAGTAGTTGTAGTATTTGTGTGCAATATTTGGTGTAGCAGTACTTGTGTATTTGTACCTTTGGCGCACCGCAGCAGCGTGACACCAGCGTGGCGAGCAGCAGAGTGGTCAGCGCAGACGTGCCCACTGTCCTCAAACTCTGAGTACCACAAGCAGCGGGTCACACACACTTCTCCACACACACTTCTCCACACACACAGGTATGAAGGGGGACTGTTTAGGATTAGCCCCCCTCCTGTACTCTACAGCTTTGGCCCATATTACACTGTTATAATGCTTCCTCATCACAAACGTACCTGGAGTTGTGTTTTGTTTCATTTACACATGTTCAATATGCAAACCCTGCATATCTAGGCTGTGTTTGTCTCTTAAACTGAAAACCCTCTGTTTCACCTTGTGGTCTAATCAAGTGGTAACACAGGAAGGGCTACACAGTGTTTTTAAACTCCACAAACCTCCTTGTGGAAGGCTGATCTTGTCAGATCTCAGAAGCTAAGCAGGTCCAGGCCTGGTCAGTACATGGATGGGAGACGCTGGGAAAATCACAGTGGGGTGCCAGTTGTTGTGAAAACTGTTGTTGTGTCCTCAGGCGAGTCATTTCACCCACATTGCCTAGTATAAAAGTGGTGTGTGTGTGTGAGTGTTGGTGATGGTTGGAGGGACTGATGGTGCAGATTGGCAGCCTCGCTTCTGTCAGTCTGTCTCAGGGCAGCTGTGGCTACAACAGTATCTTATCACCTCCAGGTATGGAATGAATGAATAATGCACCAAACTGTAAAGCGACTTTGAGCATCAGGAAACGTGTTGTATAAGAGTTTATAAAGCATTATTTATTGTTATTTACTTGACTCTTTTGGATAATTTCATTTTTGGATTTGCCTAACTTTGAAGTCACAGCTATTGTTGTAGCCTCATTGAAACTGTTTTATTCCTCCGTGCACCGGCCGATATTAGTGGCGATCTCAGTTATACAAAAGGTAAAACAAAAATATTGTAGTGTATAGTGTATTGTAAAATAAAGCAATTGAGGCTAAAATAGCTGTTAACCCTCAAACTACTACTTGATGACATCAGAAGGTGGAACAGAACTCAAACATGTGTGAATGAAACAAAACACAATTCCAGGTATGTTTTTGAGGAGGTAACAGCATTGTGACCTTAAAGCTAGCACTATACAAAAACAACAAGCTGTAAAAGAGGTGGTAAACAGATATATCTGAATAAATAAGAGGATCAATACACATGGAATGTTCAAATGCAGGTTTTCAGATTTTAGAATGTGATGATATACAAAAGGTAATACCAGGTGCCACAGTGGGGCACCAGTGACAAAAAATTTTGTTGCGTCCTTGGGCAAGACACTTCACCCACCTCTGCATGTGTTGGTGGTGGTCATAAGGGCTGCCCCACTTTAAAGCGCAATGAAATAAATAACAATAAGGCAATACATTCACAAATGTATGACCTGATGATTTATATTCGTGACTAGAGCCAAGAACTCACTGAATTACAACACAAATCTGCATCATTTAATTTGCCCCCATCTGTGTTAAATATGATGGGCTTATAGAAAACTCAGCTATAACAAAGCTTCAGCTAAATCACAGATATACAAAGAATGGAGTAAATTTGTAATGATTATATATTACTTGCACTAATGTCAAAGTCTCTTACACCACAGTTCAGAGGCTTCAGCTTTGAATAATGATAAAACTAGTATCAAAACTAAAAAATAATTTTTCGCAGGTATCGATACTAAAAAAGTCACATTTATATTTTAAGTATAAGAGCACATAGACTGGTATACACCCATGGACCACTATGGAACCTACAGGACCACTGAGGGATTATACAGATATAAGGACACATGGGAATAGAAAAGAAAATACTGCCATTTAATGCTGAAAATAACATTCTATTGTCTAAATACAAAGAGTTTTTTCTTATCATCACTGTGGCAAAAAAAGGAGAAAATTTAATTTGTCAACTGGACATAGTTTATTTGGTTGAATACGTTTCGCAGCTCATCCAAGCTGCTTCTTCAGTTCTGGTCAGATGCTGGTGGACACTGCTTTATATCTGCCTGAAGGGAGGAGCTTAATTACATTGAAAATTACTCTGAGACAACACATATTTAAATACAGTTTCAGTTGGTCAGGTGATACAATATGGAGTTGTAAACAGTTTCTGTTAGTCATGTGAGTCTATTCAATATGGAGTGGGAGTGGGGGAGTAGTTAGCAACTTGCTAACTTGCTAACAGCATCTGACCAGAACTGAGGAAGCAGCTTGGATGAGCTGCGAAACGTATTCAACCAAATAAACTATGTCCAGTTGACAAATTAAATTTTCTCCTTTTTTTGCCATGGATTCTACCTGGACGACTGAGGGATTTTACATATATCATCACTGTGGCATTGAAATCGGTATTGTGTATCAAGTCTATTCCTTAGTATTGAATTAATAGTATCGTTTCAGTATCGTGACCCTCATCTGTTAGTCTTGCATTTGAGTTGTCTTTAAATAGATAATACATGCAGGAGAGTAAACAGGGAAGGAAAAGTGGGTCTGTTGTCCCAGGCCCCAGGGTCTTAGGGGCCCTCTGCCTAGAAATTAATATTAGAGGGTGGCCCATGTGAGTCTTATTGCCCAGTCCTCCAAATTACTGTCGACAGGCCTGAATACATGTACATTAAAAGTATTACTTACCCTCATGTTGCCTGGTTCTGGGTCCTAGGTGCTCTCTGTGGGTGATCGTGTAGGTGGTCTCTGAGGGTGCTGGTTGTGGGTGCTCAGACAGAGAAGCTGCAGCAGTCCGGACCCATGAGCCTTTATAGGCTCAGGGGTTTGGTCTCCTTTATAGGAGCCTAGGGAGCGTGTGTATTCATGAAGCCAGCCTCTATAGGTCAGGCCAATCTGCTGAAGTGTCGGAGGAGTGAACAAGCAGCAGATCAATGGGAGCACTACAGTGTAATTATCTGACACCAGCCAGTCGTCCATATTTGCTCACGCTCCATAGCCATAAACAACCACCACAGTCATACCAGCAAAGAGACAGGGCTACAAACATCATCTGTCAAATACAATTCGGTATAAGATAAAACTGTGAGAGTAAACACTACTGTTGTGACGATAATAAAATTTCAAACTTGATTTCGATACTAAGGAATAGACTTGATGACCAATACCTATTCGGGTACCACAATGATAATAAAAACATTTTTTATTTTAGATAATACAATGTGATTTTCAACATTAAATAGTAGTATTTTCTTTTCTATTCCCATGTGTCCTTATATGTGTGTAATCCTCAGTGGTCCTGTAGGTTCCATAGTGGTCCATGGGTGTATACTAGTCTATGTGCTCTTATACTTGTTCTGATACAGCTCAACATCATTCTAAAGCTATTCAGAAAAGGTAAATTTTTGTCCTGTGAATGGGACTTTTTAGTATTGATACCTGCACAGATGAATATCTAGTTTCAATACTAGTTTTAGTATTGAACATTTAGATATGATCATGAATATAACTAAAATAAAACATGCATGGGCAGCAGTAGTTTAAGGTTTTGTCTTCTAAATGGATGGTCTCCAGTTTCCCCCATCAACCCAAAACAGGCACAACAGGCCAAATCCTACAGCTAAGGTAGTCCTGACCAAGACTAAATTTAGCCCAGAGACACTGAAGGATGGGTCACATACAGGTTTCAGCTTGAGACACTGAAGAATGGGTCAAATGCAGAGGACACATTTCCTTGTCCATGGGTCCTGCTGGTACATGGAGCAGGTCCATGGGCAGTGGTATTGACGTGTCCCGTAGTCACAGATACAGAATCAGCTGTACTGTATCCCTAACCTCCACAGCAACGGCTCAGTCTGGGCCTCTATGGGTCACTCCTCAAATCATGTGACCACAATAAGAATAGAGCCCTCTAGCAACCCATAACGTAACTGCTAATAATGTAATAACAAGCCAATAATGTCTCCATTTTGGCCCACTTGACTTGCAATTAAGCCTATATTATAATAACAGGCCCATAATGCAATAATTTAATGTAATAACATAGTAACAGGCCCATAATGCAATAATATAATAACTGGCCCATAATATAATAACAGGCCCATAATATAATAATAACTGGCCTATAATGTAATAATAACAGGCCCATAATGTAATAATATAATAACTGGCCCATAATGTAATAATAATAGGTCCATAATATAATAACAGGCCCATAATGTAATAATATAATAACTGGCCCATAATATAATAATTGGCCCACAATGTAATAATAACAGGTCCATAATATAATAACATGCCCATAATGTAATAATGTCAAACCTTGCACACCAAGTATCACCAAAGAAAAGATCTGGTTTTCCAAGTACCCCCAGATCTAAACCAGGTCTATAGGACTATTCCAGGTCTAATCTAGGATTAAACGAGGTCTAAATGTGGACTACATCATTTCCACTGTAATTCTAAACAAGAAATGATCTAGAGGACAGAAAGTGGATCAAATGAACTGTAAATGAGACAAACCCACTGAAGATATGTCCACGTCCCATCTGAAGGAACTTACATAACACTAGTGGTACATGCACCACAGTTTGAGAAACACTAACACCGTGATGTAATTAAAGCGCTTACATTATTGGCTTAGTTATTACTGTTAATCTTTAGCCCAACAAGGAATATTTCCTCTCATAATGTCATAACTGCAGCCAAAAAGATGTTAGTTATTGGCAAGATGTCATAGACTCACCTGTTACTACATATCGGCTGTTATTATAGTATGAGTTTATTAGATTTAAACTTGGCCTAAATGATTACATTAGGGCCTGTTCTTACGTTATCAGCTGTTATTATGTTATTGGATGCTACATGTCCTGTTTATTCAATGGAAGATCCAAGATGAAAGAATTACAGTCATGTGAACCTGGGATGCCGTATACTGGATTTGGGTTTATTACAGGGCTGTATCAACCTGTGATTTCTCAGACAAGCATAGCAGTTGTGATTAGACTTGCACTTAAATTGAAAAAAGAAAATGAGGAACTGACAAATTACATTTCAGAACATGTTTGTACAGATCTAAACTACAGGGTTAAATAAGACAGGAGATTGTGTTATTTTGGAGGAAACAATGGTACTTAAAGAACACATATTATGCTTGTGTCTGCTCTACAGTATAGTTATAATCTATGACGTGCATGAATCATTATGTTAGAATTTGGATACTTTTAAGGGCCCATATTACACAAAATGAACGCTGTCAACTTTAAGCCATGTTATAATGTTACATCATCAAAAACATACCTGGAGTTGTGTTTTGTTTCATTCACACATTTGAGTAACCCTTTTATTGGTCTGTCCACATCTTCAAAGCTCAAAATGCTCTGTTCCACCTTGTGATGTCATGAAGTGGTAGTTTTCAAATTAACAGCTACATTTGTTCTTTTGTTTAATAGAGATTGGAAATTCCTGGGGTGAAATGATCCAAATGATTCTAGTGACATCACAAGGATGAACAGACTTTCTGTTTATGAAAAGCCTAAACTCAGCCTAAATCTGGGCTTGTGTGTTAAACATGTGTGAATGAAACAAAACACTATATTTTTGATGAGGAAACAACATTATAGCATAAATTAGAAAAAAAAGTGTAATATGGGACCTTTAAATCTTAATATTAATCTAAAACAACTTCTGCGTTAGAAAACTGTGGTGTCCAGTGGGAGCTGACGTTGCCGTAAACGTCATCATAACAAAGTGCTGAATGCTGTGGGCCTCTCCTATGGATAGATGCACATCACACTAGAGCAGGGCATTTTTTTTTCATTTGTACCAAAATAACTACGTGCATCATTGATTAAGAAAATCAAACTGGAGAAGGAAGTGCTTAAGTCACAGTGGGCGTGTACCGGTGGAGCTGAAAACGGAGGTAGATCTGCAAAATGGCATCTTGAAAATAAGCGATTACAGATTACTCGTGCACGAATCACTCCAAATACAGCTTTTGATTAATAATGAGAGGAAACATGATTAAACGCTCTGAAAAGAAAAAGGTCTGCTTTAAAAATGCTTTGCTAATTGCATCCATTCAGATTGTGATGAATCTAGCACCTTTAACTGAAGAAAGAGCAGAGTAGAGCTAAGGCACCAGACCAGCTTTATTCCACCTTCTGCACTTTGTCCTGTAGAGCACAGCACAGGGGCTGCACCACTCGCAGATACACTTTCAACAACCTGTACAAAACAGAGGGCTTCTGACAGCATACTTGTACTTCGAATACACTTGAAGTAACAGTACTCTTACTTGTATAAATATTTTGGTTACTTTTCCCACTGTGATAGGTCTACAAGTGACAAAAGCTTAAAAGGAACTGTATGTAAGATTTTGATTTTAAATTCCATGACTTAACATGACTTATCTGTGTCCCCAGGAAAGTCAACACGTGCAAATCAAATATAACTTTTACTGATAAATGTAATGCCTATTCATTCCTAATTACAAAAACAGTGGACATGGTGGTTAATGTTATAATTTGGCATTTTTCGTTCACAAGGCAAAATATTATGTATGTATTTAGTTCATTTATGAGACAGGGACAGTGCACAATCTACATTAACCTCAACAGGAGAGATGCTTTGTGTCAGGTTGTAGCACTAGAGCTCATTTCCACCTGTCGTCCCTGGTGCATGTTTTTTAGGTTTGATGGGGGAAACCGGAGTGCCCGGGGGAAACCCACCCAGACACGGGGAGAACATGCAAATTCCACACAGAAAGGCCCAGGCGACCCAGGGATCAAAACCGGAACCTTCTTGCTGTGAAGCATGAGTGCTAGACACTTAGCCACCATGCCACCATGCCACCAACCAGAAAATAACTAAAATGCCTCTCTGATCCGAATGGTCACTCCCCAAACCCCAGCTCCTGCACCAATCATGAATCAGTGCTAGTGCAACCTCTCCAGTTCAGGGAGGGAATTCTGGAGATTGTGAGCTTCACATGAGGTCTGTCCATATACTGAGAATGAGAAACACTTGGATGTGTCTCTATCTGCAGGTTAAGGCTCTGGTGACACAGGCTCAGATGTGATGTAGTAGACTACAGTACAGACTACAGTACAGACTACAGTACAGACTACAGTACAGACTACAGTACAGACTACAGTACAGACTCTGAGCGCAGGTTACATACAGTTCCTTTATGCTGACATAAACAATTTAAGTGTAGACTGTATAAAGTGGACTATGAGAGAGTAATGACCCCCATATCGTTCGGTTCCAGCTAAATGAATCTCATTGAGGCTGTCAATCAAACCAGAACGACCTTGGCAAAAGAAAGCGCCTCATTGGTCTGGTATTAATGTCTTAATCTTGATTTAGGGTCAAAATACTGAAATAACAACCCTAGGATCATGTAGAGCGGGTTAACACAAACATCTTAAGAGCAAAATGATGAGCCTAACAGCAGCAGTAACAGAGAGAGGGACAAAGCTTTTTCCCCAATAGTGACTCGTGAGTCGATGGAGCCGGAAGTGCGTCCATGCTCACTCTGTGTTTGAAATGTGGCGGCTAGTGGGTTAGCTATGTCCATTTATACAGTCTATGGTTTGAACATTTGAACTACTTGCACCTCATCTTCAGAAAGGATTCTAATATGTATGCTCCCATCTTTGGAAATAACACATCACCAGGTACTTTTGACTCTCATATATTCCACTGTACATATGTCCCAGCCCAATGCAGACATGAGGGCGGGGCTAAAAGAAAAAAAAAACAAAAACAAAAACTTAAAATATGGCACATAAACACACACACTTCATATTTAAACATGAGCCAGTTGTCATTCCGGTTCTCTTTTGCAGTTATGCAAGACGAGGCGGGACAGAATCAGTAAATTAAATATTACTGGGTCTTACAAGTAACTTTTATATTAGTGGGGCCTATACAACTTCAAAGACGCACTGTAACTTTTCTGTGTATGGTAATATGAATGGCATTAAACTCAAAGTTACAGGTCAGGTCAGTGAAGAGAAGAGCCTATTCAGGTTTTCAAAGTATTATTTTTTAGCAATAAAAATACCTAAATATACATTAGATAAGTAAGGTAACAGGTAAGGTCAAAGCATTAATCTCTCTATGGAGACAACCTAAAAAGTTACATATTGCACCTTTAACATGCACCTTTCCTGAGACGGGAGTGGACATAGGTGCCGCCATTTTCCAACATCAGCAGAAGGAGTAGTCTAAAGTAAAAGACAAATATTACATTTCACACCAACAATAGTGTTATCTTGTTATGATTAAAGTGAATTCCTGTAGAATTCCCTGAGGAGCGCTGACACAGTAGAACAGGCTCTTACAAACCCCCTCATCTCAACCAAACAAAGCATCAGTATGGGAGGGGCAATGAGGCAAAATACATAACCAAATATCAGCTGTGTTTGTGTTTCGTCATGACATTCTGCCTTTCAGTGAGAGCTGTTAGAAGTGACACACATATCAGTCTAGCGTGAGCCTGGTTACTGGGCGTGTACTGGTGGAGGTGAAAACGGGGGTAGATCGGAGCAATGATGTCTTAAATACAGGAGAATAAAGATGACTCAAACATACACGAATCACTCCAAATACAATGAAGAGTAGATTTAGCATAATATGTTTCCTTTAAGAGCAACTAAAGGGATCTACTTAAGAGTATAACGCAGGCTGACCAACGGGGAGTGGGAGGGGATCACATGGGAGATCTGTATGTTGGGAAATAAATAATATAGTTTTGAAAGACACAAAATGAGAATAGATGTAGTAAGGGTGCTAAAACAATAAAACTAAAAAGTCAAACTAAACTAGTAGTGTTTCAAATAAGGACCTAGAAATATTTCTGTATTTTTGAGGTTCATTTCACAGTCCATTTGCCATTTTACATTTACAGGCATGTTTTAACACATTTACAATGGATTTACAAAATATTAGGGATAATAATAAAACAAATTTAGATAATGCTTTTTATCAAGCTTGCCCAGCCCTCATGGTTCGAGGGCAGAACCATGTCTCCAGAGTGGAACATTGACACAGGGCAAGAACATGGCACTCATTAACACTTCTACAACAGCGGTGCCTGTAAACCAGTACAATATCCTTATTTAGCAAAAAACATGAAATAAAATCAGATGTTAGAAGCTTAAGAGTCTGACAGAGTGGCTGCAGTGGCCAATGTCGCTCACATGGGGGCACTGTAGTGTGACGAGTGTAACAGGTGTCCATGGTTACAGTGGTTGGGGGGGCACAGACAGGTCCACAAACCTCCTGGCTCCTGAACGCTGCTGTGTGCACTGCTACACCATTGAGCTGCTCTCCGCCATCCCATCCACGTACTGAAAAGACACAGACAGTCAGCATAGTTAGTCTCAGGCCCAAAGAGACAAATACAACCCCAGCACAGTAGACATAGCATCATGGGAAAATGTATATAACCTTAAATAGGGCTGTGAAGTGATGATGTCACTGCCGGGTACAAACAGAATCTTCACAGATGATTTCTAGATTATCAGTGAGTACATCTCACTAATTGACGTCACCTCAACCTCATACACTTCCCATCACACCTAAAACATTGTTAGCATGAAAAGACCGCGATCATTTTTTAATGCAAGATGAGTTGTTATTGAAGAAAAAAAAAGGAAATTGTAAACATGCCCATTGCTTTGGCGTGTGCCTTGGACCTGGAAGTGACATCACATTTAATAACTCTTTAGAAACACACTTATATACAAAACGTACTTGATATTTAGATTTTTCATATTTAAATGACTTCATGAGAATTTTTAAAGCAACATTAACTTCAAACATGTCATTGTGCTGTGGGGTACATTGGGACAGAGGGCTGTCAAAAAAATAAAAGGATGGTTTTCAGAGTCTACAGTGTGATCGTGTCATACTCCCAGATGGGGGCAAGAAACAGATTTCCTTATTGATCCCATTGTACTTTACCATGAAATATACAAAAGGTAAAATGTTGAACCTGATCACTTCCATTAGTGACAAGACCCAAGAACTCACTGTATTACAACACAAATCTGCAATATTACAATATTCATTTTCGCTGCCCCATCTGTATTAAATATTACTAGCCTATAGAATGTTGTGAATGTTTGCATTGGAATTAGGGTGTTGGAATTTTCCATAATAGTTTGTAAATGGACTTGATCTAGATTACATTTTATGAGTAACTATTGTTAAATTATGTTGAAAATGGCATTGTGTGTTTGCCAGCGTTACCAAATTCAGTATGATCAATGTTTTCCTTCCTTCATATCAAAACTGAGCTGGACATTTTAGTTTTGAGACAACAGTAATGAAGACATTATTTAAGTGCACATTCCCCTTCACCTTGTGCTGTGAGTGAGGCACAATTTACACACAGATATCAAGAATGAACCTTTTACAGCTTTATTTCCCTGTAACTACACTGAGCTCTTTTACACCCATGTGCTTGTGTATGGGCCCTGGATGGAGGACTGTCCACTCTAGAGTTCTAGTCATCTGTATGCACATGTGCACATTTACACAGCACCTCCTCTGCTCTCTGCTCACAACAGTTTTACACTAAAGTATCATGTATTAAGTGTTATACATGGAAATATAAGCACATAATGAGCTTGAAATGAAGACATGCAGGACTGAGGATGGACAGAGTACAAGAGACACAGGAGACCAACCCGGAATTTACACCAGAAGCGTCAGCAGCACGTAACGTCGGCAGAGCTGCATACACACGGTTGTTTCCTTCTGCCAACAGCTTTGGCCTACAGACTTACAACTTTACTTGCAATGGATACGTCCTGGCCTCATCTGCCTGTCCATCCATAGGAGTGGATCTCTCCTTCACTGTGGTTTTTTCTGAGTTTTTCCTTTTCGGAGTTTTTCCTTGCCGAGAAGGAGGGTCTAAGGACAGGGGATGCTGGGACAATTATCCATTTGCCTGCTTGTTGTTGGACATTCTGTATTTTTGATTTATGACCGTTTCTTATTCTGCTTCATTCTCTGACATTTCTGTCTGTCTGCTAAATCAACAATTTTGTGAAGTCTGCCGAGATAACTGTTGTTGTGATTTTCGGCTATACAAAAATAAATTGAATTGAATTGAATTTTAAAATCTTCAATTTACAGTGCTTTGCGAAAGTATTAGCCTCCTTGAACTTTCTGACCATTTGCCACCTTTCAGGCTTCAAACACAAAGATATAAAATTGGAATTTTTTGTGAAGAATCAACACCAAGTGGGACACAATCGTGAAGTGGAACGAAATGTATTTGATATTTTAAACTTACAACAACAAATAAAAAATAAATAAGTAAGAAAGTAAGTAAAAAAGTAGGACATGTGAAAATATTCACCCCCCGAGTCAATACTTTGTAGAACCACATCTTGCTGCAATTACAGCTGCAAGTCTTTTGGGGTATAAGTCTATCAGTTTTGCACATCTAGAGACTGAAATTTTTGCCCATTCTCCGTTGCAAAACAGCTCGAGCTCCATAAGGTTAGATGGAGAGCGTTTGTGAACAGCAGTTTTCAGATCTTTCCACAGATTCTCAATTGGATTCAGGTCTGGACTTTGACTTGGCCATTCTAACACCTGGATATGTTTAGTTTCGAACCATTCCATTGTAGATTTTGCTTTATGTTTAGGATCACTGTCTTGTTGGAAGGTAAACCTCCATCCCAGTCTCAGGTCTTTTGCAGACTCTAACAGATTTCCTTCCAAAATTGCCCTGTATTTGGCTCCATCCATCTTCCCATCAACTCTAACCATCTTCCTTGTCCCTGCTGAAGAAAAGCAGCCCCAGACCATGATGCTGCCACCATGTTTGACAGTGGGGACGGTGTGTTCAGAGTGATGTACAATGTTGAATGAATGAATGAATGAATGAATGCCTTTTATTGTCAATTCCTTCACATGTACAAGACATACAAAGCAATCGAAATTGGACCTATCGCCCCGACTGTACATTACAGCAAACAAGAAGACAATATGACATGGGGAAGACGACATGGACCGGACCGGGCGACAGGTAGCATATAGAAATAAACAATGCAGCATAACATGAGGGTCAAGGGAGGAAAAAAAAAAAAAAAACGCCCCCAGACCATGCTCCTATCGGGGCATAGTATGGAGTGAGTGCACAAATAAAAAACACCTCCGAGCAACGGCAACATAGTCAAAACACAGAACAAAGATTTCACAGCAACAGGGTAGGGGAGGGGTGTGGAGGGAGCCCAGCGCAGGCCAGCAGCATCCGGATCCTGCAGCCACTGGGGCGCTGGATGCAACAGACCCGCCCACCCGGTCGGGGGTACGAAGCTGCGAGGGGTTGGGGAGGGGCCAGGCTCCCTCCGCTGTAATCTCAGGGCGATTTGACACCAGCCCGGCCTTGGTCGTGACCAGTGCGGCTTGGGGAGGCCAAAAGATAAGATTGGGTTGTTTTGGTTTAGAGCAAGCAGCTGCGTCAAATTTCAACAACACTGCTTTGTTTGTCCAGTTGGTCTCAAGGTCGACATATCTCTCTATGCAAAGCGTCAATCTTCTCCATGATGGTTTCCGTATTGCGAATAAGAGCCAAAGTTTCATCAAGTCTGCGGTCCATGACTGCTAACCTCTCCGAGATGTTTTCCAAAGTGCGGTACGAGGCCGCCAAACCTTCCGTAATACGGCTCAAAGTCACAGTTTGAGTATTGGCAGCTTTGCCCATTGCTTCAATCAATCCGGGCAGCCAAATGGGGCTTTGAACAGCTGCCTCGGTACTCCGTTTTTTCTTGAAAGACAGGGCCACGCCTAATCCAATCAGCAAAAGTCCTGTAATCATGGTTCCGAATAAGTATAAATCCTCTATGTCCTCTACGGAAAGCACTGACAGACACACAACTCGCCACTTGTCCCAATCGTCCATCGTGTATCCGGCAGCGTAGGTTCCCGCAGGGCACGCAGGTTCGCCCGATCCTGCTTGTTTTGTTGAAAAAATAGTGTCAATTGCATTCAGAGACCAACTTATCAAATCCATAGTAAATTTGGTTTTGGAGAGCAGAGCGGAGAGAGTCGCTCAAGGAAAAAAAAGACTAGACACTAGACCAGACAAGACAAAGGGCAGAGCAGGGAAAGATAAGGGGCAGGAGAGGAGAGAAAAGCGTCCACCCTCGCCAAGAGCCAAATGAGAAGAGCTTGTTAGACCAAACATAACGTTTTGCATTTAGCCCAAAAAGTTCAATTATGGTCTCATCTGACCAGAGCACCTTCTTCCACATGTTTGTTGTGTCTCCCAGGTGGCTTGTGGCAAACTTCAAATGGGACTTTTTATGGTTTTCTTTAAGAAATGGCTTTCTTCTTGCCACTCTTCCATAAAGGCCAGATTTGTGCAGTGTGCCACTAATAGTTGTCCTATGAACAGATTCCCCCACCTGAGCTGTGGATCTCTGCAGTTCATCCAGAGTGATCATGAGCCTCTTGGCTGCAGCTCTGGTCAGTGCTCTCCTTGTTTGGGCTGAAAGTTTAGAGGGACGGCCGGGTCTTGGTAGGTCTGCAGTGGTCTGATACTCCCTCCATTTCAATGATTGCTTGAATAGTGCTCTTTTTATATCCTAATCCTGCTTTAACCTTCTCCACAACTTTATCCCAGACCTGCCTGGTGTGTTCCTTGGTCTTCATTATGCCGTTTGCTCCCTATTCTTTTAACAGACCTCTGAGACCATCACAGAGCAGGTGCATTTATACTGAAACACACTGGTGGCCTCTTATTTATCATCATCAGTCATTTAGGTCAACATTGGATCATTCAGAAATCATCAGGGAACTTCTGGAGTTAGTTGGATGCACTGAGAGAAAAGGGGGTGAATCATTTTGCACGCCCTACTTTTCAGTTTTTTATTTGTAAAAAAAAAAGTTCAAAATATCCTATAAATTTCGTTCCACTTCACGATTGTGTGCCACTTGGTGTTGATTCTTCACAAAAAATTCCAATTTTATATCTTTATGTTTGAAGCCTGAAATGTGGCAAAAGCCAGCCTCTGGATTCTCACGTTTAAACACAAAAATTTTTACATTGGTTATGTATTCACTGTTGATTGGCTGAATTATGTTTTAAATCACAATATAAAGTTGACAACAAGAGATAGGATGCTTTGCAGCGATAACAAGCCGTACCTGTGGTGCTCGCATTTTCTGCACAATGCGCCTTTTCCTTCAAAAGTTGTTTTTGTAAAGTTTTTGTCGTCACGAGTCATTCCCCGAGCTCCTGATGCGACGCACGGTGTTTACACGACTGTAGTGGTTTAGAGAACGCATTTTGAAGGGACATCGGAAGTTTAATTTGACACCGCGTGCCCATTTCCTGTCTTTCCCCTGCTAAAAAGCCTGGAGAAAATTAGAACTCCAACCTATCTTGAGCAGTGCATAGCGTAATGATGGCCGTTGGGCGTGAGTATGCCATACTGTGCTGCTGCACTTACGCACTGTTACGCTTTGGTGTAAATTGGGGGTAAAGCAGTGTTTTTCATAGAGGAGACTGTGGTGTGATAATATCACACAGAGATTTGGATGTGGTTACATCCCCAGAAAAACGTGTCAGTGCTAGGGATCTGGACAGTGTTTCTAACTTGTGGATGGCAGTCAAAATGCCCCCTTTTCAAAAAAGACCACCTGTGCCACCACTCTCTGAGCACAAAACTGTGGAGAACGCTGACACAATGCTATGAGCTGAAATGGAGTGGTAGACATCGTAGCACTTTTTCCAACCCATCACTCTTAAAGGTCCTATATTGTGCCAATGTGACTTTTTGGAACACCGTTTGTTATACTGCTGTGTCCTCCTCATTTGCTCACGCTTGATTATGTCACTTATGTCACCAGGGGGTAGTCCTGAAGTTCTCCTCCGTCACTATGGGTAATTAACTTCAGTGCATGCAGCTACTGTTTTTAGCCTGCATCAAATTGCACCATCCAGTGCACTAGCCCCTTGTGCCCCCCCGCTGGCCTTTTACACACACTTTATGGAGGAGGGGTTTTACGTGTTTACCATGCATATATTATTCATTATCATTTACATTTCTATTACTTTATACTTTTTTATAAAACAGCTGTCGCCTCAGATGGTTTCACATTTTACTGAGTTGTTCAAAATGCGTAACAGTTCATGTGAAGTGCTATAAGACAAAAGCCATCCCCAGGTAGTTTTGAAAAGCCAGACTGTGCAGAATATAGGAGCTTTGGAGCAGACAGCAAAGTAGACTGAGGAGCTGTGTGTGCGGCTCTCGTGTCAAACATGTGAAACAAGGTTGTAGCATACGGCATGTGTACAAAGCAAGCCATCATAATTTTAATCTATGCTAAATCTAATAGCGCTGTCACCATGATAAAATTTAAAACTAAAATATTAAAATTTCGATTTTGATACTGAGGAATAAACTTGATAAAAAGATGATAATAAGACACTTTCTTTAGACAACAGAATGTGATCTTCAGCATTAAATGGTAGTACTTTCTTTTCTATTCCCATGTGTTCCATAGTGGTCCATGGGTGTATACTAGTCTAGTCTATAGTCTAGGACAGTTCTGAAGATGGCTTGCCGCTAGCAGCCAAAACATATCAACGAGGTAAATACATCTCCTACTGTACTGTGGGAGAACCCAAGGAGTTAATGTACAAGACAAAATGAACTTTTTGGGATTAGTCTATGTGGCCTTATAGTAGGGTTGTAGCGAAAATCTGATACTAATCAATAGTAAAACTAGTATCAAAACTAGATACTCATCTGAACAGGTATCAATACTAAAAAAGTCAGAAAACAGAAATGAACCTTTCCTGAATATCTTTAGAATGATGTTGAGCTGTATCATCATCATTTTTTTTTTTTTTTTTATTTTTTTTTTTTTGGTATTTTATATTTTATATTTTGTATTTTATACTTTTGCTCCACTGGAACAAAATTAGAGTCTATCTTTAAGTCTATTTCTAAATTATTATTTTTTTAGCCATTATCTATTATCTTGTTTTATTGCATGTTCCTTTTTCCTGCTGTTCTTGAACTGTGCGTTGCAACACTGGAATTTCCCCACTGTGGGACTAATAAAGGCATATCTTATCTTATCTTATCTTATCAGAACAAGTATAAGAGCACATAGACTAGTATACGCCCATGGACCACTATGGAACCTACAGGACCACTGAGGGAGTACACACATGGAATAGAACAAACTTCAATTTAATATTGAAAATCACATTCTAGTGTCATTCTAGTGTATTTTTTTTTATTATCATTGCGGTATCGGAATTGAGTATCAAGTCTATTCCTTAGTATCAAAACCAAATTTGAAATTTTAATATTGTGACAACACTAGTGAAAAATCTATAATATACTGTATAATGCAAAAGAGCAGGTAATGATAGGTGCACTGGTGGACACAGGTTTGACACAGCAGGCCCATCTGTGTGTGTGTGTGTGTGTGTGTGTGTGTGTGTGCGTGTGCGTGTGCGTGTGCGTGTGCGTGTGCGTGTGCGTGGAGTGGAGGGGGTGAAGGGGGTGGAGGGGGTGGCGGGGGTACAGACGGAGCAGATAGTCACCAGGTGAAGGAGGCAGCAGCTGTGGTCACGCCCCTGTGCTCTGGATCATAAAGAACACACAGACAGCTGTCAATCATCACAGGTAACACTCACGGCTGAAGGGGGCACCAGCTCTGTTAGACATGTTTTAGGTTGGGTCCTATTCCTAAATGTGATGATGGCACTATTTCAGATGGAGGGCAGGGGCCATTGTATCACTATGTCAGTTTACATTTTTGAAAGAAATAGTGAAAACTGTAACAGAATTCTGTTACAGTTTATTAGAATAGTAATTAAAGATTAGGGTTGGGCGATGTCTCCTTAATTGGCAGATGACGATGTTTACAGTGAAACATCACGATGAACGATGATATCGTCAGCAGACGGGGGGAATTGATTGGTGAAATTCATGAACACATTTTTGGAGAGCTATAGTCTAAAGCAGGGGTCGGCAACCTGTGGCTCTTTCATCGTTCTGTCGTGGCTCCCTGTGACTTTGGAAAATAATAATGAGTATTTAATTACATTGTATTTTTATTTTAGTTTGTTCGTTTTTAAATGTAAATCTAAAATTGTAGATAATGGTAATCTTGTAACATTTAAATAAAACGTTTTTAATATTTTTGTCGCTCAAAACATGCGTCAAAGCCGCCGATGTGCGCCACCCGCACACACTGGCAGCCCGGACTTACCGGCACCTACATCAGCAGCAGTGACGTGCGGTCAGAGGAGGCAGGGGAGGCAGTGCCTCCCTTGTCAATCATGAAAAGAAGAAAGGATTTATTATAAATTCAAATAAAAAATAATAATTATCAGCTTGTATGTATTTATTATTAACCCCTTCTCCAGTCCAAAAAATGTTTTTTTTCTTGTTTCAATAATTGAATATGGCAGAATTTTCGTTTGTCCCGTTCAAATGCAAGGAGAAGGTGCGCCGTGAGGCACCAGCCTCCAGTGTCTCCAGCCGCTCGTCTGATCCCTAGCAAAGTGGCTAAGTTGGCTAACCCACTGTATATTGCCGATAAATGGCCCTAAAACTCTCTGATTATTTGCTCTGTCTTTCCGGAATCTTTATAATGTATGAAATGTATTTCTGTAATGTGTTCAGGCTCGCAGATCAATCATAAAACCTCAGTAAAAAGCTCACCAGGGGAGGCAAACAGTACTCGTGCCTCAACATAGAGGGCGCTTGTGAGCACAGAGATTCTTGGCCTGCCGCCGCTATGCGCCGAAACAACTACATCATCTTCTTCGTTCTTTTTTATATTGCATTGGGACACCTGTGTCTTTGATGACAAAGTCCACCAGTGTGCAGAGGGATTGTAAACAGTGGAACAATTTTCTTTGAGACGTGCTTTATTTTGATTTAGCCTAAATGAAATTAAAAGTCCTGCTCACGATATGCGCAAGTTGACCCAGGACCCGCGGATCGCTAAAAGTGCAACTTGAGGAAGAGAAGAGAAATAGAGAAGGAGCTGATGAGCACCTACATTTTGTACAGTTTGTCCACAGCGTATCAATGAAATAACGTATCCAGCGTGAACGAGGCAAGCCGCGTGTCTTCATGGATTTGTTTTCACCTGCTGCAGTTCACAGGAGAGACGAGGGTGCGCTCACGATGACACAGGCAGACTCCCAGCATGATCCATGCTTATTTATTCACAAACTTTCTTAAAAAGTGCGTTTTTCATGAGTGATTTGGAGATTTCAGGCAAGATACAAAAAATCCAAGTATGACGCGTCCATGTTACGCATAAATGCACAGCTACAGAGCGCGCGGGAGCTGCTTTGCTAAAAAGCATATAAATTAGTCTATTTATTGCAAAAAATACCTTGTTCCCAGTTTTGAAATACTGAACAACAATCATATTTTATTTTTCCTTTTTTTAATTGAAGTTTTTGTTCTTTTGAATTAAGAATATAGAAAAGCCCTGGTGTAAGTAAGTCTGCTGCACTGCTGCATATAATATATAGTTGTTGTCTATCAAATGATGAATTATTATTATTATTATTATTATTATTATTATTATTATTATTGTTATTATTTATTTATTTAATAATAATATTAAATAAATTTATTTTATTAATAAAATAAATATTTTATTAATAAAATATGAATACATATTTTGCATTTGTATATTAATAAATATTGCAAACATTGCATTTGTAAATCTGATGCTAAAAGTGTTAGTGCCTCCCCAGCTGTCAACCTCACCGCACGTCACTGATCAGCAGTATGATTTTCGGCCCAATGATGGATAAATCCAAGAAAAGTTTCTTAAGAAAACAGAACGCTTAATGCTACGTGGGCAGATTCATTTGCTTTCACGGCTGATGAGACTGGTACACGCGGTACACGCGACAGTGGATAATTTAAGTTTGGCTTTTTATTTCCTACGAGGAGGACTCAAATAATAATGTGTTTAATGCAGCTTTGCGCACATTTGTTTACGTTTTACAGAAGCGAAACTTAAAACCACATGGCTCATTTGCATAAACTGAAAAAACAGCTGCTCCTTGTGCCGCTGATGCGGTCAGCTTCTGTCGGACTAAAGGACAGGACTCAGTGGAATATGCGTGTTCTTTCTGTGACTGAGGGATGTTCTGCCTATGGTGAGTCTGTTCTGTGCTTCTATCGCGTTGGAGATGGTTATGTTAAACTTTTCAGAGATTATACGTGTGCAGCGCAGTTCTTTATTTCACTCATGCACTTTATTTATGTTCCAACTGTTGTGATGAAAAGACTGAAAGGTGTAAATAATTCTCTTAAGACTCGCGCTTATGAGCTGTAGTGGAGGATGGTAGTCCGTTTTCTGGGAGTTGTAGTTTTGCCTGTAGTTCCCCTGGTTAGCGCTGGTTTAGATGTCAAAAGGGTTTTGTGGCTCTGGGTGTTTTCTTTTCTGTGGGAGACGCTCCACATGGCTTTTTGAGTATTTAAGGTTGCCGACCCCTGGTCTAAAGATATAAATAATGATAGCCTAATAATAATAAATAATAGAATAATAATAGAAAATAATAGAATAAGGCTTATTTTTGGTAGCCACACAGTATTTTAATTGTTATGTCTGACTTAAACTCTAATGCATATTTGTTTTATTCGTGATTTGATCATTAAACGTGGAATCCCTGGTAAATTTTAATGAGAGCTAAAGAAGGTCAGTGCATGTTTCTGATTTTTTTTTTTTTTAAAGGGGGGGGGGGGGCATCGCGATGCTTACTATCCATCGCTATGGTGGGTCATCGTCCATCGGAACAACCCTATTAAAGATTGACTTGTATGGGGTATTCACTGCTAACACATAACATATTTAGATCACCAGGTTACCTTTTATTGTTTTGAAAATGCTATATTCACCAAAAACATATTAACATGTTTCATAAATTTCACTTTCACTTGGTTCACTCCCCCTTCAGAGCGCTATCACAGCACACTCAGCATACATCCCAGTAATGAAACTACTGCACATCACATCAGGTTTGTCAAACTGTAGTGTACAGCTTTGTATCGTAATGTGGAAGCATGGGTGACGTAGGCTTGTGGGCGGAGCACAGAATCTTACTGCTAACTAGGGCTGTGCCAAAAATCATAAGACCGATTGATCGCAATCTCAACTTTGGTTGATCTTGATGATGGGGCAACCGACAGGTCTACAGCTATGTGGCAGTAAGAGCACATGGTGCTGATGAGGATTTAAGCTCTTGTTTAGGAAAAAGCAGCCTGAGTCACACCGGATCTCCTCAAGTGTTCACAAGTTTTTAATTAAATCGGAACTTCCGGTTAATGGTTTTCTATGGCAAAATGTCTGTGGAAATGTTTGCATATTCTCCACCAGTTTCATAAATCTGCCCCATCACCAAATCTTCAACCAACAAGGTCCACAAAGGATCCACAGTCTTCCATGCAGAATTTATCCACAACTATCAAGGTAAGAAAGATGAAAACTTATAAGGCGAACAACGACGAGCATTAGTGAACTACTTATGAGCAAAACTAACGTTATGGTAATGAATAACTTAAGTAATAAATAATTCATTAAAAAGTAACTTGTTAACACAGACTGATTCTAGAATTCAAATATAGTAGCATAGGTAGATAGATTAGTGCAGTTTGAATACAAGAGATGTTCACAGATTACATCTCTAGCATTCAAACTGCACAAACCTATCTATCTATGCTAATACAGTGCCTTGAAAAAGTATCCAACCCCCTTTGTGTTGGTCTTTCACACAAAGGTTCAATGAAATATGTTTATGTTTGTGGTCATAATGTGAGAAAATGTAGAAAAGTTCAAGGGGGTTGGATACTTTTTCAAGGCATTGTATCTACATCATGAAATAGATTTTTACTTTTTAATGAATTATTTATTACTTAAGTTATTCATTACCATAACGTTAGTTTTGCTCAGAAGTAGTTCGCTAATGCTAGTCGTTGTTCGCCTTTAAGTTTTCATCTTTCTTAACTTGATAGATGTGGATAAATTCTGCATGAAAGACTGTGGATCCTTTGTGGACCTTGTTGGTTGAAGATTTGGTGATGGGGCAAATTTATTAAGCTGGTGGAGAATATGCGAGACATTTCCAAAGACATTTTGCCATAGAAAACCATTAACCGGAAGTTCCGCAACCCTAAAGCGTGCCACATCCGGCCGTTGTAAAAAAAGGTCCAGTCTTACTGTTAACCATAAGGAGTTGGCCCCAGGAGAGGCACAGAGGAGGGCACAGAGGGGGGCACGGGGGCAGAGGGGCACTTACTGAGCTGATGAAGGGCAGGTTGAGCAGGGCTCCCAGCACAGGGATCCTCCTGATGAAGCCCACCACCACCGGAAAGAAGCCCCTAGAGACATATACACACACACATCAGAATCAGAATCAGAATCTTTATTAATGGCCACACAACAAGTTGGTGGAATTTGCTTCCGATACAGCATTGAAAAAAAGAGCTCAGATCGTTTGTGTTGTTACAGACAAGAACATAACAAGAACATAACAATAAGACACACAAATCACACATTCAGTCCATAGATTGATTAAGTGTCCTTATGGCAGTGGGGATGAAACTGTTTTTGAATCTTACTGTCTTGGTTGACAGAGATCTGTAGCGCCTCCCTGAGGGCATGAGAGTGAACAGGTGATGTAGTGGATGGGAGGGGTCAGAGGTGATTTTTATGGCTCTTTGAGTGATGCAGCGGTTATACAGTGTGTCTATGGATGGAAGCGGGTGACCGGTTATTTTGGATGATATATTAACAATGCGCTGTAGTTTTTTGCGTGTGTAAATCCAGATTACCGTACTAGACAATTATTGAGAAGGTCAGAATGCTTTCAGTGATGGCAGTGTAGAACTGTAGGAGGAGGTTTGATTTGACTTTAAATTTTTTGATTTGTCTGAGAAAGAATAATCTCTGACTGGCTTTCTTGTAGATGTGGTCTGAATGCAGTTTCCATTTGAGTATGTTGGATATGTGTATGCCTAAAAATTTAAAGGAATCGGTCATGATGATTGGTTCGGATGAGATGAACAGAGGAGATTTTATTGTATCAGTATGGGAAAAATTAATAATAATTTCTTGAGTTTTGGATATGTTAAGTTGTAGATGATTGTCTTGGCACCAAGTGACAGTTTAGGCTATCTGTTGACGGTAGTGTTGTTCATTATTGTTTGTGATGAGTCCAATTATGGTTGTATCATCTGCATACTTGATAATGGAGACTGAACTGTGTGATGACGTGAGGTTATTGGTGTAGAGTGAAAAGAGCCAGGGAGAGAGTACACAGCCTTGGGGGGCACCGGTGCTGAGGGTCAAAGGTTGGGATAGAAGGCTGCCCATCCTGACCCTCTGTGTCCTCATGTACAGAAAGTTAAAGATCCACTGACATATAGAAATATGAATGTTCATGTCCAGAAGTTTATTTCGGAGGCTGACTGGGTTGATTGTATTGAAGGCGGAGCTGAAGTCAATAAACAGTATGCGGGCGTATGTATTGGGAGACTCCAGGTGCTGCAGCACCTGGAGTCTCTGGAGTCTGGAGTATGGAGTGATGTGCTAGATTTACAGCGTCTTCAACAGATCTGTTGGAACGGTATGCAAATTGGTGATTGTCCATTTTTTAAGTGGTTGTGCTTTTCAGATAATTGAGGATGATGCGTTCAAAGGATTTCATTATCACAGATGTGAGTGCAATTGGTCTGTAATCATTTAAGCAGGGAATTTTGTTGGATTTTGGAATAGGGATGATGATGGAGTCCTTAAAAGATTTAGGTATTATACACTGACTAAGAGACTGGTTGAAAATGCAAGTAAAGATTGGAGCAAGTTGAGCAGCACAGAGTTTTAGGACATCAGAAGTGACTCCATCAGGCCCCGCAGCTTTTCTCCTTTTGTTCTTGTAGAAGGAGACCTTCACCTCCTCCTCCACGATGGTAAAGGGAGGTGCTGGAGGTGGAGTGGTGATGGAATAGGGGAGCCAGTGTGTCTGGGAGATTACTGTCAATGTCAGGTGTGGGGGACGGACTTTTTTTGTAATTTGTCATGGTTTTCAGTTTCCTCCAGATGAGTCTGGAGTCGTTTGTTGCTATTTGCTGCTCTAACTTATGTGCGTATGTGGACTGGGCTTTCCTTATGGCTGAACGGAGTTTGTACTTTGCACTTTTATACAGTATACTCAGTACTGGCACAAAAGTACTGGCACAAAAGTACTGGCACAACAGTATGGCGGCACTATATGAGACCACAGTGGCCTCTAGTGGTGGCTTTGGTTACTTTAAGATAAGATAAGATATCTTATCTTACTTACAATTGTACTAGATTTGGACCTAATCAGCTTCAATCAGCTGGAAATTGTGTTGCCCGAGTACCAGTGTTAGGTGTAACTGAAATACAGTACTTACTGTGACTGGATAACGATATTAAGTAACCTAGTAGTGTAACGCATTACAGTGAAAATACTTGTAATTAAATTACAGTCACTGATTAAGTACTTAGTTACCCACAGACATTACTTTTGCCTTTAAATAACCACCTCAGAGGCAGAGATGTAAACTGTAGTGGTGCTGTAATGTTACACATTTCTATAGTTGGTGTGATGACATTTGAGACAGTTTAAACAACTAATTTCTTGTTTAGCTTTATTTAAATATTAAAAGGAAGTAACTAAGTACCGGTAATGTAAAAGTAACTAAGTAGTGTAAAAAGTTGATTTTGCTGAATCCTCCCTCTTTAATCATAACAATCATAATAAGTGGAGCTCAGATCAGTTTGTATTAATAGATGACTCTTGTATTGTATGGTATTGGTGCACTTTTGGGGCCACAGGACAATTAGCGACTTGCAATAAGCGCTAATGGGCATTCTAATAACAAATAACGTGTAAGAGTATAAAAACAACAGCAGTATGAACCTGAAGAGGAGGAAGAAGCCGTAGAGCTCCAGGAGAACCCCAATGATGGGCCACCCGATGAGCACGATGAGCACCCCGCCCAGGAACAAGCTGCTGGCCTTCAGCTTGTGTCTCTGGAAGAAGAAGCGGAAAGTCCTCTCCAGACCGATGACGAAGGCCAAACCCACCACGAACAAAACCTGTTAAACAAGACACCGTGGGAACCAGTACAGGGCGCGGAGATGTTTGAAAAGACACAAGAGCTGTGACAGACTGTGAGGTTCATGTTAAAGGTGCACTGTGGAACTTCTCTGCTTTTCCCTGTTCATCTATAGGAAAATGTTATGGATTTGCCTGGAATGTTCAACAGCACGTTGATAAATACTGTATATGTATCTAAAATTCTCCATGGAGATAGCTATGACATACCGTGGAACATTGTTGGATCTACATCGAGACAACAAGTTGGCAGACCCACCACCAGAAAAGTTAAACAGTGTACCATTAAATCATCATTTGTGTCAGCAGTACATAAAAAATAAATCAAACCATTGTAACAAACAGACAAAGGAAAGTAACATAGTCAAGATGTAACTTAGATTAAAAGGTTTTTTATAAGGTAAATGGCCTGAAGGAGGGACTTGTACTGCTTGTTTCAATGGAAATGTATACTACTACTACTAACAACTACTTCCATGGAATCATGCAGGTGACGTGCCACCTCCAGAAAGTTACATGGTTTAGCTTTAGGTTTTAGTTTAGATTTACTTGACAAATACATTTTGTATTTCTGCTCTGCCCTGCTCTGCACATGCTCTGTCGAGTTAAAAAAAAAAAAAAAAAAAATCATTAAACTTTTAATCTTCATTCTTATTTGTTTAGTTCTCATTTGCAAAAAATGCCATCACCAACTAGATCATTATTATACATTAATATAATAATAACGATATTGATCTACAACAGCTTATAGGGCTGTACTCAAAATATCAATGCAGCAAAAGATTGTAGCGGACTTCTTGGCAATACGTGTATCAGCACGAGATGCTGTATCCTGACACTTTTAAACAATTCATTAGAAAACGTTGAGTTATACACTTAATTACCTTCTAAAACTGCATTAAAGCTGAATCTGCGTGTGTGACAAAGTGTTTTGACATTAAGAACATGAACATGAAATACAACATACACTGTGTCGGGTTACAGGATAACACAGGTTTACTCAAAAATGTGAATCAATCAACATACAACTCTGAGTAAATCAAATATAAAGGAACACAGCGACCTGATGTGTTTGTTTTTAGTTCCAGTAATTTAAAGTTCTTTATTTAAACTTGTACTGACTAGTGTTAGTAGCATGCTGCTGTGCTGGAGGACTCACATTGCCGATGGCCAAGAGAGCTTTGTCAAAGAACAGGATCATCCCGAAGAAAAGGAAGAACACGCCGAAGCCTGTCAGTCCCATGCCAATCTCTGTCCACAAACACAGAGACAGACAGACACACATACATACATATACACATACACATACATACATACACACACATACATACACACGCACACGCACACGCACACACACACACACACACACACACAAAAGGTTAGATTGATTTCTGGTTTGGTTTGGTACTCGTGAGGGGGTAAAATTAGTGACATTAGGGACCAACAATATTGCTCATACTGCTGATATGTGACATTGTTTTGATTCAGGGGTCAGTTCTTAAAGATGCACTGTGGAACATTTTGGTGATGAGTCCACCACCTGCTTTTCTCCATGGAGATGCTATTACATTGCCAACACAGTTTCAGAGTATGGCAACATTTCTCCATAGAGACAAGCAGTTGACGCGACCAGTTCCAATTACAGGTCTGATCTGTGAAGAAGTGTCCGCTCACAAAGTCTACATGAGGACATTTTCAAGGGATTTTTTTTACGCATTAAAAACACGCGTGATGAAACAGGTTAAATGCTAACAGATGACACTTTTAATGCCATACTGTGGAACACCAAGGCAGTAACATTTCCATGGAAACAAGCAAGCCTCCAACAAAAAAGTTACCGCACAGTTAAAGCTTTAAACCGCTGCCAACAATTACAATGAGCTGGGACTGAACTCTATAACAACTTCAAACGAGAATCTAGGCGAAAAAAGTTCAGAAATACACGCGGTCTGTCTCGGGTCTTACTCTGAGAATCTGTCAGCGAAATCATCTTGCCGTCCGCTGTGCTACAACACTTCTAAAAGGAAATAAAAGTCAGCCTCCTGTCACAGCCGCCATGACAGCCACGTCTTCCGGAAACACATCGCGCCATTTCCGCAAAAACACAGTGACGCGTTTAAAAACACTAAAGAAAAGCAAATCACTCTTTCGCCGCCAAGCCGATCCAAAGCTTCTTAAATGCGTCAGAGGATTGCTAAATAGATACCTTGCTTTAATAAAACACAGAATTAATCACGCATATCACGCTATATATCATTTATCGAATATATCACTTGCAGGTTTGTTTATTTCACGTTTCGCAGACGCGCAGTCCAAAACATGAAAGTGTAATATCCGCCCTGGTCTTTGGACTCTAAAGCCACATGGTTGGAGCATCCGTCCCCCGGTCCCACGCCTCACAACCTCGGCTGGAAACGCACAACAGACCGCCTGATGCCGAAGGGAGAACAATGGTCCAAAACTTTACAGACCTGCTACATATCTCTCAGCTATAATCTATATAAGTACGAACTCCACTATGTTACCCATGAGCACATCCACTTAGTCATAATTATCCAGAGACAGTAAATCCTGCTTGAGTAGACAGGTGCAAGGTGCTTGGTCTGTGTGAGTTTAAAGTCATGGACGGTGGTGAAGATGGTGGTGAGTCTGTTAATGCCTTATTTCAAATCTCTTTAGAGTGCATTGTGTAATTTTTCCGGTGGAGTTTCCGTCAAGTGCTTTTCTCCATGGAGATGTTATTACTCTGTTTGGAATGGTTCACAGTATGGTATTATACTTTCTATCTTCATGGAGACCAAACCGGACCAAGTTACAGGTTAGATCTGTGGAGAAGCAACTCTGCTCACAGTCACAATTCCCGTTTGTCTTGGTCTTTTGTGCAGTAAATCCACCTGTAATTGAGTAAGGATTAATGTGGAACATTCAAGGCAGTGTAATGACATCTCCATAGAAACAAGCAGGTGACGAGCCCTCCACCAGAAAAGTTGCACAATGAACCTTTAAGCTGTGGTGCAAAGAGTACTGAAAATGTGTAGTCAAGTAAAATTACATGTCTGATGATGTACTCAGTTGTACAAGTACAAGTACTGCTGCCAAAATTCTATTCAGAGTATTAGTTACTAGTTCCTTTTTAACACAATATTAGAAGCATTAGGTCACACTTTTATACAAAACTTGATCTTGTTCTAAACCTGAATCCACATATTCTCTGAGCTCTGACCAATCACAGCAGGCAATACAGTGCTGTTATGTAAGTTTGTCAGTATAGAATGGAGCAGAGACAGACATGGACTGGGACACTTAGGACTTGTACAGTACTCTAAATATAACTAATTGCAATTACATGGCAAGAATTATACTCAATTACAAGTACAAGTTGAAATATCTAGTCAACAAAGTTTTACTCCACAAACTCAAGTACAGTAATATGAGCAATTATAATTACTTTGCACCCCTGCTCATTTCTAGCGCTGCACCTGCTCTGATCCTTCTGTATGAACCATTACAATCACGTGAAGTATAAAATGGAAGTTTGGTGTATATAGGTGCTACTTTAAAGGACCGTGATCTTTATGTACCACATTAAGAAGTGCTCTAAATGTAACATGAGTATTTGCGATTAGTTACTTTCACCCCCAGGAGTTAAGGGATGATAAGTCTGCACCTCTGAATCCAGGATTCTGCAGGACATTCTCCTTTTATTTACCCTATTAGATGCTGGATTACTTTGCCATCATTTATATAAAGTTTTAAATGTGAACTTATAACCCAGACAGCAGGCATTAATGAGAGGTTCTCTGTCCCTTTCTTCTTGCTTCTTGATGATGTAAAACATGGTTTGTGGTCAGCCCTAGTGTTTGACATGTTATCTGAAATTGATGAAAATACCATTAACTTTATAAATCTGACTTTATGAAAACCTTTATGAGATCTTATACTTCTGGTAAAACTGTTCAGGAAAGCTCAATTTTGCCATGTGACTTTTTTAGTGTCAAATTCCTGCTCAAATTGCTATCTAGTTTCAATTAGTGTCTGATGTTCAATACTTTTTACATCCCTACAGCAGAAGTGTGTGCTGGAGTGTTTGTGTGTTGTTGCAGATGTGCATGCAGAGCTACAGCAAGTGGAGGTGGAGCTCCAGCGGGTGGAGGAGCAGATCTCAGAACTGCTGCAGAGGCAGGAGGAGCTGGAGTCTGTGCGCAGAGCTCTGCTGTCCCAGCTGGAGCAGGGCTCCGGGCACGGGGCTTCCGCCTCCTCTTCTTCACATGGAGCACCGGCTATCACCAAACAGGAGCTGGAGCACTATGATAGAGCAGGTACTAGGCTCGGCTTGTTCTTAGAGGGCCAAAAGGATGTTTGTTTCTATATCTCGCCTTAGCCTTCTGTATGCATTCATAGGAGCAGGTTTATGTTTTTTAAAGTGGCTGCTCAGAACACTCCACATATGCAAACCAGCACTCCATGCTGAGCAATCAGATTGGACACAGTCTTTTGTAAATCCCATTTAAAGGGAAATATTACGTTAAATTATTAAAAAATAAGGTCTCTAGTGCCTGTCGAGATGGCAGTCTGAGGCACAGGCCAAGCGTGCTGCAGCCTGTGCAGTTACAGAGGCAAAAACTCAGGGTTGGGAGGAGTTCAGAGAGGCCATGGAAGAGGACTATCGGTCAGCCTCAAAGAAATTCTGGCAAACCGTTCGACGCCTCAGGACGGGGAAGCAGTGCTTCACCAACATTGTTTACAGTGCGGGTGGATGGCTGTTGACCTCAACTGGAGACGTTGTTGGGCAGTGTAAGGAATACTTTTGAGGATCACCTCAATCCCACCATAACGTCTTCTGAGGAGGAAGCAGAGGCTGGGGACTCAGAGGCGGACTCGTCCATCACCCTGACTGAAGTCACTGAGGTGGTTGGCAAGCTCCTCAGTGGCAAGGCTCTGGGGGGTGAAGGAGATCCATCCTGAGTTTCTTAAGTCTCTGGATGTTGTGGGGCTGTCTTGGCTGACACGTCTTTGCAACATCGCGTGGCGGTCATGGACAGTACCTCAGGACTGGCAGACCTGGGGTGGTGGTCCCTTTTAAGAAGGGGGACCGGAATCACCCTCCTCAGTCTCCCCAGTAAGGTCTATTTCAGGGTACTGGAGAGAAAATTCCAACCAATAGCTGAACCTTGGATTCAGGAGGTGCAGTGTGGTTTTCATCCCTGGTGCTTTGTGGATCTGGAGAAGGCATTCCACCGTCTCCCTCATGGTATCCTGTGGGGAGTGCTCCGGGAATATAGGGTCCGAGGCCCTTTGCTAAGAGCTGTCCAGTCCAGGCGGTTCAATGCATCGTCGGCAGTGATGTGGTCGCTGTATCGGACCGTTGTAGTAAAGAAGGAGCTGAGTCGAAAGGCAAAGCTCTCAATTTACCGGTCAATGTATGTTCCTTCCCTCACCTATGGTCATGAGCTTTGGGTAATGACCGAAAGGACAAGATTGAAGGTACAAGTGGTCAAAATGAGTTTCTTCCACAGAGTGGCTGGGCGCTTGCTTAGAGATAGGGTGAGGAGCTCAGTCACGCGGGAGGAAGTCGGAATAGAGCCGCTGCTCCTCCACATCGAGCAGATGCCCGAGCCAGCTGACGTGGCTCGGGCATCTGTTCCGGATGCCTCCTGGACGCTTGGGGAGGGGTTCCAGAGGGGTGTGGGTGGGTGTGTGTGTGTGTGTGTGTGTGTGTGTGTGTCTGTGTGTGTGTCTGTGTGTGTCTGTGTGTGTGTCTGGGCCTCCCTGCTTAGACTACTGACCCCGCGACCCACCCCCAGAAGAAAAGCAGAAGAAAATGGATGGATGGATAAAATAACAAAAGCAAGTTTACAGAAAATGTCTGTTTCGCCCACCTCTTATCTCTACCCAATGCTCTGTACTTACTTTTAAGTTTTACAAACAATACATACAGTGGGGCAAAAAGTATTTAGCAGTTACAGAAAGTGCCTGTTTTCCCACTTAAAAAGATGAGTGGAGGATAGCTGAGCTTCTTAAAGAAGAAGTAACAGGTCTGTGAGAGCCAGAGTTCTTGCTTTTTTATAGCTGTTAAATACTTATTTTCCTCCATTATACAAATAAATTCTTTAATAATCACGCAATTTGATTTCCTGGATTTTTTTCACATTCTGTCTCTCACAGTTGAAGTGTATCAGTGATGAAAATTACAGACCTCTCTCATCTTTTTAAGTGGGAAAATGGGCACTTTCTGTAACTGCTAAATACTTTTTTCCCCACTGTACATGCCTGGTTAAAGATGTCACATAGCTTGGACACAGCACTCTGTGAACAACCAGCTTTTTTAGTAATGACCTTTTGTGGCTTTCTCCTTTTGGAGGGTGTCAGTGACTGTCTTCTGGACATCTGTCCAGTCAGCAGCCTTCCCCATGATTGTGTAGCCCACTGACCCAGACTGAGAGACCATTTAAAGGCTCAGGAAACCTTTGCAGGTATTTTCAGGTCATAGCTGATTAGGGTGTGACACCGTGACTTTCCAATATTGAACTTTTTCACAATGTTCTAATTTTCTGAGACACAGAATTTGGGGTTTTCATTATCTGTATGCCATAATCACCAAAATGCCAAGAAATAAAGGCTTAAAAACTTACACTCTATGTGCCATGAGTCTATATAATATATGGGTTTGACTTTCCAAAACAAGTGACAAAAAATATATATTTTTTAATATTAATGAAATATTCTTTTGAGATGTACTAGTAAATACTACTAAGAACACAAGCTATCATTGTACACAAAGTTACTAACAGCTGCCTTTCTCTTGTCTGTGCTGGGAGCAGATTTCCCCTGGTCAGATGAAGCACAGCGCCACCTACAGGACACGTTCCGTCTGCATCAGTTCCGGCCTCTGCAGCTGAGAGCCATAAACTTGACCATGTCCTCCAGAGACCTGTTCCTCGTCATGCCCACAGGCCGGGGCAAGAGCCTGTGCTACCAGCTGCCCGCACTCTGCAGCACAGGTACTGGTGGAGTACAGGTACTGCTGGAGCACAGTGGAGCTCACTGATGCCCGCTGGTGCCCATGCAGAGTAAGGATGCAAACTAATGAGGAGATGCTAAAGACACAAAGAAGATAAGAAAGGAGACGAGAGAGGAGACAAGGGAGGAGAAAGTAAAAATGCGAGAAAGGAGAGGAGAGAAGGAGGGGATGAGACTGATGAGGAAGTGCATGGGCACTTGTAGTGCCCATGCAAGTACTACTCATGTAGTACTTGAAATTGCAGAGGCCACTGGAGGCAGTAGACAATTCTATTGAAAGATCATATACAAAGTTGCAATTTAGCTGATTTAGTTCCACTTTAATAATGGTATGCTGTGACTTTTAGTATTGTTCTGTCCATTCCTGTGTGACTGCTAGGGATGCACCGATCCAAATTTTTCTGTTCCGATGCTGATATTGATACTATGGCTTTAAGTATCTGCCGATATCCGATATTACTGATACCAGTGTAGGGACTGAAAATGGCAAAATTGATCCGATTGTGTTATGTTATTCAGACATTATGAGATGTCCTGGGTCTACGTCAGCCAGTTAAGATTCCAACCAGGATATTGACTGAACTGATATTATGGAACTGATACACAGTCTGCAGATGTTCTAGATTGGCACCGATATCCAATAACAGTATTGTTATGGGTGCATTCCCTAACTGCTGTGCTATGTGTGTTGTCTATGTGCAGGCTTCACACTGGTGGTCACTCCTCTGGTCTCGCTCATGGAGGATCAGATCATGTTCTTGCGTTCTCTGGAGGTACCTGCTGCCATGCTCAACGCCTCCAGCTCCAAGGTAACACCACATTTCCAGCATTTGTGCACATCACTCTAGGAAAGAGGAGAGGAATGGACCATCACGTTTCAAATGATGACATAAAAACATAAAAAAGCATTCCTGCTGTGAGTGAGCTTGCATCTCCACAAACCTGACTCTTATTTGGCCTGGAGTAGAGCCTCATCGTGTTTGTCTCCATGGAAATATTGTTCCTTTGGCCATAACGTTCCACAGTATGGCATAACACGTATCTGTTTCCATGGAGAATGAATGAATGAAAGTAATGTGGTGTTACTTGAATGAACAGTCAATACAAAATGTCTGTCTCATGCTCATCTATTTGAAATGTGCTTGTGGGCAGTGTTTATTCCCACTTAAAGTAAGACTGAAGAATAACCAGTGACAATTTAAAAACCTTGGGGTAGTTTTTGACTCTAACCTAAATTTTAAACAGCATGTAAAAAAAAATCATATATAATTAAATTAAATCTGTCAAACTTCAAACATATAAGACCTTATCTGATGACAAAATCAGCAAAGGCGTATATGCCATGATATTCAGCCACATTTCTTACTGCTCTACCACATGGTCTCATACATCAGAAGCCCCTAAAGTCCCTCTTCAAAAAAACATTGAAAACACTTGACAAAAAGCCTTTACAGTATCACTATTGTAATATCTTACGTAAGTATAATATTTTGGATTTTGAAAGTTATCAGGTATTTATGGATGCTTGCCTTATTTTTAAAGTTTTAAATGGACTCACTCCTCCACCATTAATGGATTTCATAAGTAAAAAAAACTACTGACCGAGTTAACACGAGAGCATTGACCAGAGGAAACAGTAACATACAGAGACGCAGGACCAAATTTGGCCAAATGGTGACGTCTATCAGAGGATCACAGTCGTGGAACACATGACCTGCCCATGTCAGGAACTGTGTGTCCTTCTCAACCTTCAAGAATACTCTGAAACATTGGTTGAAAAATAATCAAACATGTTCACACAGGTAGATCATCTTCTTCTTGGGGCCTCTTAAACTCAGAGAATGGTTTATATTGTGGTTAACTTGCTGTCATGTCAATAGCATTTTTGTCTCATCTGTGTGTTCCTCAAAATGTTCTCTGTTTTTGACCTGCCTTAGGACAACGGATGTAAACTAGCTATTGTGCTAATTCCGGCATATTTACTGTACATTGATGCTGTTTGTTGACATGTTGATTAATATGCACTGTCCTAATTAAAATAAATAAATAAAAATAAATTAAAAAAAATAACCATTGACTAAAACTTCAAATTATTTTAGTCAGACAGACAAAGAACAAATTGAACCGTGGCTTGTGTGTCTTGCCTCCAGGAGCATGCCAAAACAGTGATGGCAGCCATGACAGAGCCTAAGAGCCCCTTTAAGCTGATCTACGTGACCCCGGAGAAGATCGCTAAGAGCAAGCTGCTGATGTCACGTCTGGAGAAGGCGTACAAGGCCCAGCTGCTGAGCCGTGTGGCTGTGGACGAGGTGCACTGCTGCAGCCAGTGGGGCCACGACTTCAGGCCTGGTGAGACCTGCTCTGTCCCCACATCAACCATTAAACAGCAATTCACTAGCAGGGACCACGCCACGACAATGAAATACGATAAAGATATTTATGATGTTGGGTAGATGTGATGGCTGGGGGGAGCCTCAGGGTGGGGGCTCCATCTCCAGTCCAAAATGGTCACCCATCTGATTCAGAACCCCCCCCTCCTTAAAGATGATGTCTTCAGGCTGAAGGATGGTTGAGAGACACGGGGTGGGAGGGAGGGGGTCGAGAGAGCTGACACTGACGGTGTTGTCAGGATAGGCTGTATAAATAGGGCTTCTGAGTAATTGAAGGTGTGGTCGATATGAGCTGTGGTTAGCTGGTGAAGAGGTTGAGGCGTGCTCCAGCTCCTGAATCTAAGTTAATCTTATTAACTCCACATATTATGCATTCTTTGTTTTGTTATAGGCCTTTAAAAGTCCTATATTACACAAAATTGACTCTTGTGAACTTTAGGCCATGTTAGAACAATGTCTCATTAAAGACATACCCAGAGTGGTGTTTTACTTCATTCAGCCCACGCAGACATCTTCAAGGGTTGAGTCTATCTAAGCTCCAAAGCTCAAAATGCTCTGTTCCACCTTGTAATGTCATCAGGCCGTTGTTACCAAGTCAGCAGCAACCTTTAACCCTTTGTTCCGTAGAGATGGGCAATTTCAGGGTTGAAATTATCCAAATGATTCTAGTGAAGGTGTCCGGAGTTCCTGTATTCCTGTATTAGCATATGACATCACAAGGTTGAACAGAGTGTTTTCAGTTTGAGAGAATTCAAGTCTAAATTTGCAGGGTTTGTGTGTTAAACGTGCGAATGAAACAAAACACAATTCTGGGTACAACATACATTATAACATAGATCAGAAAATAGTGTAATATGGGCCCTTTAAAAATACAGTGTTTCTGCAATACTGTGCTTATATTGTTATCTCCTGGCAGCAGAGGGAATTACATTTGAAAAAACACACAAACTCAAGGGTTAGCAGCTTTTTCTGACATGCTAATTGAAATGTGCAGTTATAATGAACAGAATTTGAGGGCAGAAATATAGAAATGCCCAGGAGAACTCCACATTTGAACTTTTCTGTCACGTTGCATGTTTTCATGGGGCTTAGAGGGAGCAGACCTAACAAGCATGAATAAAGCAAAATATAACTCCATCATCATCATTCATGGGGTTAGAGCAATGCAATGAATAATCTGCAGAGTGCTTTCAATATTCCTATCACTTAAGACTTTTTCAGTGGTTAATAAGGGAACATTTAGCTGCTATACAAATTAATAAATAAATAATAAGTAGTAAACTCGAAAAGCTGGTTCTACTAGTAAATATGTATATAGATACCCGATGACCTATAATTGTCTCTCTGTGTCTTTATGTGCTGCAGATTACAAGCTGCTGGGCATCCTGAAGAGACAGTTCCCCCTGGTTCCTCTGTTAGGCCTGACTGCCACAGCCACCTCCAGTGTCCTCCAGGATTGTGAGAAGATCTTGAACGTGTCACGCCCCATCACCCTGACCGTCTCCTTCAACCGCAACAACCTCTACTATGAGGTGCTCCTTCTGCTCAATCTGCTCCTCTCATAGTCATGTCCGTAGACACTAGAGCCACTGGTATTACCTGCAATCTCCCATTCACATATTAACCAGGCCCAGCCCTGCTCAGCCTCTGAGTTCTGATGAGATTGTGCATAGACAAGTTTGCATGTATGGTTGGTGTCTGTGATCAGATCTGCCTTTTAACTGTCGAACTATAGCTGTTTGACCTGGTTTATGGTTAATATCTCAGTAATGCATAAAACAAAAACTGGCACAAAATTCAATGAAACAAACTAAGGTAAACGTTTGTTTTTCAGAATAGCCTCAATACCTTACTCAGACACAAATGGACTTTGAGTTTAATACAACAAGTCTCAGTAGACTCAGTCCTTACTTTCTTTCTTTTTTTTTTTTTTTTTTTAACAACATCAGCTTTTTAAAAAAATAATAGTAAATATTAAAATTTGCATATTAAATCCAGCAAATAATACAGAGCACTTCTGAAGCATTTTACATTCTTAGTAATTTTTTTTCTTTTTTTTGCAGGTGCGATTCAAAGCTTCAGACAGTGACGCCTCTTTAAACGACATAGCCTCATTGATCAAGAAAAAATACCAGGGCCAGTCAGGTATCGAGGACACAGACACGGCCTGTGTCTGTATGTGAGGGGACATACTGCTGTACACTGCTCACTCTCTCATTCTTGTGTCCTCAGGGATCGTGTATGTCTTCTCCCAGAAGGACGCAGAGACAGTGTCCTCTGAGCTGCAGAAGCGGGACATCATGGCTTACCCATACCACGCCAACATGGACGCCAATGACAAGTCCAGGGTCCATCGCAAATGGACCTCCAACAAGATCCAGGCAAGAGCTGCCATGGTCTGAGTGCAGAACAGAGGGAACTCAGCTCAGGGGCACTTTGACGCCACCATTCCAAATGATACTGTCATGAAGTCACATGGCCACGTCATGTCTCTGGCTGATGTAGTGTAACATTTATGGCAATGACATCAAATCTGGAATATGGTGATATAATGTATGTGCTCTACACCTGATTGATCAGTGAGGGTGATTGTGGCTAATGATACTGCTAAAGCCTAGAGCAGGCATGTCCAAACTATGGCCCGTGGGCCAAATGCGGCCCTCAGACAAATTTTTCTTGGCCCTCAGGCTTCCAAGTGAATTGGCCCAAATTACCTTGAGCAGTACTTTTGACTGCAAGTTTTTTCAAAATCTAACTTGATAAGACAGATAAATATTTAATATTTATTGTGTGGTTTTGTGGATCTTAGCATGAATAAAGGACTGATGGCTCATTCTAACGTGTTAAACATGCATATTTCAATTATTCACTGTACTGAGCACCAGTCTGTGGCCCTCGATCGGCCCTTTGCTTCGTCTGTGTTTAGATATGTGGCCCTTGATGAAAAAAGTTTGGGCACCCCTGGCCTAGAGTGACTTAAACACTGACTAAAATAGTAAAAGAGAGATGGTAGGAGTGGAAGAAGTGGAACTAAAACTTAAATAACAATAAGTACCAATGTACTCAAGACTTATTTACTTATTATCTCAAATTTTATCTTCCATATCTTGATACATTTTTGAACATATTGCCCTCCACTGCATATCAGACTTAAATCTTTTGTATGTGATCATCTTGTTTTGCTGAAGTTAGTACATTTACATGGCATCAGGAGAAGCTCTCCAACTGAAAGATATGCTAAAGGCTGGTCTAAATGGATAACTTGCATAATGGTGTTTTTAGTGATGTGATGTGGGTGCTTGGTGCCTGTGCGTTATCAGGTGGTGGTGGCAACGGTGGCCTTTGGCATGGGCATAGACAAGCCCAATGTCCGCTTCGTGATCCATCACACCATCAGCAAGTCCATCGAGAACTACTACCAGGAGAGCGGCCGCGCAGGTCGGTCGGTGTATGTGTGTGTGTGTCTGTGTGTGTGTGTTAGAAGGACATAGAGCTGCATAAGAATGTCTTACACTTTACAGTAATGCACTTTACAGGCTTGTCCACTGTGGTCATTATTCATTCCACATTTGGTAGTGGGAAACTACTTTTGTAGCCACACTTACCCTGGGGCAGACTGACAGAAACAAGGCTGCCAATCTGTGCCATTGGCCCCCTTAACCACCACCAATCATTCGTTCACACACCACACTCATACTGAGCAATATGGGTGAAGCATCTTGCCTTAGTCACTGTGGCCTTACACATGTACTTGTGTGTCCCAGGTCGAGATGACCAGCCTGCAGATTGCATCGTCTACTATGGTTTTGCAGACATTTTCAGGATCAGCACCATGGTGGTCATGGAGAATGTGGGCCAACAGAAGCTGCTGCAGATGGTGGACTACTGCCAGAATGTGGACAGGTACAAAGCACCCCCCATCATAAAAACTCTTTTAATATAAAATCATGAAAACTTTGTAATAACAGGCTAAGACAAGGGTTGTGTGTGTTTAAGCCTATGGGGACCTGACTTGTGTTTGTGTAATATAAAAGAGTACTTCCTGGACTTCCCTCAAAGGAACAGAGTGGAACCTCATCATGACCTGACCACAACCAGATAGGTAAATAGATAGATAGGTAGGTAGGTAGGTAGGTAGGTAGATGGGTATGTAGGTAGGTAGGTAAGTAGATACTTTATTGATCCCAATAAAGTAGATACTTTATTAGTTTTTAAAATGTGATGTCCATGTCACAGTAACTGTGTTCTGCTGGCAGGTGTCGACGCTCTCTCATGGCTGCTCACTTTGATGAAGTATGGGACGAGAAGGACTGTAACCAGATGTGCGACACCTGTCGCCATAGAAATGGTGTGTCTTTTTCACTATTAGACTGCTCTGGTTAAACCTCTTTGTTTGGACACCCCCGATAAGTGAACCTAAATGTTAAGTACTTATTATCTGGCCGGTGTGGTACCGTGACATCACTACTAATGGCTGGACCTTATTAACCTTCTGCTTTTCTCCCCTTCAGACTACACCTCGGTGGACATCAGCCCTCATGCACGGCAGGTGGTGCAGATCCTGGAGCTAGCTGCATCTCAGGATGAGAGGCTGACTCCCCTGAAGCTGCTGGAGGCCTGGAGCGGGAAGGGCCCGGCCAAACACAGGAAGATGATCCAGAGCACCACACTGGGGCGGCGCCACGCCGAGGCCGTGCTGGTGCACATGCTGCTGCTGGGATACCTCAGGTCACACTAAACACTCACTCAACAGCTTCTACATTATTGCCCTAACAGTATTATTGCCTTAGTCATCTTTCATGGTTTTTAGGAAAAATAAAATGCATATGTCAATGTTCTGTCTGTAAAAAGTTTTATGACTGCCCAAGGATGAAAAGAGAGTCTGGCTGCAGACCTCCACCCAGAGGAAAAAAGTTAAAGTAATGATTACAAATTACCTTAAAAGTGCACTGTGTAACTTCTCTGGTGGAGGGTCTGTCAAATTCTTTTCCCCATGGAGATGTTATTGCTTTGTCTGAAATGTTTAACAGTATGGCATTAAACCTTTCTATATTCATTAAGACGAAAACAGAACTTACAGGTCAGATCTGTGGAGAGATCTGACCGCTCACAGTCAGAATGCCTGCTTTTCTGGGTATTTTTGGGCTATAAAACCAACTGTAATTGAATAAAGTAGAGCTGTTTATTGTCATATTGTGGAACATTTCAAGCAGAGCAGTGATACACTATATTGGCCTGCAGACTGTTTCTACAAACATTTGTGAAAGAATGAGTCGCTCTCAGGAGCTCAGTGAATTTCAGCGTGGTACTGTGATAGGATGCCACCTGTGCAGTCCAGTCCAGTCGTGTAATTTCCTCGCTCCTAAATATTCCACAATTGTCAGTGATATTATAGCAAAGTGGAAGCGATTGGGAATGACAAAAACTCAGCCACAAAGTGGTAGGCCACGTAAACTGATGGGGCGGGGTCAGCGGATGCTGAGGCCCATAGTGCGCAGAGGTCACCAACTTTCTGCAGAGTCAATCACTACAGACCTCCAAACTTCATGTGGCCTTCAGATTAGCTCAAGAACAGTGTGTAGAGAGCTCCATGGAATGAGTTTCCATGGCCGAGCAGCTGCCTCCAAGCCATACATCACCAAGTGCAATGCAAAGTGTCGGATACAGTGGTGTAAAGCATGCTGCCACTGGGTTCAAGAGCAGTGGAGACGCGTTCTCTGGAGTGACGAATCGCGTTTCTCCATCTGGCAATCTGATGGACAAGTCTGGGTTTGGCAGTTGCCAGGAGAACGGTACTTGTCTGACTGCATTGTGCCAAGTGTAAAGTTTGGTGGAGGGGTTGTTTTTCAGGAGCTGGACTTGGCCCCTTAGTTCCAGTGAAAGGAACTCTGAATGCTTCAGCAAACCAAGACATTTTGGACAATTCTCCATACTCCCAACTTTGTGGGAACAATTTGGAGATGGCCCCTTACTCTTCCAACATGACTGTGCACCAGTGCACAAAGCAAGGTCCATAAAGACCTGGATGAGAGAGTTTGGTGTGGATGAACTTGACTGGCCTGCACAGAGTCCTGACCTCAGTCCGACAGAACACCTTTGGGATGAATTAGAGCAGAGACTGAGAGCCAGGCCTTCTCATCCAACATCAGTGTGTGACCTCACAAATGCACTTCTGGAAGAGTGGTCAAAAATTTCCCTAAACACTTCTAAACCTTGTAAACAGTCTTCCCAAAAGAGTTGAAGCTGTTATAGTTGCAAAGGGTGGACCGACGTCATATTAAACCCTGTGGATTAAGAATGGGATGTCACTTAAGTTCATGTGTGAGTCAAGGCAGGTGAGCAAATACTTTTGGCAATATAGTGTATATCCATCAAAACAAGTAGCTGATGGAACCCCACCAAAAAGTTATAGTGCACCTTTAAGACATTTGTGGGTCTCGCTGTGGATCTTAAAAGCTCAGTCTCGGCAAATATCGGTTATTGGCTACAGCAGCAGGGTAAATATCGGTAGCAGATAAAAAAAATCCATATCCCATCTCTAGCCAGCGACATGTGACTTTTTTGGCAAATTTTACAGTTGAACATTAAAGGGTCTATATTTCACTATTTTCTGATCTGTTTTAATGTAGTTTCCTCATCAAAAACAACTTTTAGGCATTCAAGTTCACTGTACTGTCAGCAACGGCAATCAAGTAAACAAATGCCCTTATTCCCTGTGTATGCTATGCTAACAGAGCTATGCGCTCGTTGTGAAGACAGTTTGACCATGTCTGGTCTGGTCATGACTTATGACCTGCATAGGAGTCTGGAGTTTTATCTATGATGCAACTAAACAGGCAAAATGAGAACACACCATTTTGGGGTTCAGAGAATACAACTAAATAAAAGAGGTGGTATTTTACTTCTGTGGGGTAGTAACTCCTTATTCATAACATATTTAGATCACCATGCTACCTTTTCTTGTTTTGAAGATACTATATTCCCCAAAAACAACATATTAACATACTTTCGTTTTTGAGGTATTAAATCACTCCCCCTTCAGAGCGCTGTCACAGCACACTCAACGTGCATCCCACATACAGCACATCACATCAAGTTTATCAAGTTGCTTTGTACAATTTTGTATCACGTTATCTATATTTATGGAGCACTGTAGTGTGGGAACATGGGTGACGTAGGCTTGTGGGTGGAGCATTGCACAGAATCTTACAGCTACCCGTAAGGAACTTTTGAGTAGGGCTTGGGAGAGATCGCTTAATAACTCAAACATGCATGGATGACATCTAAAACCTCCTCAGGCATGTTTTTGATGAGGGAACAACATTATATTATGGTAGAAAGCTAAAAAAAGTTGATAATACCCCCTTTTTAAAAATGTCTAGTGTGTGGATACCCCCCCACAGTGCACAGAGCACTGGCCCATGCTGTGTCTGATGTCTCTGATGTTTCCTTCAGGGAGGACTTCAGCTTCACGCCCTACACCACACACTTCTACCTCAAACTGGGCCGGAAAGCTCCCCTCCTCAAGAGCTCTAGCCACAGACTGAACATGAACATGAGGTCCTCGGGGGCCACTGCGGTGAGTCCTGCAAACTTGTGACCATTGGTCATTTTGTATAGTCCATTCAAACATGTCACCTCCACGTCTCATGTTCAAGTCTCAGGTACAGGCCTTAACCATACACCAAGATTTTGACTTAATTTACTTATTTTGAGAAGTGGGTAGAGTAGCCAAAATTTGTACTAAAGTAAGTAATGTTATTTGAAAATAATATTACTCAAGCACATAGTGTAGTGGTCCTAGAAATTACTCAAGTGAGAGTAATATTTGGAAAAACTACTACTCAGTTAAGAGTAAATTAATAAAGATTATACCAGAGTCAGTTAGAATTCCAAAACTGCCGTGCATTAATACTGAGTAACGCACAAGTAGTCTGGCAACAGCCAAATCGCTGTTCTATATCACTGCTCTGAGGCCATCACCATGACATCACCATAGCAACGGGTAAAAAAATGCTCAACTGCTGTGGGTAGAATGCATAGATGTATTAAAATAACTGGATAGGGTACTGCTAGCTTGTAGCTGCCTCCAGTTGACCTAGCCATTCATTGGTACTACAACGAAAAAAATCCCCCCCGGCCGAGAAAGGATTTTTCCCATAGAGCGCATTGTAATCACAAACTGCTTGTGTTCGGCTGACAGGGCACCAACAACTTGAAAAAATGTTGGATTTTGTGGCAATTTTGAGCTTTTTTCAGATCATAAACTTTTTCTCAGCTCAAAATCCGTCTGTTGTTTTAAAAACGCTTTTGAATCGTTAGCTCCATCTCCACTCTATGCCCGCTCGAGCTAAGCTGAAGCACTGATTGGTTAGAGCGGTCACGTGGTACGACATGACTGAGCATGTGAGCGATGTGTACGAGCCGAACTGTCATTAGCCACAGCCCCCAAAAGAACACTGTCACCGGGTCTAATATTACACCTTATCATTATTGGCATTTTATAAACCCTGTAATTGTGTTTTTTAATCTTAGTGTGTTTTTTTTTGTTTGTTTGTTTTAAACTCATAATATGCCAGGGACCATCCTTTATGGTACGATCAGTGTTAGTTTGCATTTTTCATTTTGGATGGTGTGTGTGTGTGTGTGTGTGTGTGTGTGTGTGTGTGTGTGTGTGTGTGTGTGTGTGTGTGTGTGTGTGTGTGTGTGTGTGTGTGTGTGTGTGTGTGTGTGTGTGTGTGTGTGTGTGTGTGTGTGTGTGTGTGTGTGTGTGTGTGTGTGTGTGTGTTTTAACCTCATGTAGATAGTTGTCTTAGTTGCTTTTTTTCGTTTCTATTATGTTTTATGTTGATGTTCACTTAAAACTGAGAACTTTTGTGCAATTGTTGTGTAATTTTTAAGATAACGAATCAATTCCATGTATCTTTACTTAAATAATCAGCTCAAATTCACAATGGTATTAAATCAGTTACACTTCACAGTGCATGGTAACAACATATGCTTTTTTTTTTTTTTTTTTTTTAATAATAAAAACATACAATGAGAAAATAGATTTAAAAAAATGCACTTGTCAGCTTAGGACTAAGCATACAAGCTAATATTATGATCACTATAATGATTATTATTATTAATGTTATTATATAGTCCTGATTTCGTCCAGGATTAGCTCCGAATTTAGTCCCAGTTTCTAAACTGGGACATGCCCCTAAAACAGTTTTTATTGTTTATGCCAAAAATCAAATCAAGAGTCAAATACAAATGGTCATATCCTCATTAATTCAATAACCAATAGTCGTCTTAAAAAATATATGAAAACTTACAATAATGCTTTTAAAATAATCTTTTCTGACAAGTTCAAATGAAGTCAGTGATATTAAAAACTCAAAAGTAGTTTAAAGTGTGAACTGGCTTGATTTCATAATGAATATATTTATAATAGATCCATGGTTTGAACGTGATCTGACTGCTCCACGGTTGTTGGCTCTGCTTGTGTCAACTCTCCTGTTCTGGGACTAGCTTCATTTAAAACACTGAAGTAACTAATTGGAGACATTTACAGACACAAAGGACAGACACAACAATGAGACAAACTAAATCATTTCTGAAGGAACACTGCAAAAAACACAAATGTTCAAAATATCATTTCAGAAAGCTTTTGTCACTTGTAGCCCTAATCACAGTGGGAAGACTCCTCCTACACACACCCCCTATGTACCCGCCCTACACACCCCCTTTACGCACCCTGCACACATCCTCACCCTGGTCTCCTCATATTTCATCTGCTTGGTCATGTCACAGTCAACCCTCCATCCCTCCATCTAGAGTCATAACCAATTTAAACAAACTAAACCTGGTCGTATTTTCTGTAGAATCTCATGTGAAATCCAGAGGAAGGCCTTGGTAATGACTGTTGATAACTTACAGGTAAAGTCGTGTGCTGTGGATGACAAAGAGAGAAGCAAAGAGCCAAAGCGATCAGGCCAAAGTGCAGGAGACGGCTCCGTGAGCAAGAAGGCAAAGAGGGCACTCCCCTAGCCCCACCCTGCCCTGCCCTGGAGCAAAGTACTGTCCTGCCACACAGCACCACAACCTAAAACTACCAGCCCCAACTCTGCTTCTTAGCTACTGTGTCCAAGTAGCTTCCCTTGTGGATCCAGTCTAAAAGCACCACTCCTAACACACACACAACTTTTAAACTATAACCACAGCCCTAACACCAGACCCTATATCCCTAATCTATCTAAATATGTACTAATCTGACATGTTGAACTAACCAGATGAATGTTGTAGGTCCTGTGTTTTAATCTGCCTGTATGTGCTTTCCTGTAGGACATGCGGCGCAGCTCTGGGCAGGTGCATGAGCAGGAGCAGGTGCAGGTGCAGGTCCAGGAGCAGGTGCAGGTCCAGGAGCAGGTGCAGGTGCAGGAGCAGGTGCAGGAGCAGGTGCAGGACCTAGAGCAGGTGCAGAGGCGCCTGGGCCGACATAAGAAGCACACAGAGTCACAGAGATCTGTGGATGAGGACACAGGAGAGGGCAGGAAAAGGCCCCGTCCACAGCCCAGCACACGCCACTCTGTCCCTGCCCATCTCTCCTCACAGCTGTCAATCATCTCAGACAGCCCCACTGAGGAGCTGTGCCACCTACGGAACTACTACCACCAACAACTCAGGAGGATACACTACGTGTCCCATGAGGATATGGGACCTGACCCTGAGCACGGGGCCCTGGCCTGTCTCAGTGGCCCCCTGAGGAGCCTCCTTTTGCCATGCACAGTCAGTCAGTCGGCCCGCAGCCTGTGGAGCAGGCTCAGCACTCGCAAAAAGCTTTTCTGAGAACACAACTGTGCCTCTGCAGCCAACCGAGCACACCACCTGACCCAGGAACTCTGCTGCATGAGGGGGACTGACCTCAGCTGCCCAAAGGGGAGCCTCTGAGCCTCTGCTCCTCTGCTGTACAAGGGGGACCGGCTGTATCATATTGATTGTCTATTGTTTTGATACAATTTTGCTTTAATACGAGACACTTGAGATTTCAATGAGATGGTTTAATCCCTCATTTGTCCAGGAGTGGTCCAATGGAGGGAAGGTTTCCATGGCAGTCATCTGGATTCTGTTTTTGCAATAAAGACAGACATAGGGGGTATTCCATCAAAGTCGCTTAACAAGTCTTGGCTTGTCCTGAAGTCCTGAGCTGCAACTAGCTCCATCTCCAGCTTAAGCCCCATGTACTTAAGCCTGAGTCTGACTAAAGATAGCTCAGGCCTGAGATTTAAGCTGCGCTTTGTGTACACTCCCAGTGACTCTGAGGCCAGATACAATGCCCCTCACAACAGCCATATGTTCATTTTAATGAAAATAATGGCCAAAGGTTTATATATTATTTGTGCCTTATTGATTCACAGTTGTAGTTTGTGCCTGGGTGCTTGTTACTGCAGCAACTCGGTGCCACCTCTGGTTAATCACTATGGTGGAAAGGAACTGAGGATTTGACAAGCCTGGATTGCCCAAATAAGCAAGACTTTTGCTTTAGCTCGCTCCATGGAACACCCCCTTATTCATCTCAGAGTAGAATAAATCCTAGTGTCTAGTGTCTAACCTAGGTTAGAGACACTAGGTTAGTGTCTCTAACCTAGAGTGTCTAACCTAGGTTAGAGACACTAGGTTAGTGTCTCTAACCTAGTGTCTCTAACTGAAAATGACTACTGGATGTCTTGATTGCAAAAACAGTCTCCAGATGACCACCGCTTAAAGCTTCTCTATATTTAGATTTCAATGTTAATCTGTTGCATCAGTTAAACACTTAAACCGGTGTATGCATGCAATCTAAAAGCAGTACATGTTTTGTTTTTGTTTTATTTTGTTCCTGTTAATGTAAAAATAGATAAATGATTCTAAGAAAATTATTCTAAACCTAGTATCATCATTTTAGAATAGCCTCTCTGTATTTCAGAACTTATGTAAAACCCCAATGTAATATTAGAGATTATTGTTAATGTATTATTATTATTATTATTATTAATTTATTTTATTTTATTTTTTTCAATTCATCTTTATTCCCGACTCATGGTCCATTTTTAAAATAGACAAGGACAGTGACAATACAAAACAATAAACATTAACTTCTTGGGTTCTTTTTTAAAGACAATACAGTAATCAATCAGGCTGACCACGCCTACAGGAAGTAACAACAGCTGATATACACACCGGGCTCAGTTCTGAAGACGCAGCAGCAGCAGCCGACAAGGGAAATACACGTTACTGTATTGTAAGAACCCAAGAAGTTAAAGTACATAAGACAAAATGAACATCTTTGGTTTAAAACAATAAACATTTATGTTTTTAAAAGACAGCCATACCAGTGTCTCCACATGTTGGACTGATATCTAATTGCACTGAGTCTCCAATTTGTGAGTGACATTATTATTTCATTGTCTGATTTGTTCAGTCTGCAGATAAAACTGTACATTAAAGTTCTTAGTACAGCTTGTAGAGTGTTCACTCGTGCAGTAACAAACATCTCGGTCACACTCGTCCATCGTGGCCTCCTCAAAAGTACCAACAAAGCGTCATTGTAGGCCACCTGCAAACTGGCTTTTTTGTAATTAATCCTGAGGTGGGTTGTGTACAACGGTGTACAATATGATTTAAACAATACCAACTTTCCATCATTTGTACAAGAGCCAAACTTATGTGTAAGAGTATTTGCCTGAGCATAGAGCATCCTACATTGTCTATATATATCATCATCATCATCATCATCATCATCATCATCATCATCATCATCATCTGCCATGTCTGCAGTGATGGCATGCCAAAGATGTTTAATTTTTGATGTAACAGTCAACACAACATTCGACAGGATATCTCATGTGCTTGTCTTCTCTGGTCCTACAGATCATGATCATACTCTTGGTTGCATTATACTTTATATCATGCTCCACACCGTAAGCTGAACAGATGAGTAGCTGCTGAAGACGAGCGGTGCACGGACCAAAAATGACCAGGTCATCTGCATATATTAAGTGATTCACAATAAGATTTCCAGCCACACAACCAGTTTTACATGTTTTATGTTTTCTTGAGAGTTCATCTAGTTACAAATTAAACAAAACTGGGGACAGAATCTCCCCTTTCTGACCCCATTGTTTCCCCCACTTAATCTGCATTATCTGCTGTGCATACCAATACATCAAAATACGCACAATGTACGTATTTGGGTACACCCTTCTGAATCAACTTCATAAATAATTTCCGGTGATTCACTCTATCGAATGCTTTGGATGCATCTAAAAAACATAAAAACTGATGAGTTCTGCCTCTTGTATTTATCAATAATCTCTTTTAGAGCATACACACACACACACACACACACACCTGTGCCCAGCAAGGCCTTAAACCCAAACTGTAGATTTAATAAATTGTGAGATCCTGTCCAGCAGCATTATTTCAATAATTTTTGACTATGCTGGCCAGAGCTATAGGTCTGTAATTGTCTGAACTGCCAACTTTCACAGTTTTATCTTTAATGACAGGGACTAGCAATATAGCCTGAGCACAGGACTGTGTACAGTGCAGCTAACTTTTGTGTCCTGATGTACAGTCCCTGACAAAAGTCTTGTCGCTTATCCATTTTGTAGAAACAAAAGCTTCTAACCTGACTTTAAATTAATCGATTGGTTTTAGAAATGTCTCATATGAAAGCTAAAACCCTCCCAAATTATGCTCAATATACTAAAATAAATTTGCTTCACTGAAGAAAGATTGATCATTTAATGAACACAGAAAGGTCAGATTTTGGCAAGACAAAAGTCTTGTCGCCTTGTCATATGATGCACCCAATCCTAGATTACAGCCTCACCTGTGATCAGTTACTGATCAATCAATTAGTGGGTGTGTATAAAAAGAACCCCAGCACACCAGACCTTCACATCAACTGCAACTTGACCTCTGACAACATGCCTAAGATCCACCCTGAGACCAAAGCGTTAATTATCAAGAGGCTGAAGACCAGATCCACTGCTGAGGTGGCTGACACCTTCAATGTGTCTCAGCGTCAAGTACAAAGAATAAGAAAAAGATCTGAAAAGACTGGAGATGTTTTTGACAAGCCCAGGTCCGGCAGACCCCGCAAGACAACTGCTCGGGAGGACCGTTTGTTGATTCGAAAATCCAAGGCCAGCCCCTTTTCCACTGCAGCAGAGCTCCACCAGGCCTGGTCACCTCAAGTCCCTGTGTCAACCAGAACAGTTTGTAGAATTCTGTCTCGAAATGGCCTCCATGGTCGAATCAGTGCACAGAAACCAGCACTAAACAAAAGGCAATTAAAAAACCGTGTGGCATTTGCCAAGGCCCACAGCCTGCTAAAAGGATGGACACTGGAAAAGTGGCAGAAGGTGGATTTCTCAGATGAATCCTCGGTTGAATTACATCACAGCCACCGCAAATATTGCAGGAGACCTACTGGATCCCGCATGGATCCAAGATTCACCCAGAAAACAGTTAAGTTTGGTGGCGGAAAAATCATGGTCTGGGGTTACATCCAGTATGGGGGTGTGCGAGACATTTGCAGGGTGGAAGGCAATATCAATAGCCTAAAATATCAAGAAGTATTAGCTACCTCTTACATTCCCAACCATAAAAGGGGTCAAATTTTGCAGCAGGATGGTGCTCCATCGCATACTTCTATCTCTACATCAAAGTTCCTCAAGGCGAAGAAGATCAAGGTGCTCCAGGACTGGCCAGCCCAGTCACCAGACATGAACATCATTGAGCATGTCTGGGGTAGAATGAAAGAGGAAGCATGGAAGGCAAAACCAAAGAATCTTGATGAACTCCGGGAGGCATGTAAGACTGCTTTCTTTGCTATTCCTGATAACTTCATCAACAAATTGTATGGATCATTGTCGAACCGCATGGATGCAGTCCTTCAAGCTCATGGAAGTCATACAAGATATTAAATATGGATCTCACAGCACCACTACTTAATTCACTGACGTTATGCAACATATTTTTGTATTTGAAGTAAATTATTTGTTAAATTTTCTGTAGGCGACAAGACTTTTGTCTTGCCAAAATCTGATCTTTCTGTGTTCATTTAATGATCAATCTTTCTTCAGTGAAGCAAATTTATTTTAGTATATTGAGCATAATTTGGGAGGGTTTTAGCTTTCATATGAGACATTTCTAAAACCAATCGATTAATTTAAAGTCAGGTTATAAGCTTTTGTTTCTACAAAATGGATAAGTGACAAGACTTTTGTCAGGGACTGTATGTGTACCCGTCTCTGTCTCTGCGCAACTGTCTGTGCTTCTGGGTTGCGTCTCTGCGTCTGGGTTGCGTCTCTGCGTCTGGTTTGCGTCTCTTTAGGGTTGCGTCTCGTCTGGGTTTGCGTCTCTGCGTTTGATTTGCGTCTCTTATGGGTTGCGGGTCTGTGGACAGGTCAGGTGTCATAATTCTACTGTTAAATTATTCACTCCAAAACATGAGACGTGCTGCAAGCAGAAGAGTGGGATAATGCCAGTTTTGTTGTTATTTTTCACAAACTTGTACACATAGGGCTGCATAATATATTGCAAAAGTATCGATATTGCGATACTGACTGGCGCAATAATTGATATCGCAACATACTCAACATATCACATTCACAATAACAATAACAAGTTCTCTACCTGACAAAAAATGTGTTTTTCTGTTTTTGAAAGGGCCCGTATTACGCTGTTGTCTGACCTCTGTTATAATGTAGTTTCCTCATTAAAAACATACCTGGAGTTGTTTGATTCACATGTTTAACACGCAAACACTGTTCCACCTCATGCTGTCATACAGGAAGTCTTTTCTGTTTACACCTTCACAAGAACTAAAGGTAAAAGGTAACTTGAAAACTACCACTACATGACATCACGAGGTGGAACAGGGCATTTTGAACTTTGGAGATGTAGACAGATAAAAATAATAAAGGTTTACTCAATCACGTGAATAAAGCAAAACGCAACTTAAAAAAAAGTTTTTAAGAGAAAATAACATTTTCCGTAATATGGGACCTAATATATATTTCATTTTGACCGAGTTTCACTGATTAATCAAAGCATGTCAAACTGAAATGAATTAATCAGAAAGTATAATATTAAAACATAATAACATGGATAATCCAATTCTTCACAGCCATAGCTCAAAATGTATCCAGTATCGTGCAGGTCTAATACACACATGTTCTAGAATCAGTTGATTATATAGTTAATTGTTAAAAACAAACCAAAAAATGACCTGATCTTTTTTTAAAAGAGTGGCGCTCTAATGCTCATTTTGCAACAACCCTGAATGCTTTTGTAATGATTAGTCCGCCCCCAGTGGTCACATTACACAGAGCGTGCCAAAGATTGTGTGAAGTGTGTGGAATCGTAGCCTATTGTTTTGTCACCTGAACTTCGTTTGACTCCAGTATATGATTTGGACAACAACTCTGGGTTATTTAAATAGCCTGACAGATCTTTCAAAGGTTCTGTATTATGCAAAATGGAGACTATGAGATTTAAGACAAGTTGAAAAGCTTACCTCTTCATCTCAACATACCTGTAGTGTTGTTTTTGCATTATTAATTTATCTACATCTTCAAAGCTCAAAAGGCTCTGTTGCACCTTGTGTTGTCATAAAGTGGTAGTTTTCATGTTAAAAAGATACCTTTAGATTGGTAATTCCAGGTCTGAAATTATCCAGATGATTCTAGTGAATGTGTATGGAATTTAAAAAACACAGTGGAGCGCTTCCTATATTACCACTTGATATCACAAAGTGAATTAGAACTCCAGATATGTTTTTGATGAAACAACATTATAACATAGATCAGAAAAAATCAGAGTAATACGGGCCCTTTAACTATTTCATTCACTCATGTTCATCACCTGCCCATTCACCTATTCAAACTCTCCCTACGGTTAGCTGTAAAATTCTGGGCAAGGCTCCGCCCTCAAGCCCACATCACCCATGCTCCCACACGACAATTCTCCATAAATATACAAAAACATGATACATGTTTGATGTGTGATCTGTCTGCTTTTTGTTTTGTGTGTTTTATAAGCCCATGGGGCTGGGCACATACCAAATGATGTATGACACTAAATAAGTGAAATAAACTAAACTGTACTACAAAACAAAGCAGACGATGTGCAGTAGTTGTGATGTGCAGTGGGATGATTGTGTTGTGATAGAGCTCTGAAGGGGGAGTGACTTAATCCAGAGAGCAAAGAAAGAGGGGACTTGCAGCAAAATCAAAAGTGAAACTTATTAAACATGTTAATATGCTGTTTTGGGCAAATATAGCATTTTCAAAACAATAAAAGTTAACATGGTGATTTAAGTATGTTATGTGTTAGCACTTAATACCCCATAGAAGTAAAACCCTCTCTTTACCCCATAGTACATCAAAGTCTCACTGGTGTTGTTAGCCTCATTCGATCTGCCTTGGTGTGAGCGCAGTGTAAGAGCTGACAGTCCTGCAGAATCCTGTTCTTTTATGAGCTCCAGAGCAGCAGACAGTGCAGTGTGTGTTCTGTGCTTATCTGTGGCCTTGGGACAGACCTGAGATGGCCAATTCTCTACAGGAGCTCACCTGCCACATGCTCTGTGTGTATGTGAGATAAGGCTCTGCACCTGTCAGTACTTTCCCCTACAAGTATCCCAAGAGACAGAAGATTTGAGTTGACTTGGGAATTTGTTACTTGCCTTACAGGTGCACTGTGGAACTTTTTTGGTGGAGGAGTGAAAACCTGCTGGTCTCCATGTATTGCCACAAATAATGACAGTGAACTGACCAATCCACCTTGGCCCATTGGAAAAAAAAAAAAAAATAGAGTTAAGTGATGATGTCACTTCTGGTGCCAACTGGCGACTTCACAACTGTTCAAGCTTTCACACAGTTCTGCCTGTCTTTGATCCATCCAAACAAACTACCCCACCCACCCGCTCTTCTGTCCAACAAAACTACACAATCCTAAAAGATCCTCTTGTTTAATGGTGCACTGAGTAACTTTTCTGATGGAGGGTCTGCCACTTGCTTTTCTCCATGGAGATGTTTACGCTTTGTCTAATTGTCACAGTATGACATTAAACTTTTCTATCGTCATGGAGATCAAACCAGGATAAGTTACCGGTCAGATCTGTGCAATGGCAACCCCGCTCACAGTCAGAATGGCTGTTTTTCTCGGTATTTTTGAGCTGTAACTGAATAAATGTAAGGTCGATCTGTTTAAGGTTATATCGTGGAACAGAACATTCGAAGCAAACCAGTGACATATTCACAGAAACAAGAAGTTGACCAAAAAGTTTTTTTGTTTTTTTTTTGACTGTTTAATTGGGATTATTTTAAATACTAACTTTAGTGCTACTTCAATCATTATAAGCTAAAATAACCAATCCCAAATGATAATCTTAATTCTGTCCCGTGCATCGGGTCCGTCAGTCCCAGGTTGTTTTAGCGGTCGCGTCTCAGCTCACAGCCACCAGAGGCGCTTAGGTCCCGGGTAATGGGCTCTTGGTTCCTCCAGTATCAGGATCATTCCCGAACATGCACAGATAAGCAGCCCCCCACAGGTCAGCCGCGACTAAACGTCACCATGGAAACGCGTGACAGGTGCATTTTGACCAGTTTGGACAGAGAGATAAATGCCCTGAGGCGGGTCAGGTGCTCCCCATGCTTGAAGTTCCAGGGTTTTGTTTAAGTGTGAGAGCCGTTGGATGAATGACGTATCATATGGCACGTGAAGGCAGCGAGCGCGGTCACGCAGTCTGACGCACACGGGGACGCGCCTGGGCTGTTTGTTATGGGAAAACTGTGTTTGGAGAACACTTTCCTGACAGTACTAGTTGTTGGTTTAACCCTGAGGTGCCAGTAGCCTGCTTTAACCATCTCTTACGTGAGCACAGGAGCAGACTGTCTCGCAAGGGTCTTTGCATTTAGTTGACTTTATTTTGGAACTTTTGTGATCAGTGTCCAGCAGAGGAGCTCCTGGACCCAGCCAACTGGAGGACTAATGCGTCTTGGGAGCGGCACTCTAGTTTGTGGATTGTTTCGTCTAGAGTCTGTGTTATGAATTTTAAAATAAAACCACGGGAAAACGTTTCGGCATGTGTCAGTCCTGCTCAGAAATGTTGCTAGTATCCTTTTATTAGGCGCGCCCTCGTGTGAAGAAAGCGCGGTCTCGTTGCGTGTGAGCGCGCAGTTGTCGGCAGCGCGCACAGACATGAGCGCAGTGCTCGGTCCAGTGTAGACATGGCGGCGGAGCCTCGGCCGGACTGGCTCTCCCGTCTGCCCGCTGCGTGGAGTTACGGAGTGCTTCGAGACGGACGCATCTTCTTTATCAAGTAAATATGGGTCGGATCGGCGCGGCACGGAGCGCTTTGTCCTGTATGGCCTGTGTAGAGCGCCGTCACTGACTTGTGTTTGTGGTTTTCTTCTCCACAGTGAGCAAGCCCAGAGCACAACCTGGCTGCATCCTGTTAGCGGAGAGGCAGTGGTCACCGGGCACCGAAAAACACCAGGTAACCACGTCCGTACGGCCCTCAAGCCCACCGCTCCCGCTCGCTCCGAGGCTCCATGCGCGTCACGGGGAAGGAGCTGACAAAGTGCGAGCTGGAGCTCGGAGCAGAGGGGGACTGGGGCTCTGCAGCAGAGCCAGCTCCGTCCTCCCGCCTTCACCTGGACCAATCTCCACACTTTTTGGAAGTTCTGTCACGTACGCGCCGTGCGAGGCCATTCCTCACTCACATTCGACACGGTTCTACCCAAAGGCCGTGGCTGTGTGTGTGTCAAGGCTCAGCCAGAGCAGCTTTGCCCAGAGCAGAGGCGGACCAGCGGCGCACAGATTGGCCGAGCACCGCAGTGTGTGCGGGATTGTATGCGGGAGGCCATAGAGCCGCGGTCGCGTTCATACTCGGTGCGGGGCTGTAGCAGTGTGTGTCTCGCGCTGACCGTGTGCCTCTTGTCTCCACAGATCTGCCCACAGGATGGGAGGAGGGATACACGTTTGAGGGCGCGCGCTGCTTCATCAAGTGAGTGATCATACTACGCACGCACACATGCACGCACACACGCGTGCCCATCTCTGTCTGTACTGTCCACTGGCCATAGTGTTGACCCATAAGCTGTAGGCTGCACATGCACACGCACACGCACACAGCAGAGAGAGGACACTGGGGCGTTACTCAGAACAGGCTCGACTTGTTGATATGCCGTCCGCGTGCGCTATGTGTGCGCTATGTGTGCGCTGTTTGTGCGCTGTTTGTGCGCTGCCTGTGCGCACATGTCGCCTGGACCTCCCCGGGCTTCTTCCACAGACCTGTTTGACAACAGTGTCTGACAACACGGTCTGAGACGGTGTGAACACACACCCACAGCACCATGCCCTGAGTGCGCCCTGCATGTGCACGCGCAGTGCAGTGCACGCGCGCTGGTGTGGAGGGTTCAGGCTCTGGGAGAGGGCCCCTCTGTGTGGGGCCATTTTGAGAGCAGCAGCTGACACATGTATGAGCTAATATAGCGCCTCTATAAATAGCACCACCGCTGCACACTGGTATGTGTGAGCAGGGACTGGGACATACTGCTACTGTCAGAGGCTTGTCTCTACACCTGCAGCTCTGTGGCCACTCCCACAGGGTCAGGGGTCAGCAGGTGCTACATTTGTGCTCTCTCTGACACCACTACAACACTGTCCACAGCCTCTGTCCTTATACTGTCCTCTCCACAGCCTGTCCTTTCCTCTCTGTTAGGTGTGTCAAAAGGATCAAAAATCAGATACTAATCAATACTAAAACTAGTATTGAAACTAGAGGTATCCATACTAAAAACATCTACATTCACAGGACAGAAATGAACCTTTCCTGAATAGCTTTAGAATGATAGTGAGCTGTAGTAGTACCATTTCATGTTGAAAATGACATTCTGTTGTAGGAAGTGTTTTTTATTATTATTATTATTATTATTATTATCATCATGGTATCAGAAAAGGTACTGAGTCTATTCCTTAGAATCAAAATAGTGTTAGAAATGTTTGTATCTTGACAACATATTGTCACTGTTCTCTGCTCTGTGTTTGTTTCCTTGGGCAAGACACTGCACCCAAAATGACTTTGACTGTCATATGTTTGAAGGATTTGTTGGGGTTAGAAACAATTGTCCTCATTAGCTGCCATGTTTCCCTCTGTCTGTCCCAGGGCAGCTGTGGCTACTGTTGTAACTTACTTTTCCCAATGCTTTAAGGTCCTGTGCCATATTTTTTTTTTCCCTCATACATTTGAGCTAAATGTGTCTTGCTTCAGTACAGATACGTGTATAAGCAGCTCCTGAGGTCAAAATAACTCCACTGTGTGCTGTTGGCATCTAATTATATAGCGTTTTATTGCTTTATTGATAATTTGGAAGTACATGTTGTTAGCTTTGCCGTCATGGTAAAACTCAGCTTTGGAACTTGTGAAAAGTGCTTATAAACTCAACACAGTGAATATTTAGGATGCTCAGAATGCATACGGTAAGTGAGGAATAACTTTGGACCACTGCAAACAATTTATTACATTTTTAAGACAAAGTCAGAATCAGGTACAGCACCTTTAATGATTCATCCTAACATTACAGGAGAGATTTGCATAAAGAAGTTTATGATCCCAATAACTGTAATCATATGGTATTTTTGTAATCCTTTATGATTGCTTTCAAACATGCCTCTAAATGTGTTGGTGAAGGTCCAAGTGTTACACAAGTGTGATTGGAGTGTGAAAGAGCCACAGCAGTGCAGAACACACACATCCTCTCACTTTCGTATGTACACAGAGGCGGCTAGCACTCACTTACATTTACTTGAGTAACACTGAACTTTTCAGAGTACTTCTTTAGCAGCATATTTCTACTCCTGCTTGATGTACATTTTGTTTGAAGTAACAGTACTCTTACTTGAATAAAGTTGTGCTTCCTCTTCCCATTGTAAGGAAGTCTAAAGTGACAAAAGCTTTATGTGACAATATGAAATGATTTGAACATTTGTATTTCTTGCAGCTCCTTCAGATATGATTTAGTTTGTCTCATTTTTGTGTCTGTCCTTTTGAAAATACCGGATTTTGTTCATTTAATGTTTTATCCTTCACATTACATTTACTTCAATTCATATTGTCACATAAAGCTTTTGTCACTTTAGACTTAAAATGGGAAGAGGAAGCACAACTTTTACTTGAAAAGAGGACTGTTACTTTAATAAAAAATACTCTTGTAGGAATGAACGTATGCTACTATTAAAATACTTTGAAAAGTACAATTTCTTTAAAAAGTCACTCAAGTACAAGACTTCTAAGTACAAAATGAGAACTGTTTTAAAATATGTTTTTTGACTTTTTATTTTTTATTTTTTTAATGGACAATATACTCAAGTCAAATCTGACAGCTAATTACAGCATTATCCTGCCCACATCTTTCCTTCAGATAAACACAGTGAGTAGCAGGATATTTCCCAGCCATTTGACTCATTTGGATTTCTAATGAGCCTGTGGGTGTCGTGCAGGGCGTGACCTCTCCAGCAGGGCGGCGCCTTCCTGTTTGTCCTCACTTTGCTCTGGTCTGATGGCAGCCTCAGATGGTCTTCCTATGTCCAGTGAGGAGCCAGAAGACCATTCTCAAGTTCTCCCACTGTCATCAAGCCAATATCTGACCTGGTTTGAGTCTGAAAACGCCTCAACAGTTAGTGCCTATGACAGATTGGACTACTCATTTCACCAAAACATAGTTAAGATCATTAGATTTAAGATTTGTGTAAAACATTTTTTCCCAATTTGGCAGTTCTTTAGGTTTCAAATTTTACTTCCTGGTTGGAAATCATGACATCACACTAGGGAAATCCATTATTGTTACCCAGCAACCATGTAGGACACTGGGCCAAAACGCCTCAATTTGTAATTTGTCAAATAAAAATGTAAGAAAACACCTTCATTTTGTTAAAACAATGTTCACGTGTGTAAATTGTGCCTATAACTTTTGGATCCCTCTTAAATGGAACTCTCTATTTCCTGTCATTTTAAACAGATTTCTCAACTATTCTTTGTGAAATTGCTTCTTGATCAGTGTAAAACTATTATTTATATTTACTACAGGTATTATCCCACCAGATGAATCATATCCATTTTAAACACCCTCTGCTAGATTTTTGTCTCCATGTTTGTGAGCAAACTGTCTTGCCCCAGTACAGATATTTTGTACCTCAAGTGCTGCTATAATGGAAGTCTGCGGTGTGCTGTCAGCATTTAATTATGCTTAATAATGCTTAATTAATGCTTTCAGATTCCGATACCACAGTGATAATAAAAAAACACTCTTTTAGACAATAAAATGTAATTTTCCCATGTGGCTATATATCTGTGTAATCCCTCAGTTTTCCAGGTAGATTCCATGTGGTCCATGGGCTCACCAGTTTCAATGCTGAAATCCAATCTAATCATCGATACACGTAAGATTCTTCAGAGTCTCAGTCATTTTGACAAAAATGAAAGTGAATTTGCTGCTCACTAGTGTGATGTGCAGCTGTCCATAGGAAAAGCCCACAGCATGCAGCACTTTGTTGTGATGATATTTAGGGCGATGTCAACTCCCATTGGCCACCACAGTTTTCTAAGGCAGAAGTTAGCAGACTTCTTTCTTTGAAGTTGTTTTAGATGAATATTGTGATGGGAAATGTGTATATATTTATATAGCAGACACAAGCATAATAGTTCTTTCAAAATCCTGTGGTGTCTACGAGGAAGTTCTGCATTCTGCTGTGAGTGCAAAATGTGAATGTTAAGGTTCTGAGTTTGGTCATGTGCTTCCAGTCTGACTGCAGATTTCCAAACCTCTGAACCTGTGACAAAAGCTTTATGTGGACAATATGAAATGATTTGAACATTTGTGTTTCTTGTGGTGCTCCTCCAGATATTATTTAGTTTGTCTCATTTTTGTCTCTATTCTTTGAAAATACCAGCTTTTGTGCATTATCTATGTTCTCTTTCTTGATAATGTAAAGTATTGGAAATCTGATCCTAATTGATGGTAAAACTAGTATTGAACCTACAGTCCCTGACAAAAGTCTTGTCGCTTATCCATTTTGTAGAAACAAAAGCTTATAACCTGACTTTAAATTAATCGATTGGTTTTAGAAATGTCTCATATGAAAGCTAAAACCCTCCCAAATTATGCTCAATATACTAAAATAAATTTGCTTCACTGAAGAAAGATTGATCATTTAATGAACACAGAAAGGTCAGATTTTGGCAAGACAAAAGTCTTGTCGCCTTGTCATATGATGCACCCAATCCTAGATTACAGCCTCACCTGTGATCAGTTACTGATCAATCAATTAGTGGGTGTGTATAAAAAGAACCCCAGCACACCAGACCTTCACATCAACTGCAACTTGACCTCTGACAACATGCCTAAGATCCACCCTGAGACCAAAGCGTTAATTATCAAGAGGCTGAAGACCAGATCCACTGCTGAGGTGGCTGACACCTTCAATGTGTCTCAGCGTCAAGTACAAAGAATAAGAAAAAGATCTGAAAAGACTGGAGATGTTTTTGACAAGCCCAGGTCCGGCAGACCCCGCAAGACAACTGCTCGGGAGGACCGTTTGTTGATTCGAAAATCCAAGGCCAGCCCCTTTTCCACTGCAGCAGAGCTCCACCAGGCCTGGTCACCTCAAGTCCCTGTGTCAACCAGAACAGTTTGTAGAATTCTGTCTCGAAATGGCCTCCATGGTCGAATCAGTGCACAGAAACCAGCACTAAACAAAAGGCAATTAAAAAACCGTGTGGCATTTGCCAAGGCCCACAGCCTGCTAAAAGGATGGACACTGGAAAAGTGGCAGAAGGTGGATTTCTCAGATGAATCCTCGGTTGAAATACATCACAGCCGCCGCAAATATTGCAGGAGACCTACTGGATCCCGCATGGATCCAAGATTCACCCAGAAAACAGTTAAGTTTGGTGGCAGAAAAATCATGGTCTGGGGTTACATCCAGTATGGGGGTGTGCGAGACATTTGCAGGGTGGAAGGCAATATCAATAGCCTAAAATATCAAGAAGTATTAGCTACCTCTTACATTCCCAACCATAAAAGGGGTCAAATTTTGCAGCAGGATGGTGCTCCATCGCATACTTCTATCTCTACATCAAAGTTCCTCAAGACGAAGAAGATCAATGTGCTCCAGGACTGGCCAGCCCAGTCACCAGACATGAACATCATTGAGCATGTCTGGAGTAGAATGAAAGAGGAAGCATGGAAGGCAAAACCAAAGAATCTTGATGAACTCTGGGAGGCATGTAAGACTGCTTTCTTTGCTATTCCTGATGCAGGATGCAGTCCTTCAAGCTCATGGAAGTCATACAAGATATTAAATATGGATCTCACAGCACCACTACTTAATTCACTGACGTTATGCAACATATTTTTGTATTTGAAGTAAATTATTTGTTCAATTTTCTGTAGGCGACAAGACTTTTGTCTTGCCAAAATCTGACCTTTCTGTGTTCATTAAATGATCAATCTTTCTTCAGTGAAGCAAATTTATTTTAGTATATTGAGCATAATTTGGGAGGGTTTTAGCTTTCATATGAGACATTTCTAAAACCAATCGATTAATTTAAAGTCAGGTTATAAGCTTTTGTTTCTACAAAATGGATAAGCGACAAGACTTTTGTCAGGGACTGTAGATACTCATTTGAGCTGAAACAGAACAAGTATAAGAGCACATAGACTTGTATACACCAATGGACCACTACGGAACCTACAGGACCACTGAGGGATTACACACATATAAGGACACATGGGAAGACAACAGAAAGTTCTACCATTTAGTGTTAAAAAATTACATACTATTGTCTAAACAAGGTGCTTTTTATTATCGTGGTATCAGAATTGGTATTGAGTATCAACTCTGTTCCTTAGTATCAAAATGTACTTTTTGTATAAGATAAGATAAGATAATCCTTTATTCGTCCCACAGTGGGGAAATTTCAAACAATCGAAACTTTTGAATCGTGACAACACTAAAATAGATGGATACTTTATTGATCACAAAGGAAATAAAATTTTCGGCAGCAGCAACAATGAAACAAACATAATAGTATATAATGATAATATAGCAGTCCATCCTCTGCATTCATCATAATCTATTTGGAATGAACTCTTATTTGAGTATGTTTTTGGATCTTCTGCTTACCTCTAATAGTCACCATTTGGGTACAGTTCAATTCATTATAGTACAAGTAAAACATTATTCCTTTTATAATTAGTATTAGTAATTAGTACCTTTAAAAATATTATCATGTACTTGTGTTGTGATTGCCTAACCTTCTAGAGCACTGACTTGGAACAAGCCACACATAAAAAAACTTCACTGCCCAAGTTGTGAATGAATTTAAGACTGTGATAGGCTCTGTGCAGAGATGTTCTCAGACTGAAGGCCTGTGGTAGGCTCTGTGCAGTGGAGATGTTCTCAGACTAAGGGCCTGTTGGAGGCTCTGTGCAGTGGAGATGTTCTCAGACTAAGGGCCTGTTGGAGGCTCTGTGCAGTGGAGATGTTCTCAGACTAAGGGCCTGTTGGAGGCTCTGTGCAGTGGAGATGTTCTCAGACTAAGGGCCTGTTGGAGGCTCTGTGCAGTGGAGATGTTCTCAGACTAAGGGCCTGTTGGAGGCTCTGTGCAGTGGAGATGTTCTCAGACTAAGGGCCTGTTGGAGGCTCTGTGCAGTGGAGATGTTCTCAGACTTAAGGGCCTGTGGTAGGCTCTGTGCAGTGGAGATGTTCTCAGACTAAGGGCCTGTTGGAGGCTCTGTGCAGTGGAGATGTTCTCAGACTGAGGGCCTGTGGTAGGCTCTGTGCAGTGGAGATGTTCTCAGACTTAAGGACATGTGGTAGGCTCTGTGCAGTGGAGAAGAACTTAAGGTGCATTTGATAGATTCTTACATTTTTCTAATTTTGACTTATCTTACTTAAGATTTATCTATTTTTATATTTATATTTACCTCCCCTGTCTTTCTGCTGCAGTCATAATGAGCGGAAGGTGACATGTAAGCACCCTCTGTCTGGAGCACCCTCCCAGGACAACTGCATCTTTGTGGTCAATGAACAGTACGTACACACGCACACGCACACGCACGCACGCACGCGCACACACGCACGCACACACACGCGCACGCACGCACACGCACGCACACGCACGCACACGCACGCACACGCACACACGCACACACGCACACACGCACACACGCACACACGCACACACACACACACGCACACACACACGCACCTGTCATTATTTGTAATGATAATTTGTCTTTTTATTTTTTAAGTATTTTGGAAAATGTCATTTCAGTCTGTATGTCTATACGTGTTGCAGGAATAATCCATCGCTCACTTTGCTGGCCATGATTTAAAAAAACAAAAAACAAAAAAAAAAACGGTATAATCTACATGAATTGATGTAATGTGACTTCATTCTGGGGCCTAAGCCACAGTTTGAAAGACCATTGTCCTAAACCTATGCACACGTTTCAGTGCCACAGCACTGATAGTTCAAACTACATAAATCTATTACACATGCCCATCTGATGGTCTCTTGCTCAAATCAACAGCAGTGCAGCACAAACACACACACGTACTGTTGTCAGAGCTTTACAGCGAAGACTGTCTCTCTGCATCTCCTCAATGTGGCAGGGCTTTGTAAGGTTCTGTTCTGGCAGGAGTCTGCTTCCTATCCATGTTCAGCACTTTATATGAAGAAGTTTTAGAGAAGAATTGTGACATATTTTAAACCTACTTTTCAGTGAGTAAAGTGTCGCGTCTCTCTTAGGCCCACCCCTCCTGTCCCACTGGAGCAGAGTGCAGAGCAAAGGGAGCGTCCCACCAGTATCCTGAGCGACAATGGGGGCTCTGACCTCAGTCCAGCCACCAGCGTCAGCACGGCCACCTCTCCCTGCCCCGGGACAGGCCTCAATAATGCCCACCCACGGCTCAGCAGCGCCCCCTCTGCTGCAGCACGGGTCTGTCTCCCCAAGTTCTGCTCCCACAAAAGTAGGAGTTTGGACAGGAGAACTTATTTTGCCTTTGTTTTCCACAGCCTTCGAGGTCTTCCAAAAAAGTTCACAACTTTGGTAAAAGGTCCAACTCAATTAAGAGGAATGTGAATGCACCCGTGGTGAAGAGGGGCTGGCTCTACAAACAGGTCTGTCCTCATGGGCTGCTGTTGCACCCTTTAAACTTCACAAATTAATTGTCAAAATGTGTATTGTGTTGTCACATGTCAGTTGTTTTTTTGAGAATGCTCCACCACCTACTTGTTTCCATACAGATTTCTTCCTGGGGTCCATTACTTAAAAATACAATAAAATATACCTACAATTAGAAATACTTTATTATCCCAAAGGAAATTACAAAACCCAGTATAAATTTTGACCAGTAGATACAATTGAAACGGAAAAAGAGCACTTTGAAAAATGAAATATCCCTTGCTAATGAGTCAGAGTGTTACTTAGCTCTTTAAGTCAAGTTTTCAAACCTCTCATATAGTTAGCTTTAATAGCAGAGGCTAACTTATTCCAGTGAAGAGCCCTATACAACACAGTTCTCAGCATTTGCAAAGCTGCATGAAACACATAATATGATGGTTGGTTGTATTTTTCCTGGTTTATTAAATATATATTTTTAAAAACCGTAATACTACATTTGATCATTTATACAGGGATATGAGTATCCCGGTTTATCAGTGCGCATGTAAACGGCATGTCCCGAATACTGCCATAACCGGGATATGGCTAATAACCGGGATACTGATCCCTAAGTTTTAGCATAATATGGGCCCTATAAAGCTAACAATGCCATTTTCTTGTTGTCAGAATGCTGTTTTCTCATAAAAAAACAAAACAAAACAAAAAAACATGCGTAGAATTGTGTTTTGTTTCATTCACACATGTTTAACACACAAATCCTGCAGATTTAGGCTGAGCTCTTCTCTTCTGTGTTTCTAAACTCCATACAATATCAGCAGAATAATTTTTGATAATTTTAGCTCTGGATTTTCCAACCTGTACTGAACAAAAGATAAAAGGGTAGCCGTTTACTTTTTTACTTAAACTACTGCTTCATGACATCACAAGGTGGAACAGACCATTTTGATCTTTTAGAGATGAAGACAGACTACTACTAATAATAAAGGATTACTCAAACATGTGTGAATGAAACGAAACACAAGTTGGTTGTAAGGTTGTTTTTAAGGAGGTAACGGCATTCTAATATGGCTTAAAGCTCAAGAGTAAATTTTGCGCAATATAGGACCTTTTAATGACTTAACAAAAATGGACAGTCAAAATTGTAACATGACCTGTTTTATATTATACTAGTTTTTATGCACTCCCTATTGATTAGTGTTCAGAGCACTGACCCCTCTGACCTTTGACCTTCAGGACAGCACAGGCATGAAGCTGTGGAAGAAACGCTGGTTCGTCCTGTGTGACATGTGCCTCTTCTACTACCGAGGTAGCCACCCCTACCCTAACCCTGCACCGGGTCATATGCAAGAACAAGCATGTGAAAAAAAAAGTTTGGACATCCCTGCTTTAAGGCCGCTATACACTACAGGAGAATTTGCCCGATTTAGGCTGTGATGAACTTTTCCCCGAGTTCGGGGAGGCATGACCCAACTTTGTGTCTTCGTGTGCGATTTTGAAGCCGCTGCGTTCCTTGTGTGTGGTGTCAGTGTGACTCTGAGCTGCTCTGTCATATGGTTACCACAAAACATCACCCAATAAAACAGAGCGTCAGGAGTAGACAGAGCGGCGCAAGATACAATCTCAGTAAATAGCGAAAATAATTACTACTCGCCTCTTGAAAAGTTGTAAATTTAAACTGCAGCATCTCATCCACATTATCCATCGAATTTGTCTTTCATAAATAATGATGCCCAGTCGACAAAACGGCGCTGTTAATCCAGTTTGAAGCATTTTTTTTTACGATAAAAAGGTGAAAGTAGTTCCTCACGTGTGTCTGTTTACATCCACACAGTGTGCGGATCGGTTGTGAAGCTGCACAGTAGCGATTGAGACTCTACTTCCTGTGTACTGTATCTCCAACCTTCTGTGCATTAATAATCATTTATCTGAAGTATTGCACTACATTTCACAAATGGTAATAACACAGTTTTGACTTGTATCTAAACTAGAAGTGCAGAGCTCTGATCTTTTCAACACAGAGTCTCACAGCGAGTAGTTTTACTCTAGACAGGAAATGGCTGACGTGCACTCACAGCTTTAGACTGTTTTACGCAGCCATATCCCACAGCAGTCTTTGTGATCGGAGATTTAAAATCTCATCAGATTCCCCTTGTGTCTGTGGTGTAGGCTTTTTGCCGCACATTAAAAAATCTTTTAAGACCAAAAAGTCCTGTAGTGTGTGGTGGCCTTTAAGATGAAGAAAGAATATTTTGTGAACCTTTGTAGGAAACTGAGATTGAGAGAATAAAATCATGATTCTTTTTTGGGGGCTGTCTTGTACAGTCTTACCAAATACATATTTGGTTTATTTTTTTGTTTTATTACTTGAATATTTTTTTTCTTTTTTATTTCTATTACATCCCTAATTTTAAATTTTACAACAGTTGATATGACCCTGTTGGATTTGCTGACTTCATGTGGTTTGGCAGAGTTGGAGTTAGAGCTGTGATTGTGTGTTTGTGGCTCAGATGACAAAGAAGACAACGTTCTGGGGAGCATCCTGCTGCCCAGCTTCCACATCTCCATGCTGTCAGTGGATGACCACATCAACAGAAAATATGCTTTCAAGGTAGTCCTAGTGTGTCTACTATGTCTTTGCTCTGAATGTAAATACTGTTAGTATTTAAACAAGAGTAGGGATGTTGATTATTAGGTTAATCGATAATCATGATTATTCAGGTCACAAATAATTGTAATACAAATACAAAAATTTAATAATAATACACATTTTTTCATCTGACTGTTTATGTCACCTCAACTTTATCATTCCGAAAGTTTGATTTCATTAACCAAGTCAGACTGTCACTCATAAAGAAAATGAAGGGTTTTACTGTTACTGTTTGGTGATGGTGTCAATAGTTGTGAATAATAATTTTTTTCCTCACAATAACAGTAAGACTAAAATGTGATATTGTGACTTCCTTAAACAAGCATGTGCTTCCTGTGCTCCCAGGCCACCCATCCCAACATGCGCACATACTACTTCTGCAGCGACTCGGCCAAAGACTCAGAATCCTGGATGAAGGTCATGACGGACGCTGCTCTGGTCCACACAGAGCCTCTCCGGCGCTCTGCAGAGCACCTGTGAGCACACACACATTTAGATTTAATGTCCTACATTCTGGGGGATGGACTAAAGTGGGGTGGCCTAGTTGCTACCACCAACCCAAACTAACCAATACAGCTCTGACCTGACCAGTGCCACTGTGCTTATGGATGAGTGTGGTTTGTAGTGGATGGATGAGTGATGACTGGTGGGCAGTCTACCCAAAAGTAGTTAAAAACAAGTAGCTTCTTGGAATAGCAAAATATACAACTAACAGCGTTGCTGTAACATCCTTGTTTTCTTAAGGGATCAATTTAAACATGTTTAAAAATAATCCTCTGTTGGATCATTACCACCTACTCTGATGTTGTTCTCAGGATTGACAAAGTGAATGCAGATCAGAAGAAGTCTGAGGAACTGAACAATCAGCACAACCAGCGAGCCTTAACCTGCCCAGAGTTCCAGAACAACCAACGCAACCGTGAGCCAGCACGGCAGGCCTCCTGTCCCAGAGGAGAGGACAAACATGGCGACAAAGCAGAGTGCTACACTTTGCACCGCGACGGAGACGGCCTCCTGCTACGCAAGGATGGAGTGAACTACACGTTGGAGAAGGATGGAGACCAGTATGTCCTCCACAAAGATGGAGAGCAGTTCTTATTGAAGAAGAACGGAGACAAATACTGTCTTCAAAGAGACGAGCCCTGTGCTCTCCATCCAGACCTGCAGAGGAACAGCACTCTGAAGAACCACCTGCGGACAGCCTCCTCAGAGGTCAAGTACAGCCAGGTCAAAGAAGGACCCAAACTCTTATCTGTGAATGAGACGAACACTCTTCCAGCACAGCACACAGAAGGACACAGGTATGCCCCGGTGAAGGAGGTAAGGAGACAGCTGTCCCTCAGGGAGACGGACAGAAGCATGTTTGCTAATAACAAATATGGAACCATACATGTGATGGACCGATATGGAATGGTAAAGGAGGTGAAGAAGTACAGCACTCTGCGAGAGGGAGATCGCTATGCCACCCTGAAGGACACAGACGTGTATGGTCTGCACAGAGACCCCAGCGCAGAGAGGACCAAGCTCAGCATCCAGCTACAACCAGCCCAGGCAGCCGCCATCGCAGCTGCTGTCTCGGCCTCGCGCCAAAACCAGAAGGTCAACGGGTTTGTGAGTGCCGCCGTGGACCAACCAGACGGCAGCTCTAGGCTCCTCCACACTTCAGCACTGCCCACTGACACTGCCCCTAAGACCAACTTGTCCAGGACTCATTCCATGCCCCCCATGGAGCCCTGGGCGCGGCCCTACAGAGCCAAAGCAGACCCGGACACAACAAGGTGAGCCTCTGATGCTTAGTGTGGTGATTCAGCAGCTAACAGCATAAAATATATTCTGGGGAGTTACTCTTTATCTCCACAGCATTTCTTCATACCAGACATTACCTAGAAATATGCCCAGTCACCGGAGTCAGATGGGACCCCAGTTTCCTGAAGGCTACCGTACTCTGCCCCGCAACAGCCTATGCCGTCCTGACATCCATGCCAGCTCAGCTGACAAGAGAAGGTCTATGAAGGACGACACCATGTGGCAGCTCTACGAATGGCAGCAGCGGCAAGCCTACTCCAGGCTCAGCATGGCTCCGCCCACAGGTATGATCTGACCCCACCCACAGATGTGTTCTAATCCCGCCCATGATACTCTTTGACCCAGTCTACAGGTATCCTCTGACTGCACCACAGGTATCCTCTGACCCCACCCATAGTTATTGTAAATCTGGCATGAAGCCTAAAGTCTGACAGCAAGTGCAGTGTGGTACGTACTTGGAGCAGGTTACTTAGAGATTGCCTATTACACGACAACTGCATTGCGTATTTGACGAAAGCAATGCAGTTTCACGTGATAATTCACATGAAAATTCACATGTAATGACCTGAAAACTGATCCAGACCGCTGCAGTGTCCCGCAAAAAGATAAGATAAGGTAAGATAAGATATGCCTTTATTAGTCCCACAGTGGGGAAATTCCAGTAGAAATAAACAGCATCACATGAGGACAGGGGGAGGAGAAAAAAAAAAGAGAACCACCCCCAGACCGTGCTCCTAACGGGGCATCGTATGGAGTGAGTGCACAAAATAAAAACACCTCCGAGCATCAGCAACATAGTCAAAACACAGTACGAACATTTCACAGGACGAGCAACAGGAGAGGGGAGGGGTGTGAGGAAATCCAACGCAGGCAAGCAGACTTCCAGATCCTGCATCCACTGACGGCGCTTATACAACGGACCCGCCCACCCGGTCGGGGGTACGAAGCTGCGAAGGGTTGGGGAGGGGCCAGGCTCCCTCCGCTGTAATCTCAGGGCGATTTGACACCAGCCCGGCCTTGGTCGTGACCAGTGCTGGCTTGGGGAGGCCAAAAGATAAGATTGCGTTGTTATAGTTTTAGAGCGAGCAGCTGCACCAATTCTTTAAACACTGCTCTTGTTTGTCCAATTGGTCTCAAGGTCATCTCTCTATGCAGAGCAGCCAAAATTCTCCTAGATGTTTTCCCTGTTGCGAATTAGAGCCAAACTTCCATCCAGTCTGCGATCCATAGCCGCTAACCTCTCCGAGATGTTTTCCAAAGTTTTTTCCAAAGTGCGGTGCGAGGCCGCAAAACCTTCCATAGTACGGCTCAAAGTCACAGTTTGAGTATCGGCAGCTTTGCCCATCGTTCCAATCAATCCGGGCAGCCAAGTGGGGCTTTGAACAGCTGCCTCGGTGCTGATTTTTCTTAAAAGACAGGGCCACGCCTAATCCAATCAGCAAAAGTCCTGTAATCATGGTTCCGAATAAGTATAAATCCTCTATGTCCTCTATGGAAAGCGCTGAGAGACACACAACTCGCCACTTGTCCCAACCGTCCATCGTGTATCCGGCAGCGTAGGTTCCCGCGGGGCACGCAGGTTCGCCCGATCCTGCTTGTCTTGTTGAAAAAATGGTGTCAGTAGTGTTCAGAGACCAATTTATCAAATCCATAATAAATTTGGTTTTGGAGAGCAGAGCGAAGAGAGTCACTCAAGGAAAAAGACTAGACACTAGACCAGACAAGACAAAGGGCAGAGCAGGGAAAGATAAGGGGCAGGAGAGGAGAGAAAACACGTCCGCCAGAAGAAGAAGGAAGAAAATAGACACCTTGCTTATTCTTTCCGCAGACCCATGCCTCACCTGCACTCCTCAGAGGTCAGTGTGGCAGGTGCAGAGGTCAGTGTGACGGGGTGCATTGGTTTTAATTACTTTTTAAGTCTTGTGGGACCTGCGCAAGTCCTGAACTGCATCGCACTTGCAGTCAGTGTACATTGGGCGTTATTGTCCCAAAGGGACTTGATGGGTAATGCTAAGTGGCTCTTCTGTTTGGTTCTTCAGGTGCAGGACATTATGGCACTCTGCCCAGCGCTAAGACTATGAGCCATCTCCGTGAGAGCATAGCCACACCCCTCCCCACCTCCCCGTCCCACGGCTCTCTCTACAGCACTCTCCCCCCTCCGAGGCTCAAGGGGGCGCCCAACCCCAGCAGCCCACACTCCGAGCTGTCCTCCCCATTGCTCAGAGACAATACTGCGACGCTTGGGCGCCAGAAGACACTCCCTCTCAAGGTACCAGTGTATACACTTAGGGCCAAAAATCGAAAGATCGATAGATCATGATCTCTGTTTTGCTCGAGCTCGATGATGAGGCAAGTGCATTTTAATCGAAAGGTCATGTAGTAGTAAGAGCACATGGTGCTGACGAGGAGTCACAAGGAGTTGACGCATCTTCCTCTGTCTGTGTGTCTGCCTCTGTGTACTGGCCATACCGGCTTGTCAAAGCCTGATCCCATCAGATGTCAGAAGCTCAGCAAGGCCAGGCCTGGTTAGTACTTGGATGGGAGACCGCTGGGAATTCCAGGTGCCACAGTGGGGCGCCAGTTGCTGTGTCCTTAGGCAAGGCACTTCACCCACATTGCCTAGTAAGAAAGTGGTGTGTGAGTAGTGGTGGTGGTCGGATGGGCCTATGAGGCAGATTTGCAGCCTTGCTTCCGTCAGTCTGCCCCAGTAGCTTACCTCCACCAAGTGTGGAATGAATGAATAATGCCCTGTAAAGCGGCTTTGAGTGTCAAGAAGAGCACTATATAAAACTGATGCATTATTTTTTATCACTGTCCCCCATCTCCCTCTCCCTGATCCAGACACTCCTCACCTTTTCTCATCTTTCTCTCCTCTGGTGCGTCTCATCTTTATATTCCAAGTTACGCAAAGTAAATTAATTTTCTTAGTTTATGAGTGAAATGTAAGAGCTCTTTTAACGCACAGACATTGAACGTTTTTCTGTTTATAGCAGTAGCGCACGCATGTGTTTGTCTCACTAATGGCACATGGTTTAGGTTTAATGTATTGTACAAACTCATTCCAACATTTAAATGTAAATTTCTCCAGAATTATTGGTCCTATCAACACGAAATGAAAAACTGTAGTGATCTAGACACCCTGCCTTTAATGTCTGAGATCCACATATCTGTTTATAATAAGGTGGAAGATCAAATTGAGATTGATTAATATGTGTAAAAAAATGGTGATTCTTTTTTTTTTTTTCCCCCATATCGCCCAGCCCTAATACAAATACACCATATATGGTGACTGCTTAAAAGGGGTACCTTTTTAAAGTGAGATTTGCTTTTTCTTGTTTTTTTTTTTTTTTCTGCCACATTGTTATATCACATAATTTATCATGGTGAAAAATGGAAATTACCTTCATGACTCAGGACCAGGCAGTCAGCACAGACAGGACAGATAATTTCACATGAAAAGTGGCTTGAAATGTGTGAATAATATTGGACCATAATCTTTCTGTTGTAGCTGGGGTATCCTGAGCGTTTTGCAACGGCTGGTGTTTCTCCTCACAACATCACCCCTCAGTCCCTGCAGGGCAAAACGGTAAGACCCGTAACATGCAGCTCCTGAGCGGTTCCCGAGTGGCTCTTGCAGCTCTCTCTCAGTATGGCTCAGTGTAAGGAGCAGGAGCAAGCCTGACTCATGATGGGCCAAAGAGCCTTCCATCAGAGGAAGCTTAGGTCTCCTGATCACAGATAACAGCTGGCCCTGTGGATGCACTGGTTTTCACAGAAAACAACGACAGTAAAAAACAAAAGATGTAAAAGCTTGAAGGATTGTTTCACTGTTTCAGTAGCACACTGTGGGGAGATCTGGTTGGTCATTTAGCTATGAGATGATTTATACGTGAAGAGGGCTAGAAATGGCTTAGGTAAAGTGATGTAAGCTGTTCTTGGGAGATGCTACATGATGTTAATTACATGATTACATGAGGGTACGTCTCTTTTCTATTTCCTCACTCCTTGATTCCTCAGCTTTGAGTCTATAGTATAACATCGGCCCCTTAATATTCATTTCTATGGCACTGGTCTGACCTTAATAAAATTGTAGTCAGGACTAGCCTTATTTATGGCAAAAGGAGAAATTCAGTTTGTCAACTGAGCAAAAGTTTATTTGGCCAAATACGTTTCGCAGCTCACCCAAGCTGTTTCTTCAGTCCAGAACTGCCATGGATTCTACCTGGATGACTGAGGGATTCTAAGCCTTATTTAGTTTAATTTTAGCATAATCTTATGTGCCATTCCTGTTATTCCTCCATAGTTTCTTTCCTTTGTTGTTTGTTGCTGAGCTTTGGGACACCACTTGCGGCACATTGGATTTGACAGCAGAAGAATTGAGGAGAGGGGGAGAGGAGAAAGAGACTCAGCCTGTGGTTGGTACTTCTTCTTTCCTAGGTAATAAATTAGGGAGGAAGTAATTGGGGACACAAGGGGAGGAAAGAGAATTGAGATGCGCCCCTAATCTTAGCAATGTTATGTGATGTTAGCTAGTGTTAGCTGATGCTGTCATATGCTGTGTCTAGTCTGAGGAGCTGACGTTGCTGCTCATCAAACTGCGGCGGCAGCAGGCAGAGCTCAGCAGCCTGCGTGAACACACACTGGTCCAGCTAAGGGCCCTGGGCTCTGAGGGGCCCAACGCTAAGGTCAGCCTGCACCCATGTATGCATGCTCAGGATTTCCCACAGATCTCTGCTAAGGCTATGGTGGTGCTGCTGGTCGTCTTTGTGTTGTACAAATGTAAATCATTGTCTTCTACCAATCCCAGCTTGTTTAGACCATAGAGGAGACCATTGGCCTACTGGGGCCACCATACTCTTTTGTATTAGTTGGGAAATACTGATGCTTCTCTCATGAACATATCATGAGATTAAAACGCATGTTCATGCCCACAGTTTAGGGTGACCAGATTTCCTGACAAGAGTGTGTTCCATGGTGCTTGAGTCTACACAGGGACTCCTGGTCATCCTAGTATAGTTGTGGGGATGCTGTGTGTGCATGGTCCTACCTGGAGAAAGTGCCACATTTCTACAAACCAAGTCATAGATGGGCCTTTTAACGTAGTGTCACTGTACAGTCGGCATGTTTGTTTCATGACATCACAGTCATGTGGCCATTTTCTCCTGAGTTTGTGTGGCAGGTTTGTGGAGGGCTCCTGAGTGGTCTGGGTTTGCAGGAGCTCTGTAGCTGGTGGAGGACTGTGCTTAGTGCTTTTGCATGAGTGTGCATGCCCATGTGAGACTGGTGTTCTGTGGATAACAGGGAAGCACAATGTCATGAAAGAGCTCCTCCCACCACCAGGGGGCTTCAGAGTTTGCACTGGCCTTTGTGAGAATGTAGAGCTGATGTCCCTGTCAGTTGGGGACAGGGTGACAATACATACTGTACCTGATCATTTATTTTAGTGATAAGGTTAGGTGTGTCATGATAATACATTTTGAAGAATGATATATTGCTAAAGAGAAATATTGTGATAAAAGATAATATTAAAACTACTTTATGCCACTGATACAAAACCGGATAATCCCAGTAAATCAATTTTAAATATACAGTATCATTAAAAGGCCTGAGCTGCAACAAATAAATATTAGAATCAACCTATATTTAGCAATAGAAGTAATTTATTCTATCCCCTACAGCTCAAACCGTATTGCATTAAATAAAAATAACAAGACCTTCCCACTATTGCAAAGAAATATTACACACACTTTGTTCCAGCTTTCGTATATTGAACGACATAGTCGGTATAGTAATTATTGTGACAGGCCAAGATAAGGTCTTTTATTGCAATCAATGATATCCAACCTAAAAATGGTAACATAGTAGGTGTTGCTTGTCCTCATCTCATGTGTAGCTCAGGGCTGTACTGTTGTGGTTGCCGTAGTGACATTGACATTGCTTTGACATGGCTGGGCACTTGATGGATTCTTGAGTGTGGCAAGAGTAGGGCTGTGTCCTGAGGTCTCACTGTGCCTGTCCTCTTCCTCCTGCTGCTCTGAGCAGACAGACGTTCTCTCACACCATCTGCAGAGGAGTCTGCGCTACCTGGACAGCCAGGTGAGGCCCTATCAGCGTAACACTGTTCTTCTCCCTGTCTGTTAGCATAAAACTGTAGGACACTTCTCCATCAGTGGACAGCCAGGCGACGTCACAATATGTCCACGTCTCCACCAGGTTCTTCTGTTGGTTGTGTTTGCTCCATTTCTTGCTACAGTTTGACTCTTTGCTCCAACTTCATAGTAACGACCATGTCTTAGACTTGGAACTGATGACCTGTGCTTGACTTCGACTAGACCTATAGGGCAGAGCTTCTCCACCTCCAAATAACAATGCCACCACCTTGGTACCAGAACCGCAAAATTAACATTAACAAACATGTTAAATCAGGTTAAATATGATTTGTTTCAGTGATTTATTGTCTTATTCTTGGACATTTCCAGTTAAATAATAGGTTAAATAGATTTATGTTTATTTTATTTATTTTTTATCTGTTGATATCATTTGGAGAACCACTGCTATAGGACTCACACTTGAAAGATGACTCCATAGGGCCTTGACTAGACCATGGTGGTATCCTCTGGTGTAGTTCATGTGCATATGCACTGATGGAAAAGCACTGACATGCTCCAATGTGCACATATGTGCACATGTGGACACTGACTCTCACTGGTCTGTCTCTCTCTGCTGCACTGGGCAGAAAAAGGACAACGAGCCTCTAATCTTCATGATTCACACAATGATCGAGAATTCTGCACCGAGACCACAGCTCTACCAGCATGTAAGCTCCTCCCCCCATGATCGTGTAAGCCCTGCGCTCATGGTCATGTAAGCCCCGCCCAGTTTGCCATCCTCACATCCACCAGTGCAGTGCGTGTCTTCAGGATCTAGACGTCCAGGACCAGTCCTGTTTTGTGCTCCATCTCACATCCCTGACTCTACAGTCCCTGATAAAAGTCTTGTCGCTTATCCATTTTGTAGAAACAAAAGCTTCTAACCTGACTTTAAATTAATCGATTGGTTTTAGAAATGTCTCATATGAAAGCTAAAACCCTCCCAAATTATGCTCAATATACTAAAATACATTTGCTTCACTGAAGAAAGATTGATCATTCAATGAACACAGAAAGGTCAGATTTTGGCAAGACAAAAGTCTTGTCGCCTTGTCATATGATGCACCCAATCCTAGATTACAGCCTCACCTGTGATCAGTTACTGATCAATCAATTAGTGGGTGTGTATAAAAAGAACCCCAGCACACCAGACCTTCACATCAACTGCAACTTGACCTCTGACAACATGCCTAAGATCCACACCTTCAATGTGTCTCAGCGTCAAGTACAAAGAATAAGAAAAAGATCTGAAAAGACTGGAGATGTTTTTGACAAGCCCAGGTCCGGCAGACCCCGCAAGACAACTGCTCGGGAGGACCGTTTGTTGATTTGAAAATCCAAGGCCAGCCCCTTTTCCACTGCAGCAGAGCTCCACCAGGCCTGGTCACCTCAAGTCCCTGTGTCAACCAGAACAGTTTGTAGAATTCTGTCTCGAAATGGCCTCCATGGTCGAATCAGTGCACAGAAACCAGCACTAAACAAAAGGCAATTAAAAAACCGTGTGGCATTTGCCAAGGCCCACAGCCTGCTAAAAGGATGGACACTGGAAAAGTGGCAGAAGGTGGATTTCTCAGATGAATCCTCGGTTGAATTACATCACAGCCGCCGCAAATATTGCAGGAGACCTACTGGAGCCCGCATGGATCCAAGATTCACCCAGAAAACAGTTTGGTGGCGGAAAAATCATGGTCTGGGGTTACATCCAGTATGGGGGTGTGCGAGACATTTGCAGGGTGGAAGGCAATATCAATAGCCTAAAATATCAAGAAGTATTAGCTACCTCTTACATTCCCAACCATAAAAGGGGTCAAATTTTGCAGCAGGATGGTGCTCCATCGCATACTTCTATCTCTACATCAAAGTTCCTCAAGGTGAAGAAGATCAAGGTGCTCCAGGACTGGCCAGCCCAGTCACCAGACATGAACATCATTGAGCATGTCTGGGGTAGAATGAAAGAGGAAGCATGGAAGGCAAAACCAAAGAATCTTGATGAACTCTGGGAGGCATGTAAGACTGCTTTCTTTGCTATTCCTGATGACTTCATCAACAAATTGTATGAATCATTGTCGAACCGCATGGATGCAGTCCTTCAAGCTCATGGAAGTCATACAAGATATTAAATATGGATCTCACAGCACCACTACTTAATTCACTGACGTTATGCAACATATTTTTGTATTTGAAGTAAATTATTTGTTCAATTTTCTGTAGGCGACAAGACTTTTGTCTTGCCAAAATCTGACCTTTCTGTGTTCATTAAATGATCAATCTTTCTTCAGTGAAGCAAATTTATTTTAGTATATTGAGCATAATTTGGGAGGGTTTTAGCTTTCATATGAGACATTTCTAAAACCAATCGATTAATTTAAAGTCAGGTTATAAGCTTTTGTTTCTACAAAATGGATAAGCGACAAGACTTTTGTCAGGGACTGTAGATCATCAGTTAAATCAGACCTGTTCATTACACTCAGACTCATGACTCATCTTTGGTTGCCATATACAACATGCATCCTGCATTATGTCAGCGTTTAAAAAAGGCCTCATTCTCTTTCAGATCAGCCCAGAGGCCATCAAGAGCCTGGTCAGTGAGACAGAAGATCCTGACATCGACGTAAGACAAATTCATGTTTGCCAAAAAGGATTTGTTTTCAGATGAAAGTTTAAATTTAAAGTCTTTAAATTTAGGCTGTATGCTCAAGACCCTGGGGACAGTATTGTATACCATTATACTATGGAACAATATTTGTAGAGACTGACAAAAATAATGTGTATTTGACAAATGTGCTTTTTTCAGACCAAGCTGAGCCGGTTGTGTGAGCAAGACAAGGTGGTGAGGACACATGAGGAGAAGGTGCAGCAGCTGCACCGTGAGAAGGTACTTCGTGACATCAGTGAGATCTGAGTATCACACAGATATGAGAAGGGTCTTCAGTGATATATTCATATGAGAGGGCAATCAGTGATAGACCATGGGCATGTGTGCAGACTTTTGAAAAGCTCCATGAAGGTAAACTTGCGTTTATGTCTTTGGTTTGTTTGGTGAGCAGCACACTTTGGAGACGGCCCTCCTGTCGGCCAGTCAGGAGCTGAGTGAGCAGAGCCTCCACTCTGCCCAGGCTCAAAGCCTGCTCCAGCAGAGAGATGTCCTGCAGGGGGGGCTGCTGAGCACATGCCGCGAGCTCAACCGAGTCATAGCGGTGAGAATCTTCATGTATATATTCCAATGTTATTTTAGGTGTAATTTTTGTGAGCGTTAAGCTGAATATTTTCAGAATCTGATTTCATGAATGTGATGGATGTGCAGGAGCTGCATCTCTCAAAGCAGGAGTACCAGCGACTGGAGGGCGACGTGAGCCAGGCCAAGGCCAACCTGCTGCAACAGCTGGAGGCACTGGGCAGTCCACAGGTGACATGATTGTCATATGACTGGTCCCTGTGAATGGATCACATGATGGTCACATCATGAATCACATGATCAGTCATGTGGTGTGTCACATGACTGTTACACGGTGGGTCACATGGGGTATGGGGGTCAAATGACTTGGAGTAAGAAGATATGTGCGTTTGTGTGTGCAGACAGAGCCACCAAGTCAGCGACACATCCAGATCCAGAAGGAGCTATGGAGGATCCAGGACGTGATGGAGGCTCTGGCCAAACACAAGTCCCAGGCCCCCAGCGACAGTATGTCTGCACATTCTCTGACTGTAATCCAAAGTGTGTGCGCTTCTTAAATTTAAATTCAAGCTTTTTCTCACAGGCCTGTTCCCGAGCTCCAAACCCCTGTCCAGCATATCCAAAAACGAGGTAAGCCCTCTTTAGCCTGACATTGTACTAAACTACACCTCAGCAGGATCATTTCAGCCCTCAAACCAGTGCTTGCTCCAGAATTGAAAAAGGCTTGTGGAAAGCAGTCTAACTGAAACTTCAGTAGTCCACTTTTTGAAATCTTTGTTACTAAAACCCAACACACACAAATGGAGCTGAGCTGGAGAAGTATCTGCTGCTCTGTGGTTGGACCGGATTTGGGTCCAGGGTGCAAAGCTGTGCTGCACACGTTATTCCAAATACATGGTGGTAAAAGCCTGTCTGTGGAGCTTTTCTGTTGTTCAGGGTGTGGTAATAACACATGGTCCTCTTGGCGCGCTGCAGTCCTGGATGCTTGTATCTGTGCACGCTGTTGTGAGGCTGTGTTTGGTGTTGACAGACAGTGCTGCTGCCCCTCAGTCCCCTGCAGAAGGGGGAGCCGGTGCCCCCTCGCCCACCCCTGCCCCACCACTACCCCCACTCTACGGCCCGCTCGGACGATAGGACAGCTGGCTCCCGGAGCGGAGCACAGAGTGTAAGATCAGCCCTGCGTTCCCTCTTTCACGCCATCAAATCCATTCACAATCATGATGCTAAGGGAATAATACCATAGCTCTGGTCAAGTTTTTGTTTGTCCTTGCCCACCATTTTACTTTGTTTCATCAAGCCCTTATGTTCTGTAGCATTTAGCATCAGGATCTGATCAGAGTGGGCCTGCTTAAGGTTTACTTTAAATCGTGTAGAAACGAGAGCGTGTTCTGGTACAGAGAGGTGACCCAACCGTTTCAAGCTCCAACTATGTTATTTATGAGACATAAGAAGTTTTAAACATGAAACTCTGATGACCATGTGAATAGAATAGCATAGCAGCGGGCTGAGCTGCTGACAGAGCAGGGTAAGTCCACAATGGAGAATGGACAGTTGGACTGTCTGTTTGAACCCCTTGTCTTGTTCACCTCATGTTTTCTGCATGTGTGCTTTAATACTATGTGTAGTGACTGAATGATGTGAAAGTACTTCATCATGAGCCATGCGTTTGTCTGTCTTTGCTGTAGCCATGTCCTCCTGGTTTGTGTGAGTGCTTCCTTCTGAAGGCTTGTTTGGCTTTGCAGCAGGGCCCAGACTACAGACTGTACAAGAGTGAGCCGGAGCTGACCACGGTGAAGGAGGAAGAGCCTGATGAGTCCCACCCAGAGGAGCGAGGAGGGGCTGGGGCTCCGGAGCGCAGGGACACCTCAGTCTCCAGAGGTATGCACAGCTCCCCAAGGCAGAGATCCAATATGCTATTTGTATACTAAATGTCCAAAGGGAAAATACACCACAAATCACATTCATAATATATGCTATACTACCAACTTGACAAAATTGACAGTACACATTTGGCCTGCCCATCTCAGTTATTATTTAAAGGATGAAGACCAGTTAAACCCAGTAGCTCTGTTTGCAGCGGTGAGAGGTTTCTGAAATTAGTGAGATACTTGGTATTCTCATTTATCACATATTTGAAATGAGTGCTGAGTATAGTCTCTGTCCACAGTTCCGCCTTGTCCAGTGGGCATCGTCCCCCCCAGGACCAAGTGCAGCATCAGTGCCCCAGAATCCAGCACCATTGCTTCATATGTGACCCTGAGGAAGAGCAAGAAGCTGGATCCCCGAGCGGTATGTGTCCCTTCACTTCACCTGCTTGATTTCGATACTAAAGAATAGATTTGATACTCATTACCAATTCTGATACCAATATCACAATGATGGTAAGAACACACTCTTTAGACATAGAATGTGATTTTCAACATTAAATCACAGTACTTTCTTTTACTTTTACTTTCTTTTCTCCCGAGGCCTTATATCTATGTTATCCCTCAGTCATAAAGGTAGGTTCCATAGTGGTCCATGGGCGTATACTTGTCTATGTGCTCTTATACTTATTCTGATATAGCTCAAGATCATTCTAAAGACATTCAGGAAAGGTACATTTCTGTCCTGTGAATGTGACTTTTTTTTTTTTTTTTTTAAGCATTGATAGCTACTCAAATGAGTATCGAGTTTCAATACTAATTTATAGGATTACAGTATAGTATTTCGATTTCAATTACTTTTTCTAGTCTACTCCCATGGACCAGCTCACTACACATTTATTAAACCAAATGAAAAGATGTTAGTATTGTAGTCCTTGCCATATCAGGTTTCATAATTACAAAAGTAATGTCAGAAGATGAAAATGCTGTACACAGAAGCCCACATGGTCTGACTCTAATCCAGGGGTTTCGCATAAAGTTTCACCGAGGCCCAGTCTGAGACAGTGCCCTCAAGCAAAGCTTTGGAATATCATAGATCTCTTTAATGACAATTTTATACTCTTAACACAACTGCTACAATAATTGTGATCCCAAATAGTATATTTTACATCAAATGTAAATGAAAAACCCATATTACACTATTTTATGTTCTGATTCCTCATTAAAAATATACCTGAACTTGTGTTTTGTTTCATTCACACAAGTTTAACGCACAAGCCCTGCAGATTTAGGCTGATTTCTTCTCTCAAGCAGAAAACACTTTGTTCCACCTTATGATGTCATGCAGTAATACAGGAAGTGCTTCACTGTGTTTTTTAATCCATAAACCTTCACTAAAACCATCTGGATAATTTCAGCCCTGATTTTTTTTTCCTAATCTATACTAAATAGTACCTTTTGTTTACTAGAGACTGGAAAAATTTCAAGGTAGCCATTAACTTGAAAACTGCTGCTTCATGACATCACAAGATGATTCAAAGAATTTTGAGCTTTGGAGATGTTGACATGCTAATAATAAAGGGTTATGTGTGAATGTAAGGTGCCAGTATTATTTCACTACCAATGACAAGACAAAGTGATTAATCCAATGAATTAAATTTAATTAATATAATTTAAAAGAAGTAGGTCCATTATTTTCTGCTTTTAATCAATAGCATTTGTAATGATCAACTTGCTCAATTTCTTGCAAGTTTGAGGGGGTCTGGGGGTTCTCCAACTTTTGAGTATAATGGTGGTGTTTTTTGCATTCTGGGGCATTTTTTATGTAATACCTATAACTGAACAACCAGTCTTGGGCTTTCTATTCTACAAAAACATGATACAAATTATAGTGGAACTAAACACTTAATCCACTTTTTTCGCTACTAAACTGTGTACAAACTTTAGTACAAACTAGGTTCTGCCTGAATGTGTGCTGGCTTCAGTGGGCACCATAATTTCAAGTACTATGTGACATCACACAGTACTGCCCTGAGTACAGCCAGGTACAGGTGTTTCTGATTACAAGCACTTGGCTGCAGGGGTGGAGTTTGAAGTGTGGATGTTCATACTTTGCCCCTCCTCCAAATCTATAATTTTTTTCCTAAACTTTTTTTTCAATCCAAGTACAAAGAGCCAGACCAGAGACTTCAAAGAACCACATGTGGCTTTTGAGACAGTGGTTGCAGACACCTGCTGTAGTCTAATGTAGGGATCACACATGCTTGTGTGCAGGAGCGGCCCCACAGTGCTCTGGACCAGGCAGGGAGCTTCGGGGAGCGGGAGCTGGGCAGGAGCCGCATGAGTGTGGAGGAGCAGCTGGAGAGGATCAGAAGGAACCAGGAAGCCTCCACCCTCAGGAGGAGCAGGCTGTCCCGCTCCTCGTCCTTCAACCGTGACCTGGTGCTGGCTCCTGGAACACAGGTCTGAAAACACACTAACACTAAAGGATAAAGAATGTTCACGTGAAACCAAATAGCTCTGTTTGCAGCAGTGAAAAACACAGACACAGCAGGTCTCTCAGCTATGGCCTGATTTAGAACCATTACAGCTTATTTTTGATTCTGCATCTATCCCAATGGTCCATTTTAATAACTCTAACTGACTTGTCCTTATCTCTGGTGCAGAGTGAAGGGCAGACTGAGGGGTCGTGCACTGACCCCTGTGGACTGGAAGCAGCACTGCAGCGTCTGAAGGATATGAGTGAGTCCTTGTCTGAGGGAGGGGCCCCGGTGGCAGAGCAGGTGCAGGTAAGGCCCTAAAAGTTCAGACCGTCTCCTAACCCCTTAACCCTACACCCCACCTCCAAACTCTAACATTCACTACATTTACATGGACGCCAAGGAAACCGGATTACTGGCCTAGTCCAGTTTTATACATCCATCCATCCATGCCTAAGAGAGGCATTCAACTGCACGAGTTAAGAAACAACCAGGAAACTATTCGACACGTGCTTGGACATTTACTCATTTTAGATCAGCAATGACGATAAACTACGGCCTCTCCACTGAGCATGTGTTTTTATTTTTTGGTCCGCTACATTAAAGTGAAAATAAAACGAAAGTTACGTATGTAACTACAGTTCTATGAATCCCGGATGACCGCCAGAGGGCGGTGCTGAAAGCACTGAATGTTCCCTTCGCACATGCGCAGTTCGAGTAGTAATACCAAATGAGTCACACCTGTGACCCAGGATGACGCCCCAGAGGTAATATAGTCCCCCGTCATCCGTGACTCTGTTCCTACAGAATCTTCTCACGGAAACGCAAGGATCCTGAGTGACAGAGTATCTCTGGCGGTCATCCGGGATTCATAGAACCGTAGTTACATACGTAACGTTCGTTCTATTTCATCCCTCCTGACCGCCAGAGGGCGGTGCTGAAAGCACTGCATGACTAATACCAGCTATGACACGAAGAATCCTGAGCACATATACCTAACTGAGAAGCCCAGAGATTCATTCAGAAGCATGCCAAGAGGCTGAAGAGAGACCACATTGATGTTGTAGAATCTGGCAAATGTGCTGGTGAAGCCCAAGATGCGGCAGCACATATTGTCTCCAAAGGGACCCCTCTCACGGCTGCCCATGAAGTGGAGACGCCTCTAATAGAATGGGCCCTCACACCAGATGGAGGGTTGCGGCCCGCAATGCTGTAGGCATGGTGAATGGTCTCAACAACCCAGCGTGAAAGGCTGTGTCTGGAAAGAGGACAGCCCTTCTTAGCACCCCCGTAACACAAGAACAGCTGGTCTGAACGTCTCATACCTGCCGTAACTGCAATATAGGTTGTCAGTGCCCGGACCGGCACAACAACTGCAGCTTGTCCCTGCCCTCTCCAAGCAGGGGCTCAAACCGAGCCAAACTCAAAAGGGTCATTACAATGAACGGGACAACACCTTTGGCATAAACGCTATGTTTGGCCACAGAGCAACACAACCATCCGGACTCCACCTGAAACAGGAAGGGCTGACAGAAAGGGCATGTAACTCACTGACCCGATTCGCTGATACAATAGCCAATAAAAAAAGCGGTCTTACATGAGGTAGCCACTTGAGGTCCGCCTTTGGCAAAGGCTCAAATGGAGGGCCACACAGAGACTCCAAGGCCCAATCTCAATTCTCCCCCTTAGCCCTCTGTCTTTGTCTTAGCCCTAGCCCTCGCCCTTACACTCTGTCTTTAAACAGAGGGTTAAGGCAAAGGGGTTTGTTTTAAACCCTTAGAAATGGGACACCCCTTTGCAGTCGCAACAATATGACATTATTTTTAAAGTTTTGAAGTATTGTGCTCCTTTTGAGTTTGTTTTAAATAAACTTTGCAAAAAGTCAAATGTTTTTTTAATTTTTAAATTTTTTAAAATTACTGTACTCTGTACAACATATGTAAATCAAATTTTAATCAACTGTAACACAAAATTAAAATGCTGCAGAGGTGGACGGAGTTGTAGAGGATGCCTGGTACACACAAAAAAGAAAACAAAATTAATACATAGTCATAAACATATATAGTTGTTTTGGTACCTACAAATATTATAGAATGTAATATACCTTATATTTTATTTTCAAATTCTCCCACTTTTTTGAAGCTTGTTGGGCTGACTCAACTCAACTCAACTCAACTCAACTTTATTTCTAAAGCACTTTAAAACAACACAGTTGACCAAAGTGCTGTACACAATAAATAACAAACATCGACAGGTACAGTGACAGGAACAAGAATAAAACAATACAAATGCAGGTAAAAAGTCAACTCTCAACTGAGTTAAAAGCCAAGGAAAAAAAGTGCGACTTTAAAAGGGACTTAAAAACAGGTAGTGATTCAGTCAGCCTGATATGCAGAGGGAGCTGATTCCACAGCCTCGGAGCGGCCGCCGCAAATGCCCGATCCCCTCTCTTTTTTTTCCTGGTCTTTGGCACACAGAGGAGAGCCTGATCTGCGGACCTGAGAGCACGAGGGGGAGTGTGAGGTACAAGCAGGTCCAGGTCCTCCAACAAGTCCAGCCTCCTACAAGAAATTTCTAAACAAAATACAAATGTGATTAATAATATGTCGTTTTTAATATAAATAGGGGATAATTTACAAGGCGAAACGAAACAATAATATTTTAGGCCATATACTTTACACATTCTACCGTAACATGTGTATAGTATTAAAAGCGCATGAGACGAGTTACGAGGCGAAATGAAAACATATACAGATACAGCGATATATTTTACACATTCTAGTCTAACATATATGCGTATATAGTTCTTTTAGGCCATGCATGTTCGTAATACTGTTTCCACATCCCCCCACCTCCGCAATCTTGGCATTATCTTTGATCAGACACTCTCATACGATCACCACATAAAACACATCACTAAGACAGCCTTTTACCACCTCAGAAACATCGCCCGAATCCGTTCATCCCTCTCCTTTCCCTCCGCTGAAACACTCATCCACGCATTCATCACATCCCGCCTCGACTACTGCAATAGCCTGCTCTATGGTTCACCTTCCAAACTCCTCAATAGACTCCAGTACATCCAGAACTCTGCTGCCCGTCTTCTCACCCACACCCGCTCCCGTGAACACATCACCCCCGTCCTTAGAGATCTCCACTGGCTTCCCATCCCCCAGCGTATCCAGTTCAAAATCCTCACCATTGTCTACAAGTCCCTCCATAACCTGGCCCCCACCTACCTCACCGAGCTCCTCCACCACCACGCCCCCACCCGCTCCCTCAGATCGGCCGATGCCAACCTCCTGTCTCCCCCCACCCGAACCAAACACAAGACCTGGGGAGACAGGGCCTTCTCCATAGCTGGCCCCACCCTCTGGAACTCCCTCCCCAAACCCATCAGAGACTCCTCAACACTTACTATTTTCAAAGCATCCCTCAAGACCCACCTCTTCAAAACTGTTTACAATTAGCCTACTTCTATTACTGTCTGTTTGTCTATTTTATTTGCTATTTTGTTAAGCGTCTTTGGGTATCTTGAAAAGCGCTATATAAGTATTATGTATTATTATTATTATTATTACTTTACACATTCTACCATAACAAGCGTATAGTTCTAACCGGGCATGTTACGATAAGCCGTATATGTCAGAAAGCATAAATGCTGGCGCCATGAGTATACCTACAACTTTTCAAAAGTTACTACAGTTACCCCAACTGAGACAGCAGATCTCTCCTGGCCGGGAGATGCCACGGGAGATCGCAACACTGACTGTACAGCAACTGAAACCACGGGTGTGCTGGCCAGTATGGGGTGACCAGCAACGGTCTGTGGCCTTCCTGGAGAACCCTATGTAGGGTTGGCCAAATTTGAGGATGAGGGGGAAAAGCGTGTGCCAGTGCATCTTTACTCAGAGAACCCAGTTCCCTCACAAGGGAGAACCATAGAGGACAGTGAGTAGACTCCTTTGAGGCGAACAGATCCACCTCAGCACGCCCACATAGGTTCCTGATCCTGTGCACCTCGTCTGGGTGGAGATACCCTTCCCCTGGAGGGGGTTCCCTCCGGGAAAGATAGTGGGGACCCCCTGTGACAAATAGCCCCTGTCCCTCCACGGGGTCTGTTCACGGGAGCACTGCCACGTCACTCTGAGCATCCGTCGTCAGTGCCATGTGGGGTCCAGATGAAAACTGTTCAGCCACTTTTGTAGCGGACAGTGACAGAAGGCCGAGAGGCACAACTCGTGACAGAAGTCAACTTCCTCACAAGCTGAAGAAAGCTGACAAACGGGTGCAGACTGCCCAGTTTGAAGCGAAAGCCAAAGTCTGAATAACGTCTCGGCGATGAAGAGACGGGCGAGCCTTCATCATCAGTGTCCAAACTCAGACCAAGAAAAGTTGTCACCCGAGTTGGAGTCAGGTTGCTCTACTCTGTTCACTGTGAAGCCCAACTTGGCCACATGTGCAAGCAGGTGATCAGTGTCCTGCTTCACACGCGCTCTAGATGGAGCACCAGTCAGCCAATCGTCCAGATATGGCAATAACTTCCGGTGGCTCGCAAAGGAGTAAGGGCCTTTTTCAAACATCGGGTGAACCCCCCCGGACAGAGGTAGAGCCCAAATGGGAGAACCCAGAATAGACAATGACAGCCTCAATAAGCAAACCTGAGAAATCTCCAGTGTTGTGGTGCAATGGGCACATGAAAGTAAGCGCCTTTGAGATCCATAGACGTGAACTATTCCCCCACTGCAAGGGTTTGGAGAACCTCTGCTGTGGTGAGCATGTGGAACTATAAGACCTTCATGAAACAACTGAGTCCACGTACATCCAGAATGGGACAAAACCCGCCTGTCCTTATGGGTACAAGGCAATATGTGAAGTAGTAGCCCCTGCGGCCTGTGTCTGAAGTTCTGGGCCGCTGCATTGGATGGTGAGGAACATTACGAAAATTCCTGCCAGGCCTATCTTGAAGGAGGCATCCGTCACTAGGCCAATCGAGGGGGTGGCCGAGCACTGCAGTCAGCAGTCTTGCACCTTGGTTGCCGAGGAAGGGGCATAACTCTGCTGAGGCCAGAAAGTGGGCACCTCGTCTGTCGAGCATGGACAGTTCGTTCCAATGCCTCCAAAGCAGCTGAACCAAACAACTGCCCTGGTTCCACAGGCACACTGCGGAGGGTCCTATGGCACGCTTCCGTCAGGGGAGATTGAGCGAGCCAAAACTGCCAGCGAGCCTGAACCAGAAAGGACATAACCCGTCCAAGCTCCTTTGCCATCAGTGCAAAAGCCTGCAGTGCTGCACCACTAAAATCAGCAGCAGCTGCAGCACCATCACCCTCCTGGAGGGAGGCAGAGAGGGCAAAAAGCAAGTGTGCCAAAGAATTGCCCAGTTGACCAGTCCGCACACTGGAGTTGTACGCCTTGGTAACAAAGTCATCTGTCACATGACATTGGGGTCTTGGACACCGGACATCTTATCGCAGGGCCACCTCAGGTGAAACAATGAGAGAAGCCACAGCTGGTTCAACAGCAGGCATGCAATCCAGACCAGCTGTTGTTGCATTGTGCGTAGCCACCAAAATCCAGCCATCTGACGAGAGCCTGGAAAAAGCACTCGGATCCCTCCAAAAGGCATGCAACCCTCTGAGATACTTCACAGAGGGAGTACAGCAAAGGACGGAGGGGCACGCCTGTGTCCAAAAAAAAAAAAGTACTACTAAGGCCATGCTGTTCAGGCTTTGGAAGTTCCAGCCACAAACAATCCAGAGCTCTGCGCATAACATCTTGCATGGAGCTGTTGGAGTCACAACCAAGGCTTTGTTTGGAAGAATACAAACCATCCTCAGAAACACGCAAGGATGGTGCATCCTCCTCATCCCAAAAATGAGAGGCAGACGCTGCCAGAGAGAGTGCATCATCCTCCGGGGTTAGAACAGGCATTGATTGGGAAGACGCCCCAGCCTCTGAAGCAGGTGTGTCCATACCATGAGCCTGCAATAAGGACTTCATCACTTCCAATTCTGCGGACAACTGCTCCACCTTAGAGGCAAGACCTTGATCGGATCTGGACTTCTTTTTGGGAGGAGCTCTCATAATCGTAGACTCAGGAAGGCGTTTCGAATACCTAGGAAGGAGCAACTGTACCCGCCCCGATGGTGGGAGCGCACCACCACCAGCTGCGGGGTTTAGCTGTGCCATCCTTGCCACCCTGACAGCAAGTGGCACGTAACTGCAATTCATGCATGGATTATCTGACAGTGCTACCTTCAAATGGTCAGGGCCGAGGCATGCTGGACAAAGGCCACGGCCACCATCAACCTGAAGCGTGGGCACACAGGCTACCCAACAATGAGAGCTGTCCATCAATCTGGTGCGATTGGTCGAGCACAACCAGTATAGATGGGGAGAAACCAGACAGCTAGTAAGCGGTCAGTTGGCAAGCAAAGAAACCAAGGTGGGAGAGGGGGCGGGAACGCAGCCTTCACCGACCAAGGTACAATGAACAATGTGAGAGCACCTGCTAATTATTACAGGTAATATCTGGTCCGTAAAAAGCCAGAACTGGGAGTGGGGGCGTGATCGCAGCCGTCACCAATTAGGGCCAAAGATAATCAAAACAGACCAAAAATTCATAAAATAGCCGATACCATCAGCTATAGCCATAATATGCTGACCTGTCGGTATAATAATAGTACGGGAGAGGGTGCGAGAACGCGGCCATCACCGAAGAAACAAAATGTTAAGACAAAATGAGCAACAACATTAGCAATTGCTCATCTACAGGGTAGTTCTGATAGCACATACTTAAATGATCAGTGGGAGAGGGTGCGGGAACGCGACCTTCACCAATGAAATTAAACCACAATACTAGGCACAATATATCAGTCAAAACTTAATTAACGGGAGAGGGTGCGTGAACGCATCATTCACCGAAAGAGTCAAAAACAAAACAAAATTTACGAACACCGTTGGTAATAAACAGCCTGTAGTGTACTGCTAACAATACAAACAGTAACCGATGGGAGAAGGTGCGTGAACGGGACCTTCACCGAAAGAGTCAAAAACAAAACTAAATTTGCGAACACCGTTAGCAATAAACAGTCTGTAGTGTACTGCTAACAATGCAAACAGTAACCAATGGGAGAGGGTGCGTGAACGCAACCTTCACCAGAGAGAAATTAATCAAAATACTACACCGTTAGCAATAGACAGAGTGTAGTGTACGGCTAACAATACAAACGTACTGATGGGAGACGGTGCGCGAACGCAGCCTTCACCAAAGAGAACAGATTAGCGTAAACTCAAAAGCCAAGTGTCAGGAGAGGGGGTACGAACGCTGCCATCACAAACAAAAGGCTGTTTAATATAATGAAAGTAGTACCTTCAATCCATCAGCAAAATGTAGACTGTCGCAGCCCTTGGAGGGCGAAAAGTCGCTGCTCCGACCGAGACGGTGAACGGGCGTCCGGCGACAGAAAACAACACAAGCTCTAGGTTATGGCTAATGCCATGTAGATCGAACCGCACGCGAGAAGAAATGAGGAACAGAGTCACAGATGACGGGGGACTATATTACCTCTGGGGCGTCATCCTGGGTCACAGGTGTGACTCATTTGGTATTACTACTCGAACTGCGCATGTGCAAAGGGAACATTCAGTGCTTTCAGCACCGCCCTCTGGCGGTCAGAAGGGATGAAATAGAACTTACTGGAGCTTCAGTGTATTTTTGTGCTGTGGCGAGCAAACAACTTGTAAGTAACAGTTCCTCATGTCTGAAAATCAAATGCTCAACGTAAATGAGATGTCACTATTTCTGCCAAAGGTCTGGTTATATGTACGATAGCTGTTTTTTTTAGCCATTATAGCTGCGAAGTTTAATGCTAAATTATTAGACACCCTTGAATGCCCCGCAGCCCCCCTGTTCACACCTATTTGGTTGGACCTGCTGTAGACTAGAACAGAGTGGCAAAGACCAGAGTTCCCTGCGCATGATAACATGGTGAATGATGCTTTGTTCCCCTGGGCTGGTGCGCCAGGTGCAGGACAGGGGCTGTTCAAAGGGAGGAGCTCCACATGGTGAAAAGCCCCAGCAGCTGAGCGAAAGCAAAGACCCCACCACAGAGGTATGTTCCAACACTCTCCTCTTGGGGGCACTGTTAACTGGGGGCAGTGGCTCCAAAACGTGTGGGCGTGGCTTGTCAGGACAAAACTGCTTTGTATATTTCGCTACAAATAGTTTGATTTTTAACTTCTGGGCCTTTTTGTGTGGAGTTTGCATGCTCCCCCTGTGCCTGTGCAGGTTTCCTCCTCAAATATTACCTATGAAAATGAGAGTTAAAATATTAACAAATTATAGTAATATATTTCATTTTTCATCAACACAGTAATATAACACATTACCAAGACGAAAACCAGCAATATATGACTTGTTACAATCTCAGTAACGCAAGTTACTTGGTATTTTATCATGCTCAGTGCCGTTTACACAAACATTTCATCGGAGCAGAACTGGAGCCTCTCCAAGCGGCCCATGCACTCTGTGGGCGGGGCTTGTGCCATCGCGTAGCTCGTCATTTACACCGCCTCACGAGGCCCATATGTGCTTCAGCTCCTCCTCACGATGCCCGTACATGCTTTAGTTTTGTGCAGAGGCACTGCATAATCTGCGCAGACCATAAATTAACACTGTTTAGGCCTGCCATGTAACTCCAGTTCCATGAATGCGATCATGTGCATGTGAGTGTCATTGGCACTAAAAACTTACAAAAGTGAATGCATTAAGGGCAAGCAAAAGTTGAATGATCAGTGGATCTCAAAGTGTGGGCCAGGGTCTATGAGGTGGCAGAGGTTAAACTCAATATATATAAATTTTCACTTGTTTTTTTTAATTTTAGTTCATAAAATACACAGTCCTTGCGTTATATAAAAGTCATAGATTTCATGTTGGAGATCATCACCTCCATGGCTGTTCTTTTCCACAATGATTGGAAGTAGATTTGCCCTCACAAGTCACGCCCACATGTGTTGGACCCAGCGCTCCCAGGAGACCCTTAACACTGCTCTAGAGACCTTTATTGCACACTCACGGCATGGTAACAGAGAGGGAAAGTACTCTGTTACTTTTTTAAATTGGTGCTCCTCTGAGTAGTTTCTAGACGTACTTTTTACTCCTACTTGAGTAATATATTGCAACAAATAAAAATATGGAAGTATATTACTATATTTCTTTATTTTTACTTGTACATATACATTTATATGATTATGCCTTATTTGACACCAGTCTCTTGCTATTTTTGCTACTTATTTTGAATTTATTATTACCATTTATATTTTTGCTCTTTGTTAATATATTTAGTGTGACGTGAGCTGCTATGTAATTTCTCTTGTAATTTGTCTAAGGCCCCGTTTACACGTACACAGGTATTTTTAAAAATGGAGACATTTTGTTTGTACCCGAATTCATCTCTCAAAATGAATCTTTTCTAAAAACTACGGTTTTGCATTTGTGTGTAAAGTGTGATAAACTGAGTTTTGGGCAGATGACGCGCCAAAAGTGCATTACCTTTTGCTATGATGATGATCATGGAAGCATTCAGAGTAACAGTCGCATTTCTTCTTCTTCGCATGTGTTTGCATTTGCATACACAGCTGATGTATCATATCGATGACCAGAGACGAATGAGGGCTCGGAGGTCAGCAATTTTGCCGCTTCTCCCTCCTTCTCGAAGACCCAGTCGCCGTCACCGCCAACATCACCGGTTTTGGGTCCGACCTGGGCGGACTGCTGTCTTGTGGGAGAATTTTGAAAATGAAGTGGTTGTCCCGGAGGAGTGTCGTGAAATTTTTAGGATGTCGTGGTCATCACTGCTGTTACTGACTTGCTGCATCCTTACATTGAGGGTGAGATGACCGTCATGTGGTCTCCTGTCGGTGTTTTAAAAAAAGTTGCCTGCATGTTGTATTACCTGTCTGACAAGGGCAACGTTTTTGGTCTTGCTCAATCGACTGTGCCAAAAATGGTAATGGAAGTGTATGTGAGGCAATAACTGTCCACTTAGGTCCTATGTATGTACAACTGCCCACATCTGAAGAGTCTGTGCCGCAACTAATTGAGAAATTTGAATAAGTACACAGCCTCCCTCAATGCATAGGTGCTGTGGATGGCACACATGTGGAAATAAAGCAACAACCTGTGAATTCCACAGATTATATCAATAGAAAAGAGAGGTACAGTTTGAACGTTCAGGCTACCTGTGACTATAAATATTCTTTCATTCACTATCAAGGACCAACAACATAATGCGACACCAATGCGGAAAGAATGAATGGAGAATGGAAGGGGAGATATGTGGAAGAGCGTAGGATTTCTCTGACGTGTTTACTGAACCAGAATCTGGAAGCCATCTTACCTGTTTCTGTAAGGAAGAGCGAATCGTTGTCGGAGGAATTGGAGGCCCATTGGAAAACAAGATATTTTACAAAAAGGTTGTATGGACGGAAGCGAACCACCTTCCCTGATAAAACCCTCCAAAACTGACTGAAGGAGCTGTGTCGGTGAAGAGTTCAATGTCTTTGGGAAGAGACGAGAATTCGTCATAAAAGAGATGCCCTTCCAGGAATCCAGGAAATGCTTCCATTTTGAGTCTGCAAGCTCCGTTCAGCGGTATTATTGAGTGAAGAGAGGGGACAGATGTTGGCTTTTGTGAGAAGACATGAAAGGAAGGGCTTGCCCTGAGGAATGCGTAGTTAAGTTTAGTTGAGCATAGCGTAGTTTAGGTGACCAAGAAGTGCGAGGAGCTGTCTCTTGGTGTGCGAGGTTGCCAGAATGAAGTTGGAGAAGAGCAGAGGGATTCGTTGGACCTTCTCGGGAGGAAGAGACACTTGGAATGAGACAGAGTTGAGAGTGATGCTGAGAAAGGGCCGAGGGTCTTTTCCTTGGACAAAGGGACTCCGAGGTCAGAGAAGGCTTTGATGGGTGACGATAGGCCGAGACGAGGGGGAAGACACGAGAGTCACAACCAAGAAGTTGTCCAGGACGTGTAGGAAATAAGGAACTTTAAAGTTGTTGATGAGAATCCAAAACAAGGCTTTGGACAAGGAATCGGAAGATTTTAGGACTGCTATGGCAGCCGAAGGTCAAGTGCACGGCGAACTTATAAAACCCTTTCCAGAAGACTCCGAAGTAACGCCTGAAATGAGGGTGGATGGGCAGGACCTTGAAGGCGCTGGTGATGTCAGCTTTAGAGAGCCACACTCCACAGCCTGCGAGACGAATGAGAGAGATGGCGTGATTGGTAGAGGCGTACTGCACAGAAAAGTCTGGGGCGAGAATGAGACTGTTGATGCTGGGAATGTCTGTGCCGTGAGAAGATAGATCGACGATGAGCCGTTTCTTCCCAGTGTGTCTCGACAGGAAGACGTTTGAAAGGGCCGATCATGAACCCTTCGCCGACTTCCTTTGCCAAGAGGTTGTCTGCAGCAGTGGGATCTACAAGCGCAGACACGAGTGTGAAGATTCTGGAAGAGCTTCGATGCCAGGGTGAAAACCGTTACTAAAACCATCTACCAGGAAATTGACAAACTCGCGATCGGGGTGATCGTGGAGAGCTGTAGATGGTGCATTTACCTTCACAGGGATGGTAGCAGTGTAGGAAGCACTCTTTTCGTCGACAGTGACTGGATTGCAAGAGATCCTGGCGTGGGTGCTGCCACAGAAGGAGCAGACATGAAGAACATGAAGACCTGAAGGAGCAACTGGAGACACTGCAACCCAGATCATTGAAATTATTGCAGATCATCCTTCTGCGGGCGGATGGGGAGTCCACGATGATCGCTGCCTCTACTGATGGGTACAAGGGCGGTAGGGCGGGCTGAAGAAGAGGCGGGGAATCATGGATGGAAGGGGAGCGGCAGAAGACAGGCAATTAAAGACTGGATTCTTCGAAGTTGGGGGACGATTGCGAGAGGGCGTGGCCACTGAGCAAAGTGAAGCGGGATGGGAGGGAGCATGATTGAATTGCTGGAGCCTGCCTGCTGCTTGAGTGGCGAATAGTGCATGGTAAGTGTAAAACCCGGTCCCATCGAAACGCAGCGTGAGGGCAAGGATTATTGCCAGATAGTCGTCTAATTCGGCTCTCCGGTTGGGAAAAGCGGAGCAGATCAATCGCGAAGGGGTGGTCTGTAGCATATGCTAAGTGAGGCCCTAGCTGGTTAGTAGATCCCACGGCTGGTTCACGTTGCAGAGAGAGGGCTGGATCAATTGAGTGAGATAAAAAGCCTGACAAGCTTTGATTTGGCCTAGACTATGTTTGCAAGCCATCTGCCTGGTATGGCAGTGGTCTTTTTCATTGAGAGTTCAAGCCCCGTGCGATTGTATTTCACACAGACTTTTCTCCAGCAATTCTTTCTCTTTATGTTAATGTTGTGTTCTTGTAATTTGAGCTATGTGTTAAATATCTTTTTTATGTGTTCATCGCTCGAGAGATTGCACATTGTGTCACATTTCACACTCTACTCTTACAAAATAAACCTTACACGGTGTAAACTGTCATCTATCAAATTTAAAACTGTTGTCATCCACCTCAGCGTATTTATCTTTTCAATATGTCGGTCATTAAACAACTGATTATTTAACTCTCCGTATACAATTGTGAAATGAGAACATGAAACATACTAACTCAGACTGCAGCTGCCTAATTTTATGCTACTGCATGTTTTGCCCACTAGATGGCACAATAAGATGAGGAATGGATAGTGATTCTTTCACCTGTTGATCTATTAGATCTCTTAGATTTAAACACTTGTGTGTAAATGCTTGTGTTTAAATCTCTAAATGGCCAAGGACCTTTATATCTTGCAGGCATGTTTACAAAATACTGTCCCACCAGATCACCAAGCAAGGAGAGGCAGCTTTTACCTGCTATGTGGTCCGCCTATGGAACCGCTTCCGTCTCGATATCAAAAATGGACCAACCATCTCCATTTTTAAATTAAAAAGCCATTTGTGGATGCCTTTCATCAGCTCACACTCCAGTGTCTCACTTAGGTTTTATACGTTGCATTTGTGCTTTTTAATATGTGTATTTGTTTTAATTGTTTCTGTGACATTATGGCGCTCATATTCTTTATCTTCAAGACTTTTATTTTCATTGAACACACACAAGTGTCTTTACAAGCAGTGTCACTCTTCCGGTGTATTTAAAGTTCTGACTGCCCATGGGAAGAAGCAATTCTTCAGTCTGTTTGTTTTGCACTGGATGTGGATGTGGATGCCAATTCGTCTAAGGACCACAAATCGGCAGCGGATTTTCAAGATGTGGTGGGGGAAGCAGAATCCTCCAGTTCGTTGGTCTCGATGCTGGAGGTGATGGTCGTAGTAGCTGGGGAGACACCCCAAACCTTTTCACACAGTTTGAAGTAGAGGAGCACCACTCTTCTGTGGCCGCTCCTGCATCCAGTGTCTTATTGTCTTAATTTTGGTTGTCCGATTGGCTTGCATTATGTCCTCCTTCACATGAGGAAACTCCTCGTTGGTCTTGGATGGGCATTTCTCCAAGAATAGCGCTACATTAAGAAGTAATTCAACTTCGCTATCTGTCCAGACAAACGAACCTCGCTCCATATTTGTTGTTCAGAAAGAAATAGGAAGCGACTCTTTACGCGTTGTCGAAATGAGGATTCTGATTGGCTTGCAGAGCATTCTCCATCTTCCTACACTAGTTATGATGGCGCTCGATGACGTATTTATGCGAGTTGAGGTAAACAATTTTTTTTTTTGAAAACGATGTTATGTGCACATTGTGTGTAGAATCCCTCAGTCGTTCAGGTAGAATCCATGGCAAAAGGAGAAATTCAATTTGTCAACTGGACAAAAGTTTATTTGGTCGAATACGTTTCACAGCTCATCCAAGCTGCATCTTCAGTTCTGACAAATTGAATTTCTCCTTTTGTTATGTGCACGATGTCATTTTGGAAAACAGAGGGAGGGAAATATTCGTTTCTCAACATACCGACTGTGTAAATGTAGCCTAAGTTCATAAGTGACAAAAGCATTCATGTTGACAATATGAAATGATTTGATTTTCTGATCTATGAACAATTACATTAAAGTTCCGGGGCCAGGCCCTGTTGTATTCACACATGCCACCATTAGATGCTAATCCTGTTTGGTAGTGTGCAAATACTTTTTTACACTATTCAACACCCATTCAGTACCATTTTGGCTACTCTACTATTTAAATTGACAGTGGTGACATGAGTCTTTCTGCATCATCTAAAAACATGTTCTGAAATGCAGATAATAGTTGAATAACTGTTGGTTGATATTTGTGATGCGTGTGCTGTGTGCAGGAGTGTGAGCGGCAGACTGCAGTCATCGAGCTGCCTCGGACGATGAAGGTGGTGGAGTTGCAGCTGTTTGAAGATCTGAGCTCCGTCACCTCTCCTTCAGAGCACAGGTGAGTCTGGTCTAGTCACATCATAATAGCAGTCTGGGTCTGTAATCCCAGGTAAAGATGTGTGGTACGAAAATGAAAATTAACTGCCAGATCACAATGTTTTTAGCCTTTTAAACTAAGTCTATATAGCTTTTACTAATGACTCCAATGCTGATTTATTCTTAATTACACACAGAGACGTGCACACACACACACACACACAAATGTCCCATTTATTTATACATTATACATATACATATTAAATATTATACAGGCTGACGTTTACTTGGAGGCCATTCAGATCAGAGTCTTTTTAGGTTTAAACCAACTGGATTTTAACATTGAAACTGGTAACGCATATGAGACTCATTTTTTGTAATTAGTAATAAATCAGTGTTAGAATATTTATCAGTAAAATCCATATTTGGACAAGACTACCTCATATCTGGGGCGGTCATCTTTATGGAATTTAAAATCAAAATCTTACATACTGTTTTGCCACTGTACTGTGTACATTGCATTTTAGGAGCCTTCCCTAGTCATTTAGTACAAACAGAGTTAATTTGCACCTTTCTGTTGTAAATCTGTCTAGAACTGGGTGTGTGCCGCCTTCAGTGGTCAATGCCACACACGCCTCACCTCTGATTTTCATTCTAATATCTAATGAAGAAGTACATGGACCCTTGAGTCTCATCTGAAATGAAATCAATGAGTGTTTGTGTTTCAGCTTGCAGACTCCAGAAGCCGAGTGGAGTCCAGAGGTGAAGGAGGAGCTGAGAACAGAGGAGGGCAGGGACAGTGAGGTGAACGCTGACGACCTCCACCTCAACAGCCTCCTGCCTGGTACGCACTGATCCAGCTTTTTCAATTCTGATAGTGATTTCAATACTATAGTTTTAAGTATCTGGTGAAACCCAATATCAACCAATACCAGAAAAAACACTTAAAACATTTATTTAGTGTAAGTTTTAGTTGAAATAAAATGAGAAAGAACTGATCCAAATGTGTTATGTAGCTGTTATTTATCTTTCAAGTCTGGCAGGTGTGCACCACACTTTTTTATCCTGACCAAAGGAGTTTGTGTGAAGTAAACACCTCACCTCTATTCTATTCCCTTCTCAGCACAGACCATGGCTCTGGTGAGCAGCGACACATGAACACACAACTCCACATCTTCAGCTTCTCCATGGACACATTTAGACCCAGCAGACCATCTCCAGAAGAACACCGACCAGTGCTTTGGATCCACTTCAGCCTGGGCCCTGAGCCCAGTCGGGCACACGGCCCTGTGTGGCCCCTCGCCCCCCTCTGTGTGATCACGTGTGGATGCAGGATAGGGCCTTCAGTGTGGGGTGTGGGTGGAGGATACCAGGCCTTCCATGGGGGGAGGGGACGTCTGGGCAAGGATCATCAGTGCCTCTTTCTCCATAGAATGTTCATTAGTACAAAACCCCATGCTGCTCACTTCATTTTTACAAATCTTTATAACATTTGTATTTTTTAATCTCAACTCTGAATGTTTTTTGTTACATTTCATCTTTAACATTGACCGTTTGAATGGACAGAGGGACATGCTGCCTGGACCAAAGGTCCACTATGAGCAATAAGGCGGACAGCAAACCCACGAGCTGAACACTTAAGTCTGTATAAATGTAAATGTGTAAACCCTAAGCTTAATTTATGTACACAAAAGAATGAGAGTGAATATAGAACTATGAGATTATATTAATAGTGTCAATATGCAAAGCCTTCATAACCCATCAATTTTATATCATGTAAAATAAATATTACTGTTCACACAATATGGGCTGTCTCACATCAGATCACATTTAACCAGTTTAGAACCATTTCAGCACGAGTATTCTGACTGACGTGTCCTGTTGAATACTCTGAGAGGAGCTCTGCTTACTCCGGAGTCTGGACCAAGGCTCTCATTCCCTGGACCAGCGGGGGTGTGTTTAACATGAGCAAAGCAGTGAAGGCAACTGCAGGCACACAGCCCTACCACACTGTATGCCCCAGTAATATTGTGAGATCGAGGTGGGTGGAGCTGCATGAAGCTGCCTTCACCCGTCCTTATGAACATCAAAGCCTAAACGTATGAAGGAAAAGGCAGTGTCGTCAAACACGTGCACTCATGACTGATTGGACCAAATTTGTTTTAACACCCTGCCGTCCAGAAGCACACCTCTTTGATGTGAGGCCAGTTTTTTGCTCTGGTGATGTGGGGTGAGTCTGCAGTGTGCAGGGAAACGGGAGAATGCGTTCACCAAGTTTAATGTAGTTTTATTCAGTGGAACATTTCAAATTAAGGTGAGATCTGTTTCGTTGTGAAGTGTCCAAGCTGATTTCAGCCTTTTCCACCACCTCTTGGCTGTCAGGGATTTCGGCATCTAAAACACACCTAGTTATTCAGCACTCCTTAAAGTAGGACTAAACACCTAAACTCTGCCCACAATCACATTTCAGCTGATAAACTGGGCAGTACCTGGAGGACTAAAGGTTAAGGTTAAAATTAGTGCTGTCAATCAATTAAAATATTTAATCGCAATTAATCTCATGAATGGCATAGTTAACTCGCGATTAATCGCAAATTAATTGCACATTTTTGTCCCTTGAATCATCATTTTAATACTTTAATGAAGATAGAAAAGTGGATATCCTTGTTTTGTGCGAATGTTTTTTTTTTTATTGCAAACCATAATAATTGTCAGTGAGACAACTTTGTGTTCGTTATTCCACTCTCATGTTCCACTTTCATGAAGTGCTCTGCAACAGTGTGAGTGAAGTGCTTCTCTTCTGTCTTTCATAACAGTCAAGGCGACTGAAGTTCCCACTGTGGGTGAAATAATGTGATGTGACCCTGAGGTAGTTCATATTACTGAGGGACGTCCAGTAATCTACAGTTTGCGTGACTGTGTTTCTGTCCCAACGCTTGCTGTACTTGGGGCGCACTCGCGCTGAGACTTTTGGGCCATGCCGTGCTCGGGCGCGGTTGCCAAAGGTCCGCGTTCGCACCTGCGCGGCCAGGCCGCGGCCGATGGCGTCGTCGTACGGCGGAGCTGGTGCTTTTGGCGGAACGGGTGGGTCCAGCGGCACGGGATGTCTTTTTGAGTGGTGGGATCGATGTGGGTCCTGCTGCGGTGCGCGCTCCTCCGTGGGTTTGTGGATGTGGGGGAGGCCGGGGGTGTGGGGGAGGCCGGGGGAGAGAGGCTGCGGGGCTTCTGTCGCTCTCCGCGGTCCTTGTCGGGGGTGGGCGTGGATTCGTCGTATGTTTTCGAGTGGACTTTGTTTCCAGTTTTCCTCGTGTGGGTGGCATCAGTGCACTCACGGCTTGTGTGGTAAAGTCGTGCGCGTGCATGGGCGGTCGTGCCGTGCTTTGACCCACCTCCTCCAGCCGGGATTTCTCGGTTTCGTACAAATTGTTTCCTTCATGTTTACAGCCGTGTTTATAATCGATAACAAATTAACGGCGTTAAAATTGTTTTGCGTTAACTCGTTAATAGCGCGATATTTTTGACAACACTACTTAAAATGCACTGTCCCTGTAGGGGCATTTGACCCATCCTTCAATGCCTCAGGGGCATCTCATCAGTAGGACTGGGGACTTCTTTCTAGGTGTGGTCAGGACTACCTTAGCTGGAGGATTGTACAGGGGGAAGTGAGGGAGCAGGGGGGTATTACATGAAGCGAGCTAAACCGAAAGCCTGGCTTATTTGGGCAATCCAGGCTTGTCAAAGCCTGAGTTCCGTTCCACCAAACTGACTAACCAGAGGTGATGCTGAGTTGCCGCAGGTGATGCTGAGTTGCCCGGAAACAAACCTGGTCAGGACCAGGCTAACTGCCAAGATTATTTTAGCTCCGTCTCCAAGAACGTCTAAAGAAACAGTTTAGTCAAAAGTTTCAGCACATGAACTCACACACCTGTGTCAGAACACCTGTCTCTGTCTGATACAGTTTAAAAAGTGACTTTTATAGTCACGTGTCGCATGAGACTTTTACAGTCCATACTCTCCTACGCACGGGACGTGTGTGGGCACTGCACTCATCAAAATGGCACAAACCATATAAAAGCCTATGGCCCTTATTTCATTAAAATGATCTTGCACGTGGCTGTTGTGAGGAGCAGTGCAGCTTTTACGCACAGACAGATGCTGGTTTGGACCCTGAGGATGACAGTGGGTTCTGTCTGTTCGCTCCCTCGTCTCTCTCCCTGTCAAACTGCAAACACGCAAACACCTTGGCGCGGATTTTATATTTTCTTACTAGGCTACATGTGAAAAGTTCCGTTACAGCTTTACTTTTACGCACAGCGGAACTTAAGATCCGCACGTATTACCGCGCATCGAGAAGGGGTGAGGCAACTTCAGTCCGCCTCCTCTCTACCCGCGGAGCGTCCGGTAGAGGAGGAGGGAAATCGTGTGTTTCCCCTCGCTCCTCAGATCAGCATGACCAGAAAAGTTCCCTGGCCCAAATCAAACTCTGCGGGTGCGCGCTGTGGCTCCTCTCTCGTTTAGTCAGATCATAAAAAAAACAGCACATTTTAGGCCCATTTTCCGTGATGATGTTCCTTTGATCTGGCCTCCTCAGATTCACCACGAGCGCACACAAAGCGCAGCTTAAATTTCAGGCCTAAAGTTTGGCCTTTGACTCAGGGTTATTTCTGTCATGGAACGAGTTAAAGCTTAAACTGGAGCCTACATTGGATAAGCCTAGACTTGTTAAGCGACTTTGATGGAACACCCCCTAGAAGGGGGGCGTTTGTAATCAAACACACCTAGCAGTGATCAGGGAAGTCCTGTGTGATGTTACCAAGTACCTGAAATTGGCCACTGGAGCCAGGATGCACCCATTTTTATACATTTTTGACAATATTCCTAGTTTGCACTAAAATCCCCCCCCCCCCCCCCCCCCCCCCCCAAAAAAAAAAAAAAAAAAAAAATAGAAACAGTAGACAATGCTTTTAAAACACCATATACACACCATAGCAAGAGATGTTGTTCTGCTGTCATTCTGCTTTAAATCTGTCCACAAACACACACGGGTGCAATTAAAGACTAATATGCATATTAATAGCAATATGTGTAGAATCCCTCAGTCGTTCAAGTAGAATACATCCAGTAGGTTTTGGTAGTCTCAGAGTAATTTCACTGTAGTTCGCTCCTCCCTTCAGGCAGATATAAAACAGTGTCCGCCAGCATCTGACCAGAACTGAAGAAGCAGCTTGGATGAGCTGCGAAACGTATTCGACCAAATAAACTCTGTCCAGTTGACAAATTGAATTTCTCCTTTTGCTATTAATGGCAATGTACAATAACGGCTTCTTTTTCTTTCCAAGGCCGGTGAGCGTGCTCCAGTCTGTATACATGATGCGTGTGCTCGTTAGCGAGCTAGAATGAAACAGTCCAGTTTCTCCAAATAGTATTCACATGTGTCTTTAACGTCATGAACTGCAGCAGAAGAGAGGAAGTGCATCATTAAGTACTGATTACTTGTACAGTCTATAGGATACACTTTATTATATTTAGGTTAAAACGTGCACATGTATGTCCACAGCATGCACACAGAGCAAAGGGCAGCCCTGGGAGGCGGGGTGAGTTTTGAGCATGCCCCGTCCCTATGTTCCAGGTACTGATGTGACGTTCGTGAACGAGTCAACTCTTTCGAACGGTTCCCTAAATGAACTGTTGGAACTGGATCTCATTTTTTAAAAGAACCAAAAAAATTTCTAACTGATGTTTGTGTATTTTTACACTCATTAACCCTTACCCTAACCCTGCAGAATAAGCAACACGAGTTGTAAAGCTCTGTGCACACAAAAACAAAACACACATTTGACATTAATAACAGTTGGTAACAAAGGGTAAACACACTCTTACTCTGTTTGAACCGTTTTGATCAAATCAGAGTCTTGGTCATTCGGTGTGATTAGTTTTTTTGTTGTCATTTTTATTTATTTATTTATTTATTTATTTCCCTCCATTGTTTTCTGTCGTATAAACTGTCTGTTGAACAGTTCTTTGAAATGAACTGATTCAAAAGATCACCCGTCAATAGCTCCAGTGCCCCTTGAGTTCAGGAGACAAATGAGCCAAACACGCTGCACAGAACACGTGGAGCAGCGGCTACAGCCGCGCAGGAGGTCTTCCTCGCAGATGAATCCTCGCTCCAGGCGTGGCGTAAACTCCGTGTTTGATCCACGTCCTTCGCATTCGCTGTGAGCTACATGTTTCTACATTTAACGCTCAAAGGTTGTCACTGCGCACACGGGTGTCTGTAGTTGTACCAAACGCGCATTATTAAATCAATTCTGGATGCCCATAGTACTGTTTCAGGCCAGGCATCAGTCCACACAGACGATCTTTGCCACGGCCTACGACGTCACGCTGTAGGACCCCTGTTGTGTTTCGGAGCGGACGCGGGGCAGCAGAGAAAGGAGAATACGCTCAAACAACTTTAGAGATCGGAGTTAACGGCACGTATACACGTGGAGGAAAATGCCCCAGATTCTGACCAAAGGTTCGTACGACAGTCCCGAGGCGATGGCGGCTGTGGAGGCGAGCAGTGAAGCGGCACACACCGGCTCGAAGCCTGACGCCGAGGACTCTGCTCCAGAACCTGGTAAGGAAGGGCACGGGCCAGACCGGGGCGCTGCGTCCGTCGAGGCACACTCCAGAACGCGGTTAACGAACCCAAGTCCCGACGGCGTGGAACATGAAGACAGTGGAGATCTGTCTGAACCAGAAAAGAGTCCCGTTCAGGGCAGTTTGGCAAGCAGTAGTGACTGCCCCCCAGAGGGCTCACGGGTCCCGCTGGACTCAGAACAAAGGCCGGGGGGGTCTGTGGAGCGCACAAAGACCGAGAGAGCGAGCCCCAGCAGCGTGGCCCCGGATTCAAGTGGAGAGGGGTTCCCGGGCCCTGTGGAGCAGGACAGGTCAGTGTTCGGCCCAATAAGTTAGTTTACACGTAGAAATGATCGGAAGTAATTAAACGTGTAAAAAAACATAGAGCCCACAGTAATTGCAGTGGCCTATAGCCTACTAGAAATGTCCAGTGGTAGAATGGGTCTGTATCCTCCAGACTTACATAATAACGGCCTGCTGTGTACCAGGAGTACCAGGGACTTTGAGTTCAAACAGGACTCGTCTACTTGTGTATATATCCTTTATGTAAATGATTCAGAGTGGCATAGTTTAATACAGCTAGGCAAAAGGAGAAATTTAATTTGTCAACTGGACAGAGTTTATTTTTGTCCAGTTGACAAATTAAATTTCTCCTTTTGCCATGGATTCTACCTGGACGACTGAGGGATTCTACACACATCTTAATACAGCTAGGTTTTTGATGAGGACACAGTATAACAGATGAGAAAACGGTCTCTTTAAAATCACTGGACAAGTTGTATGGTTTGATTTGGTGTTTTGTTTTGTCAAGGCGAAAAGGTAATGAGCCTTACATGAGTCTCATTTGGGTTACCAGTTTCGATGCAAAATTCAGTTTGCTAAATGTAAAGGTATTCCCTGATCGGAATGGAGACTACCTAAACTCCAGCACCTGCAGCCAGTCATGAATCAGTGCTAGTGCAGCCTCTGCTTCTCAAGTGAGTGAATTCTGGAGGCTCTGAGCTTTACTTGAGACATAAACTAAAATATTGGTTTTGTCCTATAGTGGCAGGTTAAAGGGGTCAATTATAAAGCTATTTTATGATCTATGTAATAATGTTGTGTCCTCTTCACAAACATACCCGGAGTTGTTTTGTTTCATTTACACATGTATAACACACAGACCCTGCATATTTCGGCTGCATATTTATTCTTCCCTGCTCTGTTCCACCTTGTGATGTCCTGTGGTAATGCAGGACGTGCTCCACTGTCTTTTTAAACTCCATACACTTCACTAGAATGATTTCAGCCCTGGAATTGCCTATCTCTACTGAACAAAAGGTAAAAGGAGCTGTTAACTTAAACTACAGCTGCATGGCATCACAAGCTGGAACAAAGCACCATTGAGGATGCAGACAGCCTCATGCAGGATTACTCAAACATTATAACATGGCTTAAAGCTTAGAGTCAAGTCAATTTTGTGTAATATATGACCGTTTAAGGCTCTGGCAACACAAGTTTTTATATAGCACTTTTCCACCTTCAAGGCTCTCAAAGCGCTTTACATCAAGAAACTACTCACCACACACCAGTGTACACAGACACTAGGGATGAGGTGAGTTAAGTGTTTTGCCCAAGGCACAATGACAGCATTCATCTGTGGGAGCTGGAATCGTACTGTCAACTTGTGAGTCAGTGAATCAGACTGCTCAACTAATGAATGTTTTTACGTCAAGAACCGGAGTTGCGGCACACACTTTGGATCAGTGGACAAACGCTCTACCAACTGAGCTACTGTGACCTTTTTTTATTCCTATGCCAAGAGCACAGGTAGGCTTCCCTCTAATGTAATCGGAATCAGAATCAGAATCAGAAAGCTTTTATTGCCATTGTCAGTGAACACAATTCACAGACTAGGAACTTGCTTTGGTGATGAGGTGCAACATAGAACACTGAATAATAATAATAATAATAATAATAATAATAATAATAATAATATAAAGTAGATATCACTATTAAAAAAGATAATCAGAATCAGAATCAGAAAAGCTTTTATTGCCATTGTCAGTGAACACAATTCACAGACTAGGAACTTGCTTTGGTGATAAGGTGCAACATAGAACACTGAATAATAATAATAATAATAATAATAATAATAATAATACAAGTAGAGATATCACAGTTAGAAAGGATAATAATAATAATAATAATAAAGTATCACTATTTGAATAAAGTAAGAGCATGCAAAAAGATTAAGATATATAATAAAAATAGTCAAGTATATACAGAGCATCAGAACAACAGTGCAAAAGAGCAAGTGACGTGACATGACTTATTTAAAGTGACTGGTATTATAAAGTGTCCTTAGTACAGGTGTTATAAGTGTTCATAAAGTGTTTATGAGTCCAACGGCAGAGGGGAAGAAACTGTTCTTATGGCGAGAGGTTCTGATCTGTATGGACCGTAGCCTTCTGCCAGAGGGAAGTGGCTGGAATAGTCCATGTCCAGGGTGAGAGGGGTCAGCTGCTATCCGGCCTGCACGCCCCCGAGTCCTGGAGACGTACAGGTCCTGAAGAGATGGAAGGCTACAGCCGATCACCTTCTCAGCAGAGCGCACAATGCGCTGCAGTCTCTGTCTGTCCCTGGCAGTGGCCCCAGCGTACCACACAGTGATGGAGGAGGTGAGGATGGACTCAATGATGGCCGTGTAAAACTGCACCATCATCTGGGCAGGCAGCTTGGCTTTCCTCAGCTGCCGCAGGAAGTACATCCTCTGCTGAGCTTTCTTGATGAGGGAGCTGATGGTCGGCTCCCACCTGGGCACCTGCATCATGGGTGATGCAGGTGCCCAGGAAGCGGAAGGAGTCCACAGTGGTGATGGAGGAGTCTGTCAGGGTGAGGAGAGGCAGGGGGGCTGTGACTTTCCTGAAGTCCACGATCATCTCCACTGTCTTCTGGGCGTTGAGCTCCAGGTTGTTGCTGCTGCACCAGGACACCAGCCGGTCCACCTTCCTCCTGTAGGCAGACTCATCGCCGTCCGAGATGAGCCCGATGAGGGTGGTGTCATCCGCAAACTTAACCAGTTTCACGGAGTCGTGGCTGGAGGTGCAGCAGTTGGTGTACAGGGAGAAGAGCAGGGGAGAAAGTACACAGCCCTGTGGAGATCCTGTGCTTATAGTCCGAGTGTCCGAGACATTCTTCCCCAGCCGCACGCACTGCCTCCGGTCCGTCAGGAAGTCAGTGATCCACCTGCAGGTGGAGTCAGGCACGTTGAGCTGGGCGAGCTTGTCCTGGAGCAGAGCAGGGAGGATGGTGTTGAATGCAGAGCTGAAGTCCACAAACAGGATCCTGGCGTAGGTTCCCGGGGAGTCCAGATGCTGAGGGCCAGGTTGATGGCGTCGTCTACAGACCGATTGGCTTTGTAGGCGAACTGCAGAGGGTCCAGGAGGGGGGAGGTGAAGGACTTGAGGTGAGGCAGAACCAGGCGCTCAAATGACTTCATGACTACAGACGTCAGCGCCACAGGTCTGTAGTCGTTAAGTCCGGTGATCCTGGGCTTCTTGGGGACGGGAACAATGGTGGACAGCTTGAAGCAGGCTGGGACATGGCATAACTCCAGGGAGATGTTAAAGATGTCCGTGAAGACAGGAGCCAGTTCTTCAGCGAAGTGTCTCAGGGTGGAAGGAGAGACACCGTCCGGACCTGGGGCTTTCCGTGGGTTTTGCCTTTTAAATGTCTTAGTCACATCCTGCTTGGAGAGTGTGAGGGCAGTGGGGGAGGAGGAGGGGTCTGAGGTGGGCTTGGCCGCAATGTCCATTGTAGTCAGTGGGGTGGGGGAGGGGTGTGAGACTTCAAATCTAGCGTAGTAGGTGTTAAGCCTTTCCGCTAGTTGTCGGTCATCCACAGCAGGGGGGGCTTTGGGTCTATAATTTGTGATCTCCTTCAGACCTTTCCAGACAGAGACGGAGTCGTTGGACCAGAACTTCTCCTTCAGATGTGTGTTGTATCTCGATTTAGCCTTCTCCACTTCCTTGCTAAATGAGTACTTGCTCTGTCTGTAAGAGTGAGGGTCACCACTTCTGTGCGCCTCCTCCTTCTCCTTCCTCAGCTGCCTCAGTCTGGGTGTGAACCAGGGTTTGTCATTGTTAAATGACACCCTGGTGCGAGATGGAATAATGCTGTCCTCACAGAACTGGATGTATGACGTCACTGTGTCCGTGTACTCATCCAGATTCTCTGCGGAGGTCTTGAACATGCTCCAGTCCGTTGTGTCCAAGCATGTGCGAAGCTCCTCCACAGCCTCGCTGGTCCACCTTTTAGAAGTCCTCACTGTTGGTTTGGAGAGCTTCAGTTGTTGTTTGTATGTGGGGATGAGGTGAACCATGACGTGGTCAGAAAAGCCTAAAGCAGCACGTGACACGCTCCGATAGGCCCCACCGACTGTTGTGTAACAATGATCCAGCGTGTTCTGCTCTCTCGTTGGGCATTTAATAAACTGTTTGTATTTTGGTAACTCCTGGCTCAGGTTTCCCTTGTTAAAGTCACCGAGGATAATAAGTAGAGAGTCCGGGAAGGTTCGTTCCACATCCAGTACCTGTTCCGCGAGTGCGCGTTGAGCCTCGTGCACGTCCGCGCATGGCGGGATGTAAACAGCAGCCAGAATGAATGAAGCGAACTCACGTGGCGAGTAGAAAGGTTTGCAGTGAATGAAAAGATATTCCAGAGCGGGAGAGCAGTGTTGGGAGATCACAGTTACATCTGAGCACCAGGCGTTGTTGATGTAGAAACAGACCCCTCCACCTTTTGTCTTTCCCCCCGAGAGAGCCCGATGTCTGTCCGCGCGGAGGAGCTGAAATCCGTCCAGGTGTAACGCGCGGTCCGGGATCTGCTCGCTGAGCCATGTCTCCGTGAAGCACAAGACACAAGAGGAAGAAAAGTCTCTGTTACTCCTCATCAGCAGCGCCAGTTCGTCCATCTTGTTGCTGAGTGAGCGAACGTTGGACAGGAAAATCCCAGGTAAGGGCGTCCGTGTGCCGCGTCTCCGAAGGCGCACCAGAGCCCCTGCGCGTTTTCCTCGTCTGCGGCGTCTCACTTTTTTGGCCAAAAAATGAACTAAATCTACTGCAGGCACTAAAAAAACTGGCAGTAGATCAGCAGAAGTCGTTGTTCTGATGTTTAATAATAATAATAATAATAAGTATCACTATTAAAAATAAAGTAAGAGCATGCAAAAAAGATTAAGATGTATAATAAAAAAAAATAAAAATAGTCAAGTATATACAGAGCATCAGAACAACAGTGCAAACTGACAAACAAAAGAGCAAGTGACGTGACATGACTTATTTAAGGTGACTGGTGTTATAAAGTGTCCATCCTAGTACAGGTATTATAAAGTGTCCTTAGTACAGATGTTATAGTGTTCATAAAGTGTTCATGAGTCCAACAGCAGAGGGGAAGAAACTGTTCTTATGGCGAGAGGTTCTGGTCCGTATGGACCGTAGCCTTCTGCCGGAGGGAAGTGGCTGGAATAGTCCATGTCCAGGGTGAGAGGGGTCAGCTGCTATCCGGCCTGCTCGCCCCCGAGTCCTGGAGACGTACAGGTCCTGGAGAGATGGAAGGCTACAGCCGATCACCTTCTCAGCAGAGCACACTATGCGCTGCAGTCTCTGTCTGTCCCTGGCAGTGGCCCCAGCGTACCACACAGTGATGGAGGAGGTGAGGATGGACTCAATGATGGCCGTGTAAAACTGCACCATCATCTGAGCAGGCAGCTTGGCTTTCCTCAGCTGCCGCAGGAAGTACATCCTCTGCTGAGCTTTCTTGATGAGGGAGCTGATGGTCGGCTCCCACTTGAGGTCGTGGGTGATGCAGGTGCCCAGGAAGCGGAAAGAATCTACAGTGGTGATGGAGGAGTCTGTCAGGGTGAGGAGAGGCAGGGGGGCTGTGACTTTCCTGAAGTCCACGATCATCTCCACTGTCTTCTGGGCGTTGAGCTCCAGGTTGTTGCTGCTGCACCAGGACACCAGCCGGTCCACCTCCCTCCTGTAGGCAGACTCATCGCCGTCCGAGATGAGCCCGATGAGGGTGGTGTCATCCGCAAACTTAACCAATTTCACGGAGTCGTGGCTGGAGGTGCAGCAGTTGGTGTAAAGGGAGAGGAGCAGGGGAGAAAGTACACAGCCCTGTGGAGATCCTGTGCTTATAGTCCGAGTGTCCGAGACATTCTTCCCCAGCCGCACGCACTGCCTCCGGTCCGTCAGGAAGTCAGTGATCCACCTGCAGGTGGAGTCAGGCACGTTGAGCTGGGCAAGCTTGTCCTGGAGCAGAGCAGGGAGGATGGTGTTGAATGCAGAGCTCAAGTCCACAAACAGGATCCTGGCGTAGGTTCCCGGGGAGTCCAGATGCTTGAGGATGAAGTGGAGGGCCAGGTTGATGGCATCGTCTACAGACCGATTTGCTCTGTAGGCGAACTGCAGAGGGTCCAGGAGGGGGGAGGTGAAGGACTTGAGGTGAGGCAGAACCAGGCGCTCAAATGACTTCATGACTACAGACGTCAGCGCCACAGGTCTGTAGTCATTAAGTCCAGTGATCCTGGGCTTCTTGGGGATGGGAACAATGGTGGACAGCTTGAAGCAGGCTGGGACATGGCATAACTCCAGGGAGGTGTTAAAGATGTCCGTGAAGACAGGAGCCAGTTCTTCAGCGCAGTGTCTCATGGTGGAAGGAGAGACACCGTCCGGACCTGGGGCTTTCCGTGGGTTTTGCCTTTTAAATGTCTTAGTCACATCCTGCTTGGAGAGTGTGAGGGCAGTGGGGGAGGAGGAGGGGTCTGAGGTGGGCTTGTCCATTGTAGTCAGTGGGGAGGGGTGTGAGACTTCAAATCTAGCGTAGTAGGTGTTAAGCTTTTCTGCTAGTTGTTGGTCATCCACAGCAGGGGGGGCTTTGGGCCTATAGTTTGTGATTTCCCTCAGACCTTTCCAGACAGAGACGGAGTCGTTGGACCAGAACTTCTCCTTCAGATGGTTATTGTATCTCGATTTAGCCTTCTCCACTTCCTTGCTAAATGAGTACTTGCTCTGTCTGTATGAGTGAGGGTCACCACTATGCGCCTCCTCCTTCTCCTTCCTCAACTGTCTCAGTCTGGGTGTGAACCAGGGTTTGTCGTTGTTAAAGGTCACCCTGGTGCAAGATGGAATAATGCTGTCCTCACAGAACTGGATGTATGACGTCACTGTGTCCGTGTACTCATCCAGATTCTCTGCGGAAGCCTTGAACATGCCCCAGTCTGTTGTATCCAAGCATGTGCAAAGCTCCTCCACAGCCTCACTGGTCCAGATCATAATCAGAAAGAGACCACAAGAATTTAAGATAAATCATAAAAACTGACAACACATCAGGGCTCATGTTGCCCAAAAAGAAAATTATTCTAATCACAAAGCATAATACTATTTATTTATTTATTTATTTATTTATTTAGAACATTGGGATGATATGACTTTTAAATTTAAAATGTTAAACTACAAAGGGTTACTATTCAAACTGTCAAAATCAAAACTCAACTAGGCTTGGGACTAAAACTATGAACCTTCAACTTTCATAGCACTCTTTAATTTACTCTATAAAAAACAACTCTGAGATGGGGTAGTTGCCAAATACAAAAGCTGTGCATCATTTGTTGTGAGCCTAACCTTTGCAGCCCAGTCTAACTTGAACTTGGTGTGAGCAGCTTGCGTCTAGTGCTGGAGCAGAAGAGGGTGGTTCCGTCTCCTGCCCCCCTGAACTACACCTGCTGCTGGGACCTGTGTGGGCTGCCCTTCTCCTCCAGCCCCGACCTGGCCGACCACATCCGCGACCGCCACGTGGATGGGCAGAGAGGAGGGGTGAGACCATGGCCCAGCACTTACGCATGCTAATCCTGCTAAACGAATACAACAGTCCCAAGCATTTCAAAACATGTTTTATAGACGTTTAAACTACAGTGTTAGCTGCTTTTACACAGAATAAGATCCTATGGGGTAGGGACGATGACATCGTCCATCGTCATTTATGACCCACCATAGCGATGGATAGTAAGCATCGCCCAAAAAAAAAAAAAATCAGAAACATGCACTGACCTTCTTTAGCTCTCATTGACCTAAAAACTTACCAGGGATTCCACGTTTAATGATCAAATCACGAATAAAACAAATATGCATTAGAGTTTAAGGCAGACATAACAATTAAAATACTGTGTGGCTACCAAAAATAAGCCTTATTCTATTATTTATTATTATTAGGCTATCATTATTTATACCTTTAGACCAGGGGTCGGCAACCTTAAATACTCAAAGAGCCATTTGGAGCGTCTCCCACAGAAAAGAAAACACCCAGAGCCACGAAACCCTTTTGACATCTAAACCAGCGCTAACCAGGGGAACTACAGGCAAAACTACAACTCCCAGAAAACGGACTACCATCCTCCACTACAGCTCATAAGCGCGAGTCTTAAGAGAATTATTTACACCTTTCAGTCTTTTCATCACAACAGTAGCCAACATAAATAAAGTGCATGAGTGAAATAAAGAACTGCGCTGCACACGTATAATCTCTGAAAAGTTTAACATTAACCATCTCCAACGCGATAGAAGCACAGAACAGACTCACCATAGGCAGAACATCCCTCAGTCACAGAAAGAACACGCATATTCCACTGAGTCCTGCCCTTTAGTCCGATAGAAGCTGACCGCATTAGCGACACAAGGAGCTGTTTTTTTCAGCGCTTCTAGTTTATGCAAATGAGCCATGTGGTTTTAAGTTTCGCTTTTGTAAAACGTAAACAAATGTGCGCAAAGCTGCATTAAACACATTATTATTTGAGTCCTCCTCGTAGGAAATAAAAATCCAAACTTAACGAACCAAAAATGCGTCTGCTTCTGTGTTCTGTCATTTGTGTACCAGTCTCATCAGCCGTGAAAGCAAATGAATCTGCCCACGTAGCATTAAGCATTCTGTTTTCTTCAGAAACTTTTCTTTTCTTGGATTTATCATCATTGGGCCGAAAATCATACTGTAGGTGCCGGTAAGTCCGGGCTGCCAGTGTGTTGTGTGTGCTTTGACGCATGTTTTGAGCGACAAAAATATTAAAAACGTTTTATTTAAATGTTACAAGATTACCGTTATCTACAATTTTAGATTTACATTTAAAAACGAACAAACTAAAATAAAAATACAATGTAATTAAATACTCATTATTATTTTCCAAAATCACAGGGAGCCACACAGAACGATGAAAGAGCCACATGCGGCTCTGGAGCTGCGGGTTGCCGACCCCTGCTTTAGACCATAGCTCTCCAAAAATGTGTTCATGAATTTCACCAATCAGTTCCCCCCGTCCACCGACGATATCATCGTCCATCATGATGTTTCACTGTAAACATCGTCATCTGCCAATTAAGGAGACATCGCCCAACCCTACTATGGGGACACAGTGAGGGCATCTTACGCACAGGGATATTAAACTGTCAGCAGAAGACAGTATGACTACCTTGCAGCAGTTGTCAGTTGCAACAATTTGAGTTGACCTTAGGCTCTACTCCACATGGTAGGCCAATGAAGTAGAATTTTAGGTTCACTATCACAAATCTGTGATTAATAACCAAACAATTGTCGTAAATATGATGATAATTTGATTTCTTGCAGTCAGAAAAAACAAACATTTACTCAGGTTTTATTGTTTAATTGGTACTAAATTGTTAGATTATTTATTCTGACTGAGGAGGATTTCTAATTACTCCTCTAAAGTATGCACCTTTACATGTGCTTTGCCAGCCAGATGCCCTGAGGTTCTCCCCCCTCTGTGCCCCCTCTTCTCTCTGCCCCCTCCTCTTTTTGTGCCCCCTCTTCTCTCAGTGCCCCCTCTTCCCTCAGTGCTCCCTCTTCTCTCAGTGCCCCCTCTTCTCTCTGCCCCCTCCTCTTTTTGTGCCCCCTCTTCTCTCAGTGCCACCTCTTCCCTCAGTGCCCCCTCTTCTCTCAGTGCCCCCTCTTCTCTCAGTGCCACCTCTTCTCTCAGTGCCCCCTCTTTTCTCTGCCCCCTCCTCTTTTTGTGCCCCCTCTTCTCTCAGTGCCCCCTCTTCCCTCAGTGCTCCCTCTTCTCTCAGTGCCCCCTCTTCTCTCTGCCCCCTCCTCTTTTTGTGCCCCCTCTTCTCTCAGTGCCACCTCTTCCCTCAGTGCCCCCTCTTCTCTCAGTGCCCCCTCTTCTCTCAGTGCCACCTCTTCTCTCAGTGCCCCCTCTTTTCTCTCTGCCCCCTCCTCTTTTTGTGCCCCCTCTTCTCTCTGTGCCCCCTCCTCTCTCTGTGCCCCCTCTTCTCTCTGCCCCCTCCTCTTTTTGTGCCCCCTCTTCCCTCAGTGCCCCCTCTTCTCTCAGTGCCCCCTCTTCTCTCTGCCCCCTCCTCTTTTTGTGCCCCCTCTTCTCTCAGTGCCCCCTCTTCCCTCAGTGCCCCCTCTTCTCTCAGTGCCCCCTCTTCTCTCAGTGCCCCCTCTTCTCTCAGTGCCACCTCTTCTCTCAGTGCCACCTCTTCTCTCTGCCCCCTCCTCTCTCTGTGCCCCCTCCTCCCTCAGAGCTCTCCTGAGGGTTGGTTGGTACCTGCTCCATCACACATGCGCTCTGAAAGCTCCTCCTTCAGCAGGTGTTCGTATGTCTGTGGAAAGGATGTAAAGTGTACAACACGCCGTCCACCAGTCAGAGCTGGCTGCAGAGACACATGCTGAGCCACAGTGGGGACAAGCCCTTCAAGGTGAGTCTCATGTCAAATCCATCAATCAAGATCACTGGGGCTCATGTGACTTCAGGGAACTTTTCTTTACTTTGTGGTGCTCTAAGGCTCATTTGTTTTGTGCAGTGCCTCGTGGGAGGATGCACTGCCACCTTTTCCTCTCAAGGAGGCCTGGCCCGTCACGTGCCTACCCACTTCAGCACCCACAGCTCCTCTAGAGTGCCCGGGCACAGCAGGGCCAAGGATGAGTCTCCGTCTAAGGCCGGACTCAAGAGGAGGAAGGCCCGAAGCCGACAACGGCGCTCTCTGCGTAAGTGCACCACACTCCAGGCAAAATCTCCAAGATTTTGTTTGTTTTGTGTGAAATCTCCAATATTTTACAAGATTATCACAGACAGAGAAAGTTATCAGTGAATACATTGGAAGTTCAAAGAAACTGTGAGCCATATCTACTGCCAAAATACCACCAGTGTTCCCCAGGTGTCACCTCTGGGCTGTGTCACATTTTTGAGGCTGCTCATCTCAGCTCACCCTCACCTCTCTCCTGCTCACACTCTCGTCTCCCTTCTGCTCACACTCTCCCCTCTCCTCTGTTTGCAGCGCGGCCTCATGACTTCTTTGATGCTCAGACCATGGATGCCATCCGCCACAGGGCCATCTGCCTAAACCTGGCCACCCACATCGAGAGTCTGGGCAGTGGGCACAGTGTGGTCTTCCACAGCACGGTAGGCTCTACTTGCCCTCCCTCCCCAAAGTCTACACCAAGTCTACCTGTGTGTGTGTGTGTGTGTGTGTGTGTGTGTGTGTGTGTGTGTGTGTGTGTGTGTGTGTGTATAAAAATGTGTTCCTCACCTTCCACGGTGGTTGGTCTCTCTCACCCTCATCAGCTCGGGCCCTCTACCAGAGTCCTGGGAGCTTGAGAGTTCTGCGCAATATTTTTGCTGTTCCTAGTACTGCGCTTTTCTGGACTGAGATGTCTGATGTTTTTCCGGGTATCTGCTTTAGCCACTCTTCCAGTTTGGGGGTTACAGCCCCGAGTGCTCCGATTACCACGGGAACCACTGATGCCTTCACCTTCCAGGCCTTCTCCAGCTCTTCCTTGAGCCCCTGGTATTTCTCTAGTTTCTCGTGTTCCTTTTTCCGGATATTACCATCGCTTGGTATTGCAATGTCCACACCACGGCTTTGTTCTGTTGCTTATCCACCACCACTATGTCTGGTTGGTTTGCCATTACCATTCTGTCAGTCTGTATCTGGAAGTCCCACAGGACCTTGGCACGCTTATTCCCCACAACCTTTGGGGGAGTTCCCCACCTTGACCTTGGGGTCTCCAGCCCGTACTTTGCACAGATGTTTCTGTACACTACGCCCGCCACTTGGTTATGTCGCTCCATGTATGCTTTCTCCGCCAGCATCTTACACCCTGCAGTTATGTGCTGGACTGTCTCAGGAGCTTCTTTGCACAACCTACACCTTGGGTCTTGTCTGGTGTGGTAGATCTGGGCCTCTATTGCTCGGGTGCTCAAGGCCTGCTCCTGTGCAGCCAGGATGAGGGCCTCTGTGCTGTCCTTCAGACCAGCCCTCTCCAGCCATTGGTAGGATTTCTTGATATCAGCCACTTCAGTTATGTTTCGGTGGTATGCCCCATGTAGGGGCTTGTCCTGCCATGATGGTCCCTCCAGCACCTCTTCCTCTGACCTCCACTGTCTGAGGCATTCCCTGAGCACATCATCTATTTGGGCCTTGTCCTTGATGTACTTATGGATTTTGGATGTTTCATCCTGGACAGTGGTTCCCACACTCACTAGTCCTCGGCCTCCTTCCTTCCGGCTCGCATACGGTCTCAGGGTGCTGGATTTGGGATGGAACCCTCCATGCATGGTCAGGAGCTTTTGTGTCTTAACGTCTGTGGTCCGTATCTCCTCCTTTGGCCAGCTTATGATTCCTGCTGGGTATCTGATCACTGGTAGGGCGTAGCTGTTTATTGCCTGTGCCTTATTCTTGCCATTGAGCTGGCTTCTTAGGACTTGCCTTACTCGTTGCAGGTATTTGGCTGTAGCCGCTTTCCTTGTTGCCTCTTCAAGGTTGCCATTTGCTTGTGGGATACCAAGGTACTTGTAACTGTCCTCAATGTCTGCTGTTGTTCCCTCTGGAAGTGAGACCCCTCTGTGTGGACTACCTTCCCTCTCTTTGTCACCATCCTACTACATTTCTCAAGCCCAAATGACATTCCAATGTCTGTGCTGTACATCCTGGTGGTGTGGATCAGTGAGTCGATGTCTCTTAGCGTACAGCTTGATGTCATCCATGTAGAGGAGGCGGCTGATGGTGGCCCCGTTTCTGAGTCGGTATCCATAGCCAGTGCGGTCAATGATTTGGCTGAGGGGGTTCAGACCTATGCAGAACAGCAGTGGTGACAGTGCATCTCCTTGGTATATGCCACATTTGATAGACATTTGTGCAAGTGGCTTGCCATTGGTTTCAAGGATGGTTTTCCACAACCGCATTGAGTTTGCAATGAACGCCCTTAGAGTCCGATTGATATTGTACAACTCCAAGCACTCAGTGATCCATGTGTGTGGCATTGAGTCATAGGCTTTCTTGTAATCAATCCAGGCAGTGCACGGGTTGGTCTGACGGGTTCTGCAGTCATGGGCGACTGTTCGGTCAACCAGGAGTTGGTATTGATCTGTGCTGTGCCCATGTATTTATCCATGTGCCCGCTTATCTTAGCCGCAATGATGCCCATGTTGTGGAGAGACAGGTTATTGGCTGATAGTTGGATGGGACTGTACCCTTTGAGGGATCCTTCAGGATCAGGATCGTACGCCCTTGTGTTAGCCATTCAGGGTGAGTCCCATCCCTGTGCTCGTGGAGAACAGTTAGCTTCTTTAGCCAGTACGCATGGATCATGTCAGGGCCAGGTGCTGTCCAGTTTTTCATGCCTGAGACACCTGAATGTCTGCCACTGTGATGGTGACTGGATCTTGTTCAGGTCTTCCCTCAGAGCCACCAGCCACTGTGCATCGGTGTTATGTGATGCCTCCCTCTCCCATATGCCTTTCCAGTACCTTTCAGTCTCCAGCCTTGGGGGGTCTGCTCTGGTGTTATTCCCCTGCCACTGAGCGTACACTTTCGCAGGTTGTGTTGCGAAGAGGCGGTTTATTCGTCTGGCTTCATTTTCTCACGTGTACCTCTTTAGGCGGCTGGCTAAGGCTTGCAGCCTTTGCTTGGCAGTTTCGAGTGCTTCAGGTATGGGCCTCTGGCTGTACCTCCTGCGTACTTGCTTTTTCATTGCACCTTTCTTGGCCTCTGACAATTGGCTCACTTCTCTCCGTGCTTCCTTGATTTTGGCCTCTAACCGTCTAACTCGTGGGTATTGTCTCTCATGGCTCCCATGGTTGCTCTTATAGCCCAGCACCTCTAGGATCACTGCTGCTGAAGTGTATATCAGCTCATTGGTTTCAGTGATGGTTGCGGTAGGGATCGCTCTCAGTGCTGCATTCACATCTTCTAGGAGACTTTCAGATGGTACTTCACTTAGCCTCTGTAACTGGCGCCAGGGTTGCCTTGTGTTCATTCGGGCCATGATCTTATCTTTTGTTCAGCGTGATACTTATTGGGGCTTCCTACCCAATCTCTGGTTGGGGAGTTGGTGTTAACTCCCCTCTGACCTGGCATCCTGGCTCCCCCTTGCCGTAGCAATTGTGTTGTACCTCGTCAATCTCTAGTTGTGATAGCAGTTACCATTTGTGGATGTTGGAACACTGAGCTACTAGTTGTTTGGCCGTTAGCTTGGACTGTGAGTTTCGAAGTAACCATTTCTCCCACATCCTGTTCATGTAACCACACTGACTAGGGTTACTGGAGTAGTAGCATTCCAACAGAGCCTTGTTCTCGCATCTCGCCCATTTCCGCCTTCTTGTTCCAGTAGCCCATTTTTCATCAAGGTGCTCTGGTTCCCCAGCACCTGACGCAGACCTTGTTTGGCCGGGTGACGTCTGAGCCGGCATCTCGTAACTGTGATTGTCTCTCATCATTGTATGAGGTAGGCATTACCGTGAAGGGTCTTGCCCAAGGACCCACACTGGCTAGCTCATTGCCCCTCGGGGGGGTATATATATATATATATATATATATATATATATATATATATATATATATATATATATATATATATATATATATATATATATATATATATATATATATATGGCTGCACTTGGGGGTGTAACCCCCAAACTGGAGGAGTGGTTACAGCAGATCCCAGGAAAAACATCAGACATCTCAGTCCAGAAAAGTGCAGGACTAGGAACAGGAAAGATACTGCAGACTGCAGGTCCCAGGCCTCTGGTAGAGGGCCCGAGCTGGATGAGGGTGAGAGAGACCAACCACCGTGGAAGGTGAGGAACACATTTTTTAAATAATCTTGTTATGGAGGTTAGTAGTTTCAGCCCTGACTTCTGATCAGGCATTGCCCTCTGCTGGACACAAGCATTGAGTCTTGGAAATAGCTGCTAGCCTCAAGGTTTTGTTGTCTGTGGACATTATTTTTACTCAAACCTGCCTGAAGGAAACTGATTGCAACTGCAGTGATGTAGTTTAGGAGCCCACATTATAACATGGTGTAAAGCGCAGCCTATTTGTCTGAACATGTCTGATTTAAACCTGTCTTTGTGTGTATGACAGGTGATCGCTCGAAGAAAGGAGGACTCTGGAAAAGTCAAGGTCCTGCTGCACTGGACTCCTGAGGACATGTGAGTATTCGGTATGGGCACCAACGGCTGCTGTGGGCACAACAGTCATGGTCCGTGGCTGTTTCACCCTGTGTGGAGGCTTTCTTCTTGTTCCATGCAAATTCTTGGCGGACTCTAGTTTGCAAAAATTGTGCTGGTTAATCCTTAGGCAATATGGCATAATAATACAGTTATTGAATTGGATAGCCTAAAATTGTTTTTCAAAATCTATCCTTAACTACTATAAGGCAGAAAGATTAGAATAAATTTCAAGGTTACTTTTTTGCAAATCAAGATTATTATTGTTTGCTTTGCAATGCTACAAAGGTTATCAGAATCAGATTTGAATGGCCGGACAATCCAAAGATTCACACCCCTACACTTTATTTCGATGTAGAATGTGCCTCATGATGTGTTCTTGGTATGATAGTTCAGTAATAGTTGTTTGTGTTACTCAAATGTCTTGAGTGACACAAACACTCAAGACATTCTGCATTCAGGTTTACTCCTGCTGCTACCTACTGCTAAAGTGTTTTTTAATTAATAAAAATGAAACAACTGCACCCACGGGACTAAATCTGACAGGGACACCATTTTGGCAGTGATGGATTAGCGGTAGTGAATGGCAGAGAGTCACATATGGAGTTTTTTGTCATTAAATGAAATTGTAGACAATAATTTAATCAGATTAAACCCCTTACCTGACGTGGGTGTAACGTTAAAGTATACTAGTACATCTCAAATAAAAATATTTTTTGTCACTCAGTTCAGAAAGTCCACCCACCCATTCATTTTCTTCCTCTTATCCGGGGCAACAGTCTAAGCAGGGACTCCCAGATTTCCTTCACCCCGGACCTCCAGAGGGACCCCAAGGCGTTCCCAGGCCAGCGTGTCCTGGGTCTTCCCCGGGGCCTCCTCCTGGTGGGACATGCCTGGAACACCTCCCAAGGGAGGCAACCAGGAGGAATCCGGAACAGATGCCTGAGCCACCTCAGCTGGCTCCTCTTGACGTGGAGGAGCAGCAGCCCTACTCCGAGCTCCGCCCATGTAATTGAGCTCCTCACCATATCTCTAAGGGAATGCCCAGCCACTGTGTGGAGGAAACTCATTTCCACCGCTTGCATCCGCGATCTTGTCCTTTCGGTCATTACCCAAAGCTCATGACCATAGGTAAGGGGAGGAACGTAGATTGATGGTAAATTGAGAGCTTTGCCTTTCGGCTCAGCTCCCTCTTCAACACAACGGTCCGATAGAGCGACCACATCACTGCTGACGCTACACCGAGATCCGCCTGTCAATCTCACGCTCCATCCTCCCCTCACTCCTGAACAAGACCCCGCGATACTTGAACTCCTCTACTTGAGGCAAGAACTCTCCCCCCACCCGGAGAGGGCAAGCCACCTTTTTCCGATCAAGAACCAGGCCTCGGATCTGGAGGAGTTCAGAAAGTCTAACCCATATATTGTATAGACTCATGACGCATAGAATAAATCTTTAAAGCCTTCTTTTTTTTTTTTATTTGTATGAATATGGCTTACAGATAATGAAAACCCAAAATTCAGTGTCACACCTTCAGCTCAAAACACCTGCAAAGGTTTCCTGAGACTTTAAATGGTCTCTCAGTCTGGGTCAGTGGGCTACACCATCATGGGGAAAGCTGCTGATTGGACAGCTGCAGAAGGCTGCAGAAGACCGTCACTGACGCGCTCTACAAGGAGAAAGCCACAAAAGGTTATTGGTGAAAAAGGTGGTAGTTCACAGCTGTATCCAAGTGTATTCAGAGAAACTGAAGTGGAAGAAAAAAAAGTGTTTAGAAAAGGTGCACTAGCCAAAGGGATGAGCGCAGTCTTGAGAGGATTGTCAAGCAAAATCCACTCAAGAGTTTACGGGAGCTTCATAAGGAGTGGACTGAGGCTGGAGTCTGTGCATCAAGAGCCACTACGCATAGACAAAGCCTATATAGGACATGAGACGATGTCAGAAGACATCATGTCTGGGCTGGGCTGTGGAGAAAAAAGAACTGGATTGTTGCTCAATGGTCCAAAGTCCTCTTTTCAGATCAAAATACATTTTGTTTATCTTTTGTAAATGGTCCCAGAGTCTGGAAGAAGCGTGGGGAAGCACAGAACCCACGTTGCATGAAGTTTAGTGTGAAGTTTTCACATTCAGTGATGATTTGGGCTGCTGATTCATCTGCTGGTGTTGATCAATTGTGTTTTCTGAAGTCCAGTCAATGCAGCCATCTACCAGGACATTTTACAGCACTTCATACTTCCTTCTGCTGACAAGCTTTATGGTGCTGCTGACTTGGCACCTGCCCACATAGCCGAAGGTACCAAAAGATGTCTCACTGACCATGGTGTTACTCTGCTTGATTGTCCTGCCTGACCTGAACCCCACAGAGAATCTCTGGGGTATTGTCAAGAGGAAGATGAGAGACACCAGAGCCAACAATGCAGATGATATGAAGGCCGCTATCAAAGCAACCTGGGGTTCCATTCCACCTGAGCTGGATTTTCTTTTTGATATTCTATCTCTCAGTGTTAAAATAAACCCATCCATCTATTTTCTTCCACTTATCCGGAGCCAGGTCGCGGGGGCAACACTCTAAGTAGGGACTCCCAGACTTCCTTTACCCCGGACACTTCCTCCAGCTCCTCCGGGGGGACCCCAAGGCAAGGACAGGGCAAGCTACCTTTTTCCGATCAAGAACCATGGCCTCTGATTTGGAGGAGCTGATTTTTATCCCAGCCGGCTGCAAACCGCCCCAGTGCACCCTGGAGGTCCCAGTTCGATGAAGCCATCAGGACATCATCATCTGCAAACAGCAGAGATGAGAGCCTTGTGGTCCCCAAACTGGATCTTCTCCGGCCCAACTGCGCCTAGAAATTCTGATCATAAATACAATGAACAGAACCGGTGACAAAGGGCAGCCCTGGTGGAGTCCAACATGCACCGGAAACAGGTCCAAATTGCTACTGGCAATGCAACCACAGCTCCTGCTCCGGTCATACAGGGACCGAACAGTCCTTAGCAGAGACCCGGACCCCATACTCCCAGAGCACTCCCCACAGGACCCCACGAGAATAAACCTACCATTAAAATTATAGATTTCATTTCTCTGTCAATGGGCAAACCTACAAAATCAGCAAGGGATCAAATACTTATTTTCTCCACTGTACATAGCAGCTAAATCACTCATGGAAATGTAATCAACAATCTACAAACAGTTTTTGAATCATTGAGACTATGGTTGATTAATTAAAGTAAAACTAAATAAAGAAAAAAATATTGATGTAAAAATACATTCATAGCTTAATTAAAGTCTGGCTTGAATAGCTGCGAGCACGTTAAGCTGTAGAAATCCACTTCTACCGTCAGTCTGGAGCTTTGTAAAGCCAGTAAAAGGCTCAGATTTTCTTGTATCTTTTGATAATGTTACATCTTGGGGCAACATTAGTCCACAATCTCTGAAACTCCCATAAAGTTTGTTTATTGCATCCCACGCCGTTAGTTTCTATGGAAATTGTCCATCCTTCCACTGCCACTGTGGGGTTTGGAGGTTTTCCATGGCAAGTAAGCACAAATATTTAACAAGCTACAATTAAAGCCCAAGACATTTGCTCAATGTATATTGTATATATTTTCACCTTTTTAAGACTAAAAATCGGGTATGGCGCCTTTAGTGACTTTGGTGAGGCTGAGTGTTGCTGACTTGTTGTGCTTGCCTGCAGACTGCCAGATGTGTGGGTGAATGAGAGTGAGCGTCTCCAGCAGAAAACCCGTGTGGTACATCTGTCTAAACTGCCCACGGACACAGCTGTCCTCCTTGACCCCAACATCTACAGGTGCTTCTCTCCACACACATGGCCACACTTTAGGTCTTGAGTGCACTACCAGTAATAAGTTTGGACTCATATACTCATTCATTGTTTTTTTTTTTCTTTATTAATTTTTACATTTTAGATGCATAAGAAAGACACAAGATATAATTAATTGTAGTAATGGAAAAAAAAAAAAAACTCTCAGACTGTAAAGGAGTAGCTTAGACGAAAGGTAAAAACTCTTTATTTAAATGTCAGTCAGCGTTCCTGGTTTTCAGGCATGTCCTAGTGGGAGGTGAAGAACTAGGACATGCTCAAGAGATTATGGGTTGTTTCTTGCCTCTGGTCTTTGCGCAAGCGCAAGCATAGGGCGTGGAGCTCTGAACAAGAGGTTTGTCGTGCCTGAATATCAGTTGGAGTGGAGCAGACTGAGGGCGTGATGTGTGTTCAGTGAATAGCAAGAATCTGTAAAATAAATATCAAACTAGTTCACAGAAAAACATTATGTTTAACATATTCAAGGCATAAAAAGACTTTTTTTTTTTTTAAATATATCATAAATGAATAACATTCACTTGTTTGTGTACTGTCCGTGGTGTCCGTGTGCCATCCGGATGCCCTCCTGCAGCAGAGCACAGCCCCGCACCCGCTCCCTGTATCGGCTCAGTGCTGCTCTACAGTTTGGTTTTATCACGATCTGTACAAAAGCTGCTCATTCACATGAGTCCACTATCCTAAAGTGTGTTTTCGTACCCTGTCTGTAGAGTATTGCTCATGGCACGGCACCTCCTTCTACAAGCGCAGGTCATGCATCACCTTCCCTGTGTGTTAATGGTTTAATCCATGTCCACGCACAAAGCAGTAAAATCAGAAACATTTATATGACAAAAAACATATTCCATAATTCACTGACTTGTTCGGGACCAAATGCAGTGGACACCTGTGAGACAAGAATGTGAGCCATAAGCAGTAGCAGCAGTGGAAACTCATACCTCAGGTGAGAGACACGGAACAGGCGGGAGCGGGTGTGACCAGAGAGAGAGAGGAGGTAGGTGGATCTGATGTGGGATGGGGAGCACACAAAGACACGGGTCTAATGAGAGGCAAAAAAATGGAGGAACACAGAGAAAACTGGTTGACGGCAGTGTCTATGCACGGGCCTACAGGGGTGCCCGACCTGGACACGCCCCCTCATCGACACTTGCGCTTGCGGGAAGACTGGTGGTAAGATAGGGCCCTATGTCTCCTGGCTGACCTGGGATTGCCCTGGTGTCCACTGGGGGAGGACACCAGGACACCCTGCCCCTAACCCTAACCCTTTTCTTTACTGACAGCACTGTAAACCTTTAGCCTTCTCTCAAGGAATGGCAAGTGTCAAAGCAAAGGGTGCCTAATTTGAACTGAACACATTTTGAGTCATTTTGAGGTTATTTTGAGTTTACTACATTCCATGTGTCATTCATAGTTTTGATGCATAGTGATGCATTTGAGAATCTACATTGTAAATGTGTGTCCAAATTTTCAACAGTAGTGTATGTCTCCTGACTTTACGGTCGTCTCTCTGTAGGTCCATAATGACACATGTCCTTGTGGTTATCTGTTATGTAATCTCCCCTCTGTCCTCTGTGTATTAGAGCATACACATGTTTCTAGGTGTCCCCACTATGTCCCCTCTATACACGTGTTCTGTGCATGTCCTACAGTATGTCTCCCCTCAGTCCACCCCTCACTATGTCCCCTGAGAATGTACTATCTGTATTAGGGCTGCTCAATTATAGCAAAAGTCATAATCATAATTACTGATACTTTGCGGTAACATCATCATCATGTCTATGGTGGACTGCCCAGCAGTTACCATGGTGTCACAGTGTACCCATTAGCTTACCTGTCCAGGCAGAACCACATACTTTGAAAAAACTTTACAAAGACGAGTGGATCCCCTCTGTGTGTCCCCTCAGTGTGTCCCTGGTGTGTCTCTGGATTTCTGACATTGGTTCTTGTCTTGTTCTAGGATGTTCTTCTGAGGCTCTGGGGCTCCTCAGTGGCACCCCCTGCTGCCCCCCTGAAGCTGCTCTGAATTGTTAAACTGCTGTAAATACCCCCATGTTTAATATATTTTCTACTTTTGTATTCACTGTTGTAGATAGTTTTTGGTTTTTTTTTGTTTTTTTAACGTATGATCATTGAACTGAACTTGTTTTGTTGAAGTCATTAAAGACTTACCCTCAGCCCAATTCATCTGTGTGCATTTGTGAGGTGAGTTCTTATTGGGTTATGTTTTACCATAGTCCTGACTCACTGCTGTAGCCCAGGTAAGTGATGGTATTGGGTGATATTGGCCATGTTTCAAGAACCAGGCTTAGACCTAACTCAGACTTTGTTAACTCTATGTTGACCTCTTTTCAGGGTTTTCAGTTTCACTGAAATCCTGAGTCAGTCACCATGGTAACTCACTCGGTCAACCTAATCTTGTCCAGAGCAGGTTTTATTCCTCTAACCCACAGTTTAATCAGAGGCTACTCCTGAAGGAGAGCCCTGATTGGGCAGTTGCAGATGGACTAGGTGCTCTTAATAAGCTTGACATGAGTTTAATTATTAGACTTCTATTCTTTTACTTTACACTTATTTTATTCAAATACTTTGATCACCTTCTGCAGTAAAGCACGTTTAGAAGTGTGAATAATCAGATTAATGGGTCATACTTTAAGCCATTTGATTTGTGTACAGTTTTAACTTTTAAAAATACTCAATGAGTTACACAGCACCTAACCTCATATTAGTTAAAATGGTAATTATCAAATTTCACCGCAAAACAACACCAGTCATTGGCAAAAGGAGAAATTCAATTTGTCAACAGGACAGAGTTTATTCGGTCGAATACGTTGAATGCGTTTCAAATACGACCAAATAAACTCTGTCCAGTTGACAAATTGAATTTCTCCTTTTGCCATGGATTCTACCTGGACGACTGAGGGATTCTACACAACACCAGTCATTCAAAACTAACCTTGGAGAATGTAATCAATGCTCTACACAAATACATGTGCCTTTACAGACACTGACCATCATAGTCCATCTTTTGAATAATGACATAAAACTAGGTTTCAGTGAACACTAAAGCCTTTCATTTTGGAGATGTTCAAGTGTTTCATTGTGTTGTCACACTGTTGTAATTTCAATTCAGTGTATGAAAAGGCCTACATTTCAAAAGGTCTTCTCTGCAGTACTGTAATGTCAGGAGTGGGATTTGAACCCACGCCTGCTTTGGGAGACCAGATGTCCCTGTGCTGAGAATGGTGCTAACCTTGAGTCTGGCGCCTTAGACTGCTCAGCCATCCTGACAGCCTGCAGTAGATAGGTCTCGGTGTCTGCTGTCACTATGTAGGCCCTAATCCATTATTACTGTTTTTCCTGGCCAAAGGACCATACAACTACAGCAATAGTAGTGTTTCCAAGAAGAATGTGAGCAGCACTGTAATTAATCTATATTCAACCTTGACTAAAGTAGCCATTGAGTCTATCTACATACTTGCAAGCTGCTCAAATCACAAGAGAAGACACATTGCCAGAAGTGGAATATGAACCCATGCCTCCATTCGGAGACCAAATGTGCTAGGGCTCAGGAAGGAGTTTACCTTAAGTCTGATGCCTTGAACGTCCAAAACCATTCTGACATCTCCCTTGCTGCCACTTGAGGATGACACTTCCAATATCAGGACAAAGTTAAGTCTTTGGCATTCCTTCACCCTGTGGGGAAGCTGGCCAAAGTGGTCTTAAGTAGGAGGCAGACTCTGAAAATGTTCTATGTTGTCCCAAAATTTATTCAGGAAATTCACCGCGGTCTTGTGGCAAACACAAAAAAAAATTTACATATTTACACTAATAACTGTGCTCAAACTTAGGCAAAAGCAACAGAAACTAATGAAACTAAGGAAAAGCTCACGTGTACCCGGCTACACTGAGGCTAAGCTGACCTGCTTTTATAGTGGTCCCCACAAGAAGCTCCTCCCTCCAGGTAATGCCATTTTCAACACTAGTTTCATGTAGTGTTACCTCTTGCTCTACAACATGGGCCTAAGTCCCCTTTAACTTAAAGTGTTCAACATAACCTACAAACACTAAAACAATCAAATCAAACATACAAAACCCAACAAACAAAAAGGAACTGAAACCAATTCTCCCCTCCACATGGTCTGTCCCAAAACCTCCTCCAAAGGCTTTAAATATGGCCGAGCTAGGGCATGCCCCCTCTTTTGTCTCCAGACCATGTGGAGCAACAGGTGGTGATGTGCAGATGAAGCTTTATGAAGTGTTGAAGCCTTTCATCAAATTGGTTCACCCCAGCGCAAAGCCCCTCGAAGCCTCGTTTGCTCTAGTAGGACATCTACTGGATGGAAAAATGTATGTTGGCATGAATGTAAAGTGTGTGGAGAGCTGATGAATAAAATCATGTTTAAAAAAGATGTAGATTTGTGTTTGTCTTTGATCATTGGTTTTTATTTAAAAACAGTAGTTTCTCAACTATGGCAGGTTTTAGGCGATTTCTTTTTTTTGACAAGATCTCTCCTGCTTTTGAAAATACCCGTTCACAGGGCACAGATGAAGCAGGTGTGCACAGGTAACACTTGGCTAATTTGTACAGATGCGGATATACATATTTTTGTCTGTCCCAGTATTGAAGAGGGTCCTCCAGCCTTCCAATATTTGGCTCCATCAAATATCGTTGCACTTCAACATAAGCATCAGCAGTCACATTTTGAGTTTGTGTTTGCCTTACACAGTCATCCAATCGACGCCACAGGTTGTTACCTAAGAAAGAAGAAACATTAGACAGAATATCAACTCAAGTGGCAAAACAGTGCTACCTTGGGAAGCAGCATCAACAGTTTGTGACGTTGATGGCTGTGATGGTGGTGAGGATGATGAGGAGGAGGGGGAGGTGGTAGTGGTGGCCCTCATTATGGATGCGCATTCAGCTTTTAGTCTGATTTCTGCTTCATTTGCTCTTGCAGGGCTGAGAAACCCAATTTTTTTGAACCTTGGATCGAGCAGTGTAGCAAGGCACATAATGCTCATAGTTTGTATTCTGTCCATTTTTTCTCTCAAGAACACCCTCAGCTTCTCAGCCAAAGAAGACCCCGTAGACCTTGTTTTTTCCATTTGTTCCGTCAGGCAATGATCTAACATTGTGAGCAAAGGTATAACCTTTGAGCCAGAAACCCTTTTTTCTTCTGATAACTCTGTAGTAGCATTATTAAATGGTGCTAGTACAATTAGACTGTCAGAGATCATAGCATATTCCTCAGAGGAAATGGGTGGAATGTCTGTTGACAGACTTGCCAGTGCAGCACCTACTGGCTCTCTCTGCTCAAACAGTCTTTGGAGCATATTGTAGGTGCTGTTCCACCGGGTTTCCACCTCCTGGATAAGTTTTAGTTGAGGCTTCCCCAATTGGTCTTGCACCACCGAAAGCCTCTCCTTACAAAACACAATAAAAAAAAACATTGTCATTAACATCATCAAGGCAGGACAACCATAAACAAAAGTAGCACTAAAGACCATGTAGTTAAACTATATGTAGCGGCACATAATTGGACCATTGCCAGCCAACATAGTGGAGTGGCGCTAGTGGGTTGGTGACAGAGTTTCCTGCTTTGGGCTCATCACTCCTCGTGTTTGTGGTATATTTTGCACGTCCTCACCTTGCACGTTTTGGTTATCCTTTTTTAGTTTTATTAGGTTGTGTGTGTGTGTGTGTGTGTGTGTGTTTCACGAAGCTCCAGTGGGTGCTCTGCCTCCTTGTGTTTGCTACCCACACCGGGTGCGGCCGCGACCAGCCAGCCCTAGGCCTATTTAAATCCTGGTCGTAGCCTGTTTTTAACTATAATCCTCAGGGTATATGTGTGTGTGTATTTATATATGTATATAGATATTGTAATAAATATTATATATTTTGCTAAAATTTGGTCTCAGTTCCTCATTTTACCCACCACCTGCAGTTCTTACCCGTGTTTTAAGTGGCCCCTGTTGGGTTACATATTCTGGCGTTGTCGGCAGGATTACTGCAGTGGTGGTTAATTGGGGTCTGAGTTTTGGTATGAATGTTTGAAATTGGTTGTAGTTTGCACCCAAACAAACAGCAGTGGGCTCTTCGAGGGATCTACTTCATCTGAACTACTCATCGCCACCTTGCCCACCCTGTTGTATACCTGGTGGTCTAGTCATGGCCACCGAATTACAAGAAATGAGGGACCAGCTCCTGCAGCTCAGAGCTGAAAATGAGCGACTACAGGAGCGGCTTGCCTCCCATCAAACCTCAGACTCTGGTGCCTCCACCTCTACTGACTCTGCTACTGCTAGCTCATTGAACTCTGTTAACCCTTCACCTGTCGAACGTTTTTTATATATCCCTAGGGAGAGGAAGTGTCCATTATTTAGGGGCACTACTGGAATCCCGGTGGAGGACTGGGTCGAGGAAATGAAGGCTACTCTAAGAACCAGACGTCTGCAGCCTATCGATCAGGCCTATTTCATATATGACCATCTTGAGGGTGAGGCTAAGGATGAGATAAGGTACCGACCTAGAGCAGAAAGGGAGGATCCAGAAAAAATGTTTAAGATTTTGCAGGATTTGTATGGGTGTTGTAGATCCTATGTTTCCCTACAGCAGGCGTTTTTCTCTAGGAGGCAACAGGAGGGGGAGTCGCTACAGGAATTCTCTCATGCTTTGTGTTGCCTTATGGAAAAAGTTGAACGTAGTGCTCCTCGATCAATGCCTGATCTCTCTAATCTCCTTCGCGATCAGTTTGTGGAGCATGTGTTAGATGTTAACCTGCGCAGGGAACTAAAAAAGCTAGTCAGGGAACACCCTATGCACACATTGCTTGATGTCAGGGCTGAGGCTATTCGATGGGAACGGGAGGGCAGATCGGAAGAACGAGGCCGAAGTTACTCCGTCCCCTCATTTAGTTCAGTGCACTATTCAAATCGCGCACCCAGTACCACTACTAGCTCAGAGTTTAAAGAGTTGCGGCAAATGCTGGAGAAGCAGCAAGAACAGCTCAATCAGTTAACACAAGGGCTCTTTGTATTGCAGACTACAGCACGCCCTTTGGGTAGGACAGCGCGACCAAACCCAGTTATTTGTTTGCGTTGCCAAAAGCCTGGCCACTATGCGAGAGATTGTGATAACGAACGTGTGCCCTCCCAGCCTAGACCCCAACGAGTGGTAGCTGTAGGGGCTGCACAGGAGGCGGGAAACTCTTCCCCCCTGATGTGAGGAGCCAAACATCAGGAGGGGTGCACACCGGCTCGACAATCCAGGCAGCCTCAGATCAGATGGTCCTAAACCTTATTGCTTCATGCCCTAAGGTAATGGTCAAACTTGGTGATGTAACGGCTAATTTTTTGTTAGATACAGGGTCCATGGTATCTACTGTTTTTGAGGGTTTCTTTTATCAAAATTTTCAGACTGCTCCTAGGCCCTGTAATTGGCTTGAACTGACTGCAGCCAATGGCTTTGATATTCCGTATATTGGTTATGTCGAGTTAGATGTAACGGTGTTTGGAATAGTGGTACCACAACGTGGCATTCTGGTGGTTAAAGACCCTTTTAGTCAGCAGCCTCTGGATGGTGTGAAGGGGGTGCTAGGCATGAATGTGGTCAAAGAGTGCTATTATCAGTTGTTCAGCCAACATGGTACTCATCTTTTTGACCTACCAGAGGTACACCAGGCACCCCAGTCCTGGCAGCAGGCATTACAGCACTGCCACCAAATTGAGTCCCAGCCCCCACAGCCAGAGAAGGGAGTGGTCAAAGTGAGAGGTAGGCGACGAGTCATAATACCGGGGGGTAAAATTAAGTGGGTTGCTGCTACCTGTTCGTCTCATTTTTGTCAGCCCTCAGGTACAGTTTTGATTGAACCCCTGGATGAAGGCCAGTCACTACAGGAGGGCTTGCTGATTTCTCCTGCCATGGTCAACATATACCAAGGTACAGTCTATGTCCTGGTAGTGAATGTAGGGGCAGATAGTGTAGTGCTGCACCCTCGGCAGCCAATTGGTGTTGTAAGTCGAGCTGAAGTTGTTAGTTTACCAGATGGTGTTTCTCTTTGCGGTAAACAGTCAAGTAGTAACACAGTCATGATTAACTCTCAGACAGCTACAGCTGACTCTATCACAGAACAGATTAATTCCCTTGACCTATCCACATTGACTGAATCAGACCAACAGAGAGTTAGGGCCCTCCTGTTACAGTATAAGAGGGTATTTGCCACTTCAGACCTGGAGTTGGGCTGTACTAGCCTCATCACGCATGACATCCCACTCAATGACGATGTTCCCATCAGGCAGCGATATAGACGCATACCTCCCTCTGACTATGACGAGGTTCGGGCCCACATAAGGAAATTGCTGGACAGTCAGGTCATACGGGAAAGTTGCAGTCCATATGCCTCTCCTATTGTTTTGGTACGGAAAAAAGATGGTAGTTTGCGATTGTGTGTGGACTATAGGCTTTTGAATGCCAAAACACGAAAAGATGCGTTTCCCCTACCAAGGGTTGAGGAAACTTTAGATGCCCTATCTGGGGCCAAGTGGTTTTCCACAATCGATCTGGCAAGTGGGTACCATCAAGTGGCGGTTACAGAACGGGATAAAATGAAAACTGCGTTCTGCACCCCCTTTGGCCTTTTTGAGTTCCAACGTATGCCCTTCGGTTTGTGTAATGCCCCCAGTACATTCCAGAGGCTGATGGAGCGCATGTTTGGTGACCAAAATTGTTACTCCTTGCTTCTGTATCTGGACGACATAATTGTTTTCTCATCTACAGTAGAAGAACATGTGAGCAGGTTGGATCTTGTCCTTAGCCGTTTCAGCAGGGAGTCTCTGAAGGTAAAGCTGAGCAAGTGTCACTTTCTCCAGCAACAAGTAAACTATCTGGGACATGTAGTATCTGCGGCTGGGTTTGCTACGGACCCGAACAAGATAGCTGCGGTGGCAGAATGGGCCAGACCAGACACAGTGACGGCACTACGATCATTCCTTGGCTTTGCCAGTTATTACAGGCGTTTTGTTAAAGGTTTTGCACAGCTGGCGGCCCCGCTGCACAAGTTGGTGTCACTACTAGCTGGAAAGAAAAACTACCGGGGTAGACGGGAGCTCCTCAAGGACAGTTGGACATCTGAGTGTGAAGACAGCTTTCAAACACTAAAGAGAAGGTTAGTTGCATCCCCAGTTTTGGCCTATGCTAACTTTCAGCTTCCTTTCATTTTAGAAGTGGATGCCAGTCACGAGGGTCTGGGCGCGGTCTTGTCCCAAGAACAGGAGGGAGGGATTCGGCCTATTGCTTATGCCAGCCGCAGCTTAAATCCAGCTGAGAGAAATTACAGCTCCATGAAACTTGAATTTCTAGCCATGAAGTGGGCAATGGCAGAACGATTTCGTGAATATTTGTTGGGCCACAGATGCACTGTATGGACTGATAACAACCCACTTAACCATCTGAATACAGCTAAATTGGGGGCTACGGAACAACGTTGGGTGGCAGAACTTGCAGTTTTCGACTATACAATTAAATACCGCCCTGGTCGGACGAACCAAAATGCAGACGCCCTGTCTCGTCAACCTCCATCTCATGATGCCTCTGTACCAACACGCCCTGGGACCCCACTTCCAAATGTTGTGCAGCTGGCCATAAGATCTTCCACAAGGGGTACTCAATCTGCCATGTCTGCCATCCCTGAGCGATCAACGGCTGACATGAGGGTGCTGCAACGTGCAGACCAAACTATTGCACCTGTTGTGATTTTGGTAGAGCAACAGCGCCCCCCAGGACGTATGGAGAGAAATGCACTCAACCCCTCTGCCAGAAAGTTGCTCCGGGACTGGGACCACTTAATAATAAAGGAAGGATTACTATATCGTACATGTAAACGACCGGATGGTGGAGAGGAGTTCAGTCAATTGGTATTGCCTGAGAGCCTTAGGTATGAGGTGTTCCAGCAGCTCCATACATTTCATGGTCATCAAGGGGTGGAACGTACAACAGAGTTGATTCGTGAGAGATGTTATTGGCCGGGAATGGGAAGAATAATTAAGGAGTGGTGTCTAAGGTGTGAACGGTGCTGCCTGGCTAAAGACACGCAACCCCAGGTACGTGCACCCATGAAACATTTGTTGGCATCAAAACCAAATGAGATTTTAGCAATTGATTTCTCTTTGTTAGAACCTGCTCGGGATGGGAGGGAACTAGTGCTGGTAATGACTGATGTGTTTTCAAAGTTTACCCAGGTCATCCCCACCCGTGACCAGCGAGCGACCACGGTAGCTCAAACCTTGGTTAAAGAGTGGTTCTACAAATATGGGGTCCCTGCCAGACTTCACTCGGACCAAGGCCGTAGCTTCGAAAATGCTCTAATACAACAGCTATGTGACCTATACGGAATCAGGAAGTCCAGGACTACCCCATATCATCCCCAGGGAAACGGCCAGTGTGAGCGTTTTAACCGTACTCTCCATGATCTCCTTCGGACCTTACCTCCAGAACAGAAGCATCGTTGGCCTGAGTACCTACCCCAGGTTCTTTTCAGCTATAACACCACCCCACATCAAACCACAGGACACTCACCCTTCCTCCTTATGTTTGGCCGTGACCCCCAACTCCCAGTAGATTTCCTCCTAGGCAGGATTGAAGAGCCCATTGTGGGTGAAGCCTGTCACTGGATAACTGAACATCAGCGTAGGCTGAAATTGGCAGCTGATAACGCTCGGGATCGTATGGTGACAGCAGCAGCACAGAGAAAGGACAGAGCGGATAAACGGGCCAAAGAAGAAGTGGTGCCAGTAGGACAAAAGGTCTACCTCCGCGACCACTCACACCGGGGCCGGAACAAAATACAAGACGCCTGGGCCCCTGAGGTATTCATTGTGGTGGGAACCTCAGGTCCTGGCCAGCCCGTGTATGCAGTTGCTCGTCAAGATAGGCCCACAGAGGTACGCTATGTACACAGGAATATGTTTAAACTAATACCTTGTAGTTCCATACCCCCTCTTACTGACAGGTTGGTCCCAGGAAACTGGAGCCCTGGGTCTGAAACTGGGAGCCCTGGGTCTGAAACCTGGAGCCCACATGAAGATGGCCTCTGGGTAGTGCATCAGGGTCCTAATGAACTTGAGTTACCAGCTCGGGCCAGTACAGAACTAAGAGCTGAAGTCATACCAGCAGCTATGTCACAAACTCCTTCGGAGGGTAGTCCAGCTGATTCCAACTCACCCCTGCCAAGACGCTCAACCCGCCAGACAGCGGGCCAACATTCTAACCCCCCCCCCCCCCCCCCCCCCTTGTCGCACTTCTGTTTGGGCAAATTACTCGCAGTATTTATACGCAGGGTGTAGGGCGTGTAGGTAAGCTGCTGCCTGGCTTCATCCTGGCACTAAGACGATAGCCGCCTGATGTCGGAGGTCAGACTCACAGCCGCTGCTTTCTCAATGCTGGCCTTGGCTTTCTCCTTCATGTCCTGGTACCTGGCTTCCACCATGGCCTTTAGAGCCTGAAGAAAAAACATGAAGTTTAAAGTGAGTAGCTGATGCAGTGTGTCGTGTGGCTGTGACTGATAGTTAGAGCCTCACTCCTACAGTCTACGATGTTAATGGTTTAATTCAGTAAAAACACCATATTTAATCTTTTTTATAACCTTCTTAGTGGGGAGAACATAGGTAGGATTTAAAGATTTAACAAATCTTTTGAATCCTTTGTCCTCCACAATACTGAAAGGCTGGGTGTCCTCAATCACCATCCTAACCAGGTCTTCATTTATTTGAGCTTTTTCTCCTGAGGAAAAATAAAACAAAGTACAAACATAAATATCACTCTCAGGTTATTGCACTTGTATAATATTTAGTGTCACACTGATTGCTTTTGTCATTGCATTTTTGATGACTCACCTGGTGTTAGGCCACATTCACTCTTATCTTTATTCTCATGCAGAGCTCTGTAATGCCTAAGCATGGATGAGGTGTTGTTGTTATAGCCCAGTTCCCTGGCACATAACAAACACTTCACCTTGTACAAACGTACAGACAGATGAAGAGAAATTGCATTGCAAAATCAATATTTATTGTAAATGTAAAACAAATATTCTATAGAGACATTATTGTACATACTTTGTTGGGAGCAATGAGATCAAAGTGTTCCCACACAGGGGACACCCTTCTCTTTCTAGCTGGCTCCATTCTTTCCTGGCTGTCTCTCCTCACTTTTTTATCTCCAACCTCTCTCCAAACTGTCTCCAACCTGTCTCCAAACTATCTCCAAACTATGTCCAAACTGTCTCCAACCTGTCTCCAAACTATCTCCAAACTATCTCCAAACTATGTCCAAACTGTCTCCAACCTGTCTCCAAACTATCTCCAAACTATCTCCAAACTATGTCCAAACTGTCTCCAACCTGTCTCCAAACTATCTCCAAACTATCTCCAAACTATGTCCAAACTGTCTCCAACCTGTCTCCAAACTATCTCCAAACTATCTCCAAACTATCTCCAAACTATGTCCAAACTGTCTCCAAACTGTCTCCAAACTCTCACTAACTGCAACTCTCCGTCAAACACCCACATATTGAATAGCGCGCCAAGGGTTTAAATAGCTGTCAAAACTCGCGGAAAAAATTCGAATTCCTTCCTGAATCAAACACGTGGTACAGCCGGAGCGTGAAGCTTTGGCTGTACCACGTGACTGATTCCGCCGGAGCGTGAAGCTTCGGCTGTCATCGTTTTTGGCTCCTCCCCTGAACTAAGCAAGCCTCGAATCGCGCATCGCGGAAACACCACCTCCCCTACTCGGCACACGCTTCGAAGCCTCGACTCTGAGCGTCACATCACTAGCAACAGGTAAGTAGGTAAGTGACATGTTTAACCAAATTAAATAGATCTAACCAAATAAAAGACATTTAAATTAACTTGAGTGTGTTGTGTTATATTAAAGAAACTAAACAAACTAAATAAAACAAACGCAGGATCGTTTTATCTAGCAATTCAGTTGATTATGGAGAAATTAACAAATATGAAATGAAATTAAGGTGAGTATACAGGGACAAAGGCCCACTTTGTCACACACCCTTATACAATTTTCCATGTCCTTTTAGTATTCACACAGAGGTCCTGCCTTTATCAGGTAAAACACATTTTGGAAGTGTAACCAGGTGGTTAGTTAGTGTGGCATGTCGGTGTGCACCTTACCTGAGAGGTGATTGGTGGGTGTCACCGAGCCGTGCCCATAAAGCCTTGCAGGTGCGGCGCGCGCAATCATACGACTTTGATTTGGTGCAGCGGTGGCAGCGTGTGGCGGCCGGCTGCTTCTCTGTGTGGAGCACGTTTGAGTGCCTGGGCGCGGCGGTTCGGCTCGTGCCGTGGGTGCAGGACACCTCGCTTTGGGATCCTGAGCTGCGGCGGGAACACGCTGCAGTCAGCGTGGCGTCTTCCCCTCCTCCTGCTGACTGTAGGCGCGTGCCTTCGCCGGGAGGCACGGTCCTCTGCGCAGTCCGGAGCGCGGGCCGACACCCCAGAAGGGAGCCGTTGCTTTGTACTGTTTGCCTTACCGTTTGTCCATAAAAAAATATATAAATAAAAAGGGTTTTAAAGGTCCCACCTCTCCAAACGGTTGGGTGCGCGCGCCCGGAGCCAGCGGCGTCTGGAGCCCGCTGGCTTCTGTCCGAGCGCGCGGCCGCTGTGGGACATTCAGGTGCGCTCTGTCAATCAGTGCTCCTGTTTTGAATCGGAATGGACATTTAACTTATTACATTCCCAGCGACAAGGACAATTTATGAACTGTTTAATTTCTCTTATTTTACTTTAATAGGTCCATTTAAGTTTGGTAAGTTTCAATTTATTCATTTTTGTTGTTCTATTAAATTTGAGTTGTTTTTGCTTACATTTGATTTGTTGCTTTATGTCTTGCTTGGCTTGTTTTGACTTTGCATGGTTTATTATTTTTGAGTTCTATTCATTTGCATGGTTTTGTGTTTTGTTTCTCTTCATTGTTAATAATTTGCTTGTTTAATTTGTTTAGCATTAGTTAGTTATTTCATTGTTTAAGTTGCTTGTTTGCTGTGGGTTTAATGTTTTTAATGTTTTATCTATTTCTATAGGCCTATAGCATTTTAAAAAGACTGTGACAAAATAAAAGTAGTGTGGCATTTTTCTGAACTTTGGCGTACGTCTCACTCGTGTCCGACGACTTGTGCGGCCTAACAGTTAAATCAGTGCATTGGTCCCGAGGCCATCTCCTCGGGTGGCGTTGTCTTTTAGATTATTTACACCTACACCCCTCACGCCACATCTTGGCGTTGTCGGCAGGATGGACACCGAGTAGAGACGTTAGCTATATTCTGTATTTTGTGTTGCCACAGTCACAAATCTTTTTTTTATTACAGTATTTTTTTTTGATAGGCAACTGACAAAGCAACGGTTTCTCTTTCAGGAGCCAAATTCATTCAGGTCAGTCAAAAAAACTTTTTTCTTCCTATAACTTGCCCAAAGGTTGTATTGCACTGTGCTTTTGGCCAGTATGGAGGAGGAGATGCGGCAGCTCAGAGAGCAATTGGCTCAGCTTAAGGCAGACAATGAGCGTCTTCGTCAGGAGGAGGTCCTGGCTCAGGCCGGCCCCTAGCGACGCTTCCCAGGCGTCGGGCGCCTCCACTGGTCAAGCCCGGCCGTCGGGCGTGCACACCCCCACCACAGAGCGTGTGCTTGTGATGACGCGGGACCGCAAATGCCCCCTGTTTAACGGTAAGTCTGGCCTGTCTTTAAATGAATGGCTTGAGGAAGCACAAGCTTGCATGCGTGCCCGGCACCTCTCTACCGTGGAGCAAGCGTTTTTCATTTTTGACCATTTGGAAGGTGAGGCGAAGAATGAGATAAAGTTCCGTCCGTCAGACGAGCGGGAAAATCCGGAGCGCGTTTTGGAGATTCTCAAGGACCTTTACGGCGGCGCCCAGCCATATGTGACCTTGCAACAGGCATTCTTCTCTAGACAGCAAGAAGAGGGAGAAACTCTACATGAGTACTCTTTGGCTTTAATGGCTCTAATGGAACAGGTAAAGCAGAGTGCCCCCGATGGTGTGCCCAATTCCAGTGTGCTCCTTCGTGACCAATTCACGGAGCATGTCATAGACAGTGCTCTTCGCAGAGATCTCAAGAGGTTCATTCGTGACAATCCAACTGCGACTCTGCTGCAAGTGCGTGCAGAGGCCCTTAGATGGGAGCGGGAGGGGCTCCCAAGTCAGTTCCGAGAACGCAGTTTCTCTCTCCCCTCAGTCCGCGGCCTTCAGTACGAGGTTAGGGGCTTCACTCACCCCGCTTCGGCGTCGACCACACCTACACCTGGACTGGGTGAGGTGATGGAGCTGCTCAAACGCCAACAAGAGCAGCTTAATCAGCTGACTCAGACAGTGGCCTCATTGCAGACTCCTCGGCAAAATAACAGACGTCCGCGCCATAGCATCGTCTGTCGTAGGTGTAACCAACTGGGTCACTACGCAAGCGAATGTGATGGCGAAAGAGTTCCAGCACGTGCACGGACTAGTTTTGTTCCCGGATCAACTAATTCAGTTAGCCATCTGGAAAACTGATGCCCTCTGAACTGCGGAGCCAAAGTTCAGGAGGGGAGACCACAGGCTCACAGGTAAGTGAAGTTACGGAATTAATGGCATCATGTCCAACCCTTAAAGTTGATATGGGTGGGGTTCAAGTTACCTGTCTTGTGGACACTGGATCTATGGTGTCCACTATTACAGAAAGTTTTTTTAGGGAACATTTTGAACCTTGGGGCCCCGATTGCCTCCACTCCTGCCCGCAACTGCAGCCAATGGCCTTGAGATCCCATATATGGGCTACCTAGAGCTAGATGTGGTGCTCTGCGACAAAAAGATCCCCCACTGTGGGATATTGGTGGTACGGGATCCCCCTGGTACTGGACAAGCAGTTCCTGGTATTCTGGGGATGAACATAATTCGCCGATGCTATAAAGAGCTTTTCGGTGCCTATGGCTCCTCACTGTTTGATTTCCCGGCCGTTGTGCAGGCTCCGGGTCCAGTCAAAGAGGCCCTATTAAAGTGCCACCATGCAGCTGCTCAGGAGCCAGAACCATTGGTCGGCACGGTGAATGTGCGGGGCCCTCGAGCAGTGCGCATACCAGGTGGCACCATGAAGTTGGTTGCCAGTACCTGCCCCGAACAGTTTGCTGGTCAGTCTGCCTTGTTTGAACCCCCTGAATCTGGCCTTCCTGCTGGCCTGCTGGCCTCTCCCTGCCTCTTACAGGTCGATAATGGCACAGTCTATATTCCCATAGTCAACGTGGGGACGACTGATGCCCTTATGTATCCTAGGACCTGTCTGGGGGCATTGAGTAAGGCCGAGGTGGTGAGTCTGCCTGCAGGTGTCACAGAAGTTAATGCCATCTCCGCTACGGTGTCATCACAGGCAGCCACCAGCCCACTGCAGGATCACTTGGAGGCGGTGGATCTGTCGGCCTTGAGTGACGAAGAACAGGGAGAGGTGAGGGTCTTGTTGCAGAAGTACAGCAATGTGTTTGCGGCACACGAGGGCGACCTGGGATGTACCAATTTGGTCACTCACGAAATCCCCCTGCTTGAGGAGGCCCCTATTCGGCAGCGCTACAGACGCATTCCACCGTCTGAATATGAGGCCGTAAAAGCCCATATAAACCAGCTCCTCGATGCACAGGTGATAAGAGAAAGTAGCAGTCCATATGCATCTCCCATCGTCCTGGTCCGAAAGAAGGATGGGAGTCTACGCCTTTGCGTTGATTACCGCCTTCTGAATAGTAAGACCAGGAAGGACGCCTTTCCTTTACCGCGCATCGAGGAAAGCTTGGATGCGCTGTCAGGTGCCCGCTGGTTTTCCACCATCGACTTGGCCAGCGGGTACAATCAGGTCCCAGTAGCGGAGCAGGACAAGCCAAAGACGGCCTTCTGTACTCCATTCGGCCTCTTTGAGTGGAACAGAATGCCCTTTGGCTTGTGCAACGCTCCGGGGACCTTTCAGCGCCTCATGCAGAGGATGTTTGGGGATAAGCAGTGTGAATCCCTGCTGCTTTACCTCGACGATATTGTGGTCTTCTCGACCTCAGTTGCGGAACATCTGGAGCGGCTGGAGTTGGTCCTGGGCCGTCTCCAGAAGGAAGGCCTAAAGGCAAAACTGGAGAAGTGTGCTTTCTTTAAACAGGAAGTGGGCTATCTTGGCCACATAATCTCCAGTGAGGGTGTTTCTACAGACCCGTCAAAGATCGAGGCTGTAGCTCAGTGGAAACGGCCCACCCATTTGACGGAGCTGCGGTCTTTCTTGGGCTTCGCCAGTTATTACCGGCGCTTTGTAGAGGGCTTTGCCCGGTTGGCTGCGCCCCTGCATAAACTGGTGGCATCCCTCACTGGGACCAAGCATAAGAAGGGCACTGGGCAGCCATTGGAATCTGCATGGACACGCCAGTGTGAGGAGAGCTTTGAAGGCTTAAAAGCCAGGCTCGTCTCTGCCCCTGTGCTGGCTTATGCTGATTTTTCGCGTCCTTTTATCTTGGAGACCGATGCCAGTTACAGCGGGCTCGGTGCTGTGCTCTCCCAAGAGACTGAGACTGGAATACGACCAGTGGCCTATGCCAGTCGGGGTCTACGGCCCACTGAGCGCAATATGACCAACTACAGTTCCATGAAGTTGGAGCTGCTTGCGCTCAAGTGGGCCATGACTGAGAAATTTAGAGAATACCTGCTTGGGCACAAATGCTTGGTGTACACGGATAACAACCCGTTGAGCTACCTTCAGACCGCCAAGTTGGGAGCCCTGGAGCACAGGTGGGCTGCGCAACTCGCCTCTTTTGACTTTGAGATCAAATATCGATCTGGGCGGAGCAATGGCAACGCTGATGCCTTGTCTCGGCAGTATGTAACATCTGCGGATTTAGCCGCTTGTGTGCTACCAGGTAGCTCAGTCCCGCTTGCCCTCCAGCAGGTAGGCCAACCTTGTGTTGCGGAACAGGCCCTGATCTCTGCTCTACACAGTCGGCCTCTGACTGACATTGGCACGTTGCAGAGGGCTGATCCGCTCCTGCGTGAGTTTCTGTTTTTTTGGGAGAGAAAGGCGCGACCAAGTAAAGTGGAGCGCCGACACCTCTCAAGTCATCTGTTGGTTCTATTCCAACAATGGGACCGTTTGATTGAGAGACCGGGCGTGTTGTATCGTCGCATTTTGCGATCGGATGGAGGGGAGGAAACCTTGCAGGTTCTTCTGCCGGCTGCACTGAAAGAGCAGACCCTCCAGCAGCTCCATCAGGAGCATGGCCACCAGGGCATCGAGAGGACCACTGAATTAGTGCGCCAAAGATGCTATTGGCCAAGGATGTCCTCTGAGATTAAGCAGTGGGTGCAGGAATGTGAACGTTGCCAAGCGGCAAAAGATTCAGCACCCATTCCACACAGCTACATGGGCCATATGCTGGCATCCCGGCCTAATGAAATTTTGGCCATCGACTTTACGGTCCTAGAGCCAACTCGTAGTGGAGTTGAAAATGTATTGGTGATGACCGACGTATTTACAAAATACACCTTGGCAGTCCCTACTCGGGACCAACGGGCCCCTACGGTTGCCCACGTCCTAACCAATGAATGGTTCTTTAAGTTTGGAGTTCCAAGCCGGATCCATTCAGATCAGGGGCGGAGTTTTGAGAGTGCGTTGCTCCACCAAATATGCCATCTGTATGGTGTGGAAAAATCTAGGACCACACCGTACCATCCGGCCGGTAATGGCCAATGCGAACGGTTCAACCGTACACTCCACAACCTCCTCCGCACTCTTCCATTCTCCCGAAAGCAGGACTGGGCATCCTGTCTTCCACAGGTGCTATATTCCTATAACACCACACCTCATCAAAGTACGGGTGAGTCACCCTTCTTCTTAATGTTTGGCCGGGAGCCCAAACTCCCTATTGATTTTCTCCTGGGACAAATCCAGGATCCCGTCCCAGGGGCCGTGCAGGACTGGGTGCTGGAACACTGTTCCAGACTTAAGGCAGCCTTTACTGGTGCCCAGGCACGGCTGGCTATGAATGCGGAACGTAGGAAAGAGAGACATGACGTTCGAGTCAGGGAGGCACCTTTGGAGGTTGGCCAGCTAGTTTATCTTCGAGACATTGGCATAAGAGGTCGCCATAAGATTCAGGATGTCTGGCGACCGGAACTTTTTCAGGTCTTGAGGGCACCTACTGGTAAGGGGCCAATTTACACTGTCGCTCCAGTTAACAACCTGCAAGCTCCTCGCAATGTCCATAGACAGATGTTGAAGGCCCACTCTAGGCCTGGCCCTCCATTGGCACCTCTTGGGGTAGAGTCACCTTCCCCCGAAACACCTGATAGTGATTCCTCAGGTAGCAGCTGCTCGTGGCTCTTGCATTCAGTGCCTGTGGCCTCTATGCCTCAGAATCCTGCTGGAGCATTAGGTAGTGGCCCTTCCAGGGGCCAGGTTCCAGTACAGGGAAGAAGCCCCGTTGTAGAGAATTCCACAGGGCAGGTGACAGAGGTACCTGTGCTCAGCATTAGTCAATCAAGCTTGCGTCGCACCACTCGGGCAACGGCTGGGCAGCATTCAAATCGTCATCACCTCCCCCGTACCCTTGGTGGCTCCTCCCAAGGGTCTATGCATACTCAAGCTGCCATTTTTCGTCAGTGGTGTTAGTCTGGTCGGTTGTTTGTTGTCTGTCGTCGGGGCGCCGACACATCAAGGGGGGGCAGAATGTGGCATGTCGGTGTGCACCTTACCTGAGAGGTGATTGGTGGGTGTCACCGAGCCGTGCCCATAAAGCCTTGCAGGTGCGGCGCGCGCAATCATACGACTTTGATTTGGTGCAGCGGTGGCAGCGTGTGGCGGCCGGCTGCTTCTCTGTGTGGAGCACGTTTGAGTGCCTGGGTGCGGCGGTTCGGCTCGTGCCGTGGGTGCAGGACACCTCGCTTTGGGATCCTGAGCTGCGGCGGGAACACGCTGCAGTCAGCGTGGCGTCTTCCCCTCCTCCTGCTGACTGTAGGCGCGTGCCTTCGCCGGGAGGCACGGTCCTCTGCGCAGTCCGGAGCGCGGGCCGACACCCCAGAAGGGAGCCGTTGCTTTGTACTGTTTGCCTTACCGTTTGTCCATTAAAAAATATATAAATAAAAAGGGTTTTAAAGGTCCCACCTCTCCAAACGGTTGGGTGCGCGCGCCCGGAGCCAGCGGCGTCTGGAGCCCGCTGGCTTCTGTCCGAGCGCGCGGCCGCTGTGGGACATTCAGGTGTGCTCTGTCAATCAGTGCTCCTGTTTTGAATCGGAATGGACATTTAACTTATTACATTCCCAGCGACAAGGACAATTTATGAACTGTTTAATTTCTCTTATTTTACTTTAATAGGTCCATTTAAGTTTGGTAAGTTTCAATTTATTCATTTTTGTTGTTCTATTAAATTTGAGTTGTTTTTGCTTACATTTGATTTGTTGCTTTATGTCTTGCTTGGCTTGTTTTGACTTTGCATGGTTTATTATTTTTGAGTTCTATTCATTTGCATGGTTTTGTGTTTTGTTTCTCTTCATTGTTAATAATTTGCTTGTTTAATTTGTTTAGCATTAGTTATTTCATTGTTTAAGTTGCTTGTTTGCTGTGGGTTTAATGTTTTTAATGTTTTATCTATTTCTATAGGCCTATAGCATTTTAAAAAGACTGACAAAATAAAAGTAGTGTGGCATTTTTCTGAACTTTGGCGTACGTCTCACTCGTGTCCGACGACTTGTGCGGCCTAACAGTTAAATCAGTGCATTGGTCCCGAGGCCATCTCCTCGGGTGGCGTTGTCTTTTAGATTATTTACACCTACACTCCTCACGCCACATTAGGTTTCTGACCCAGTGCTAGGCCTGTGAACGCACCACCCGGGAGCGGCTGCCATCTCCCCGCCCTCCTGATGATTAGTAGATTTACTAAAGGTGCGCATGCCAGGTTGTTGGCAGTCGGGACTTTTGCGGACACAAGCGGCGAGTGTGTGGTTGTTGGAGTTGACCTTTGGTCACGGCTGCTCCTGGATCGCGCCCTGAGCCCTAGTTGAGTCCTGGTTGTGATGATAAAAGGTAAATGCTTATATATATTTGCCTCCAGTGCGATCGCTAGGGTGTGCAACCTCTCATGTGGTGCTTTTGGTCCGCAGTTTTGCCCCTGCTGTTTAATTGTGCTCCCATCCTTGGTTACTTTGCTCTCATTTTAAGGGTTTTAATGGTGCTTCTTTGAGTGTCGGGTATGGTATAGCAGTGACTTAGTGTGTTTTATTGTGCCTGTAGCGATCCGGAACCTTGTGCAATACTAAACAGCACTTTATACCAACTTAGCACTTAAAATTAGCACCTTCAGCACTGATCCTCGCCCCTCAGCACATAGCACTTTAGCTCAGTAGAGTGGGGTTTGGTTTTGGGTTCTTTTGCGTTTTCATTGTTTGGGTTGAGTTACTAATTTTGGTTTGTAATGATTAACCTTTAGTTTAGTTTAGTTTTCTTTATTTTTGTTTTTTCCACTTACTGAAGGCTAAAGGTGTTTGTTTTTTTTTGTTTTTTTTGGAGAGGTGTGGATTGGGTTGCTATTTTAAAGAAACTGAATAAAAGAAAAATTGTTTTAGATATCATTGTAAATAAAAGTTGTATAGTTGCCACTACTTGTGTTTTGGTTATTTGTATTTTATGCCAGATCGTGCCTTGTGTAGTTTTAAAGGGGAGCATTGGCCTTTTCCCTCGGTTACAGAAGCATGCTTGCTAATCACAGTTACTTAGAACTTGCAGAAAGGTTTTTGTTATTTTCCTATCTGCTCCATTATATGTATAGTGAGATTAGGTTATCAGTAGCTGTTTAACAAATTCAAAATGCCCTTTGCGCTACTGACTCAGCTAGCCAGGCATGTTGTGTAGGAGTAAGACCTCTATTTATCTTGCAATAGATGTGTTGCAGTGTATGTGTGTAGACATTAGGTTGACACTGGCTGGTACGGCTACCAGTTCATCAATTTCAAAACGTCAAGCGCCCAACATGGGGCTCGAACCCACGACCCTGAAATTAAGAGTCTCATGTAGGGATGGGCAAAACGAAGCCTCATGAACCAGCAAAGCACTCGAAACAAATGATTCGAGGCTTCGAATCACTGTTCGAATCACGACTCTACAGTGGCCTCTGGTGGTGATGTCTCAGTATTTCTCCACAGTGGCTCAACAAAACACATCCTGATCTGACATGGTTTCTAATAAGGCTTGTTCTAATAAAGTTTGTGTAAGTGTATGCAGGTGTATGTTACGAATTAATTTGTGTAAATAAAATAAAATAAAGCCATGGAAGCTATGCATTAATCAGATTTCAAGGTTTTTATTCAAAAATATATTTTTTTCGGCAGTGGAGGGGTGCAAGCGGTTTCTTTTTTTGTTTAATACCTCCCCTGTTTTTGAAAAGACTCGTTCACATGGAACACTGGTTGCAGGTATGCCCAGAAACTTTTTTGACAGTTTGTATAAATGAGGAAAAATAACTGCCCTCTCTTTCCAATAGAGAAGTGGGTCCGCGGTGCGGGGAATAAACGGGTCTTGCAAATATTTTCCCACTTCAACTGTGGCATCTGCAGTTATGCTGTGCTACTGTAGCAGTAGTGTAACTTTACAGTCTGTCTAATCTGTGGTCTAAACTAGCTGCATAAACTCACTATCTCACTATTAATCAAAGTATCAGTATCTCTGTCAAAATCTCACTATCTCTCGCCTCTCACAAACCACATTGGGCAGCGCGCTAAAATATCTTTTAAACGTTGTGAGAGTAGGTTGAGACAAGTGCGCTGCTTTGTGGTTCGTTGAAATCCCTGTCAGTCAAACTTTGTATTCGAGACGCGAGCCTCTAGTGAAACGCGTTCAAAACGGCAGTGTTTCATGAACCACTTGAGTGACGTCACGCGTTTCATGAGACGTCTAAGTCACGTGACCAGTGTTTTGACTCGCGTTTTGGAACACTGTCGAAAAGCGTGTTTCAAAACTGCCATCACTAGTCTCATGCTCTACCGACTGAGCTAGCCGGGCAAACATACAGAGCACAGTACAATACCGTGATTCAGGATATGTGCTATATATATAACTGCAGCGTATATAACAGAGGATTTTGGGTCATCAGTAACATAAAAAATTTACGATCGAGGCTGAAGGTTATGCATAGAGACAAATGTGTTTATAAAGCATATTACTTTGAGAGTAGACACAAAGTAGTTCAAAAAATAGACACTACATACAAGGATATATAAAGTAGATGACATCGCAAAACAAAACCAGTCATTGGCAAAAGGAGAAATTCAACTGGACAGAGTTTATTCGGTCGAATACGTTGAATGCGTTTCAAATACGACCAAATAAACTCTGTCCAGTTGACAAATTGAATTTCTCCTTTTGCCATGGATTCTACCTGGACGACTGAGGGATTCTACACAACACCAGTCATTCAAAACTAACCTTGGAGAATGTAATCAGTGCTTTAGGCAAATACATGTGCCTTTACAGACACTGACCATCACAGTCCATCTTTTGAATAATGACATAAAACTAGGTTTCAGTGAACACTAAAGCCTTTCATTTTGGAGATGTTCAAGTGTTTCATTGTGTTGTCACACTGTTGTAATTTCAATTCAGTGTATGAAAAGGCCTACATTTCAAAAGGTCTTCTCTGCAGTACTGTAATGTCAGGAGTGGGATTTGAACCCACGCCTCCTTTGGGAGACCAGATGTCCCTGTGCTGAGAATGGTGCTAACCTTGAGTCTGGCGCCTTAGACCGCTCGGCCATCCTGACAGCCTGCAGCATATAGGTCTCGGTGTCTGCTGTCACTATGTAGGCCCTAATCCATTATTACTGTTTTTCCTGGCCAAAGGACCATACAACTGCAGCAGTAGTAGTGTTTCCAAGAAGAATGTGAGCAGCACTGTAATTAATCTATATTTAACCTTGAGTAAAGTAGCCATTGAGTCTATCTACATTTTTGCAAGCTGCTCAAATAAGATAAGATAAGATATGCCTTTATCTTATCTTATCTTATCTTATCTTATCTTATCTTATTTTACAAGAGAAGACAAACAGATTGCCAGAAGTGGAATATGAACCCATGCCTCCATTCGGAGATCAAATGTGCTAGGGCTCAGGAAGGAGAGTACCTTAAGTCTGATGCCTTGGACGTCCAAAACCATTCTGACATCTCCCTTGCTGCCACTTGAGGATGACACTTCCAATATCAGGACAAAGTTAAGTCTTTGGCATTCCTTCACCCTTACACAATTTTCCATCTCCTTTTAGTATTCATACAGAGGTCCTGCCTTTATCAGGTAAAACACATTTTGGAAGCATGCTTGCTAATCACAGTTACTTAGAACTTGCAGCAAGGTTTTTGTTGTTTTCCTATCTGCTCCATTATATCTATAGTGAGATTAGGTTATCAGTAGCTGTTTAACAAATTCAAAATGCCCTTTCCACTACTGACTCAGCTAGCCAGGCATGTCGTATAGGAGTAAGACCTCTATTTATCTTGATGTGTTGCAGTGTATGTGTGTAGACATTAGGTTGACAGGGGCTGGTACGGCTACCAGTTCATCAATTTCAAAATGTCAAGCGCCCAACATGGGGCTCGAACCCACGACCCTGAGATTAAGAGTCTCATGCTCTACCGACTGAGCTAGCCGGGCAAACATACAAAGCACAGTACAATACCGTGATTCAGGATATGTACTATATATATAACTGCAGCGTATATAACAGAGGACTTTGGGTCATCAGTAACATACAAAATTTAAGATCGAGGCTGAAGGTTATGCATAGAGACAAATGTGTTTATAAAGCATATTACTTAGAGATATTACTTAGAGAGTAGACACAAAGTAGTTATGTAGACACTACATACAAGGATATATAAAGTAGATGACATCGCAAAACAACACCAGTCATTGGCAAAAGGAGAAATTCAACTGGACAGAGTTTATTCGGTCGAATACCTTGAATGCGTTTCAAATACGACCAAATAAACTCTGTCCAGTTGACAAATTGAATTTCTCCTTTTGCCATGGTTTCTACTTGGACGACTGAGGGATTCTACACAACACCAGTCATTCAAAACTAACCTTGGAGAATGTAATCAGTGCTTTAGGCAAATACATGTGCCTTTACAGACACTGACCATCATAGTGCATCTTTTGAATAATGACATAAAACTAGGTTTCAGTGAACACTAAAGCCTTTCATTTTGGAGATGTTCAAGTGTTTCATTGTGTTGTCACACTGTTGTAATTTCAATTCAGTGTATGAAAAGGCCTACATTTCAAAAGGTCGTCTCTGCAGTACTGCAATTTCAGGAGTGGGATTTGAACCCACGCCTCCTTTGGGAGACCAGAAGTTCCTGTGCTGAGAATGGTGCTAACCTTGAGTCTGGCGCCTTAGACCGCTCGGCCATCCTGACAGCCTGCAGCATATAGGTCTCGGTGTCTGCTGTCACTATGTAGGCCCTAATCCATTATTACTGTTTTTCCTGGCCAAAGGACCATACAACTACAGCAATAGTAGTGTTTCCAAGAAGAATGTGAGCAGCACTGTAATTAATCTATATTTAACTTTGAGTAAAGTAGCCATTGAGTCTATCTACATTTTTTTCAAGCTGCTCAAATCACAAGAGAAGACAAACAGATTGCAAGAAGTGGAATATGAACCCATGCCTCCATTCGGAAATCAAATGTGCTAGGGCTCAGGAAGGAGTTTACCTTAAGTCTGATGCCTTGGACGTCCAAAACCATTCTGACATCTCCCTTGCTGCCACTTGAGGATGACACTTCCAATATCAGGACAAAGTTAAGTCTTTGACATTCCTTCACCCTTACACAATTTTCCATGTCCTTTTAGTATTCATACAGAGGTCCTGCCTTTATCAGGTAAAACACATTTTGGAAGCATGCTTGCTAATCACAGTTACTTAGAACTTGCAGGAAGGTTTTTGTTGTTTTCCTATCTGCTCCATTATATCTTTAGTGAGATTAGGTTATCAGTAGCTGTTTAACAAATTCAAAATGCCCTTTGCGCTACTGACTCAGCTAGCCAGGCATGTTGTGTAGGAGTAAGACCTCTATTTATCTTGCAATGGATGTGTTGCAGTGTATGTGTGTAGACATTAGGTTGACAGGGGCTGGTACGGCTACCAGTTCATCAATTTCAAAATGTCTAGCTCCCAATGTGGGACTCGAACCCACGACCCTGACATTAAAAGTGTCATGCTCTACCGACTGAGCTAGCCGGGCAAACATACAAAGCACAGTACAATACCGTGATTCAGGATATGTGCTATATATATAACTGCAGCGTATATAACAGAGGATTTTGGGTCATCAGTAACATACAAAATTTAAGATCGAGGCTGAAGGTTATGCACAGAGACAAATGTGTTTATAAAGCATATTACTTAGAGAGTAGACACAAAGTAGTTCAAAAAATAGACACTACATACAAGGATATATAAAGTAGATGACATCGCAAAACAACACCAGTCATTGGCAAAAGGAGAAATTCAACTGGACAGAGTTTATTCGGTCGAATACGTTGAATGCGTTTCAAATACGACAAATTGAATTTCTCCTTTTGCCATGGATTCTACCTGGACGACTGAGGGATTCTACACAACACCAGTCATTCAAAACTAACCTTGGAGAATGTAATCAGTGCTTTAGGCAAATACATGTGCCTTTACAGACACTGACCATCATAGTCCATCTTTTGAATAATGACATAAAACTAGGTTTCAGTGAACACTAAAGGCTTTCATTTTGGAGATGTTCAAGTGTTTCATTGTGTTGTCACACTGTTGTAATTTCAATTCAGTGTATGAAAAGGCCTACATTTCAAAAGGTCTTCTCTGCAGTACTGTAATGTCAGGAGTGGGATTTGAACCCACACCTCCTTTGGGAGACCAGATGTCCCTGTGCTGAGAATGGTGCTAACCTTGAGTCTGGCGCCTTAGACTGCTCGGCCATCCTGACAGCCTGCAGTAGATAGGTCTCGGTGTCTGCTGTCACTATGTAGGCCCTAATCCATTATTACTGTTTTTCCTGGCCAAAGGACCATACAACTGCAGCAATAGTAGTGTTTCCAAGAAGAATGTGAGCAGCACTGTAATTAATCTATATTTAACCTTGAGTAAAGTAGCCATTGAGTCTATCTACATTTTTTCAAGCTGCTCAAATAAGATAAGATAAGATATGCCTTTATCTTATCTTATCTTATCTTATCTTATCTTATCTTATCTTATCTTATCTTATCTTATCTTATCTTATCTTATCTTATCTTATCTTATTTATCTTACAAGAGAAGACAAACAGATTGCCAGAAGTGGAATATGAACCCATGCCTCCATTCGGAGATCAAATGTGCTAGGGCTCAGGAAGGAGAGTACCTTAAGTCTGATGCCTTGGACGTCCAAAACCATTCTGACATCTCCCTTGCTGCCACTTGAGGATGACACTTCCAATATCAGGACAAAGTTAAGTCTTTGGCATTCCTTCACCCTTACACAATTTTCCATGTCCTTTTAGTATTCATACAGAGGTCCTGCCTTTATCAGGTAAAACACATTTTGGAAGCATGCTTGCTAATCACAGTTACTTAGAACTTGCAGCAAGGTTTTTGTTGTTTTCCTATCTGCTCCATTATATCTATAGTGAGATTAGGTTATCAGTAGCTGTTTAACAAATTCAAAATGCCCTTTCCACTACTGACTCAGCTAGCCAGGCATGTCGTATAGGAGTAAGTCCTCTATTTATCTTGATGTGTTGCAGTGTATGTGTGTAGACATTAGGTTGACAGGGGCTGGTACGGCTACCAGTTCATCAGTTTCAAAATGTCAAGCGCCCAACATGGGGCTCAAATCCACGACCCTGAGATTAAGAGTCTCATGCTCTACCGACTGAGCTAGCCGGGCAAACATACAAAGCACAGTACAATACCGTGATTCAGGATATGTACTATATATATAACTGCAGCGTATATAACAGAGGACTTTGGGTCATCAGTAACATACAAAATTTAAGATCGAGGCTGAAGGTTATGCATAGAGACAAATGTGTTTATAAAGCATATTACTTAGAGATATTACTTAGAGAGTAGACACAAAGTAGTTATGTAGACACTACATACAAGGATATATAAAGTAGATGACATCGCAAAACAACACCAGTCATTGGCAAAAGGAGAAATTCAACTGGACAGAGTTTATTCGGTCGAATACCTTGAATGCGTTTCAAATACGACCAAATAAACTCTGTCCAGTTGACAAATTGAATTTCTCCTTTTGCCATGGATTCTACCTGGACGACTGAGGGATTCTACACAACACCAGTCATTCAAAACTAACCTTGGAGAATGTAATCAGTGCTTTAGGCAAATACATGTGCCTTTACAGACACTGACCATCATAGTCCATCTTTTGAATAATGACATAAAACTAGGTTTCAGTGAACACTAAAGCCTTTAATTTTGGAGATGTTCAAGTGTTTCATTGTTTTGTCACACTGTTGTAATTTCAATTCAGTGTATGAAAAGGCCTACATTTCAAAAGGTCTTCTCTGCAGTACTGTAATGTCAGGAGTGGGATTTGAGCCCACACCTCCATTGGGAAACCAGAAGTCCCTGTGCTGAGAATGGTGCTAACCTTGAGTCTGGCGCCTTAGACCACTCAGCCATCCTGACAGCCTGCAGTATATAGGTCTCGGTGTCTGCTGTCACTATGTAGGCCCTAATCCATTATTACTGTTTTTCCTGGCCAAAGGACCATACAACTGCAGCAATAGTAGTGTTTCCAAGAAGAATGTGAGCAGCACTGTAATTAACCTATATTTAACCTTGAGTAAAGTAGCCATTAAGTCTATCTACATACTTGCAAGCTGCTCAAATCACAAGAGAAGACAAACAGATTGCCAGAAGTGGAATATGAACCCAAGCCTCCATTCGGAGATCAAATGTGCTAGGGCTCAGGACAGAGTTTATTTGGTTGAATATGTTGAATGCGTTTCAAAGACGACCAAATAAACTCTGTCCAGTTGACAAATTGAATTTCTCCTTTTGCCATGGTTTCTACTTGGACGACTGAGGGATTCTACACAACACCAGTCATTCAAAACTAACCTTGGAGAATGTAATCAGTGCTTTAGGCAAATACATGTGCCTTTACAGACACTGACCATCATAGTCCATCTTTTGAATAATGACATAAAACTAGGTTTCAGTGAACACTAAAGCCTTTCATTTTGGAGATGTTCAAGTGTTTCATTGTTTTGTCACACTGTTGTAATTTCAATTCAGTGTATGAAAAGGCCTACATTTCAAAAGGTCTTCTCTGCAGTACTGCAATTTCAGGAGTGGGATTTGAACCCACGCCTCCTTTGGGAGACCAGAAGTTCCTGTGCTGAGAATGGTGCTAACCTTGAGTCTGGCGCCTTAGACCGCTCGGCCATCCTGACAGCCTGCAGCATATAGGTCTCGGTGTCTGCTGTCACTATGTAGGCCCTAATCCATTATTACTGTTTTTCCTGGCCAAAGGACCATACAACTACAGCAATAGTAGTGTTTCCAAGAAGAATGTGAGCAGCACTGTAATTAATCTATATTTAACCTTGAGTAAAGTAGCCATTGAGTCTATCTACATTTTTGCAAGCTGCTCAAATAAGATAAGATATGCCTTTATCTTATCTTATCTTATCTTATCTTATCTTATCTTATCTTATTTATCTTACAAGAGAAGACAAACAGATTGCCAGAAGTGGAATATGAACCCATGCCTCCATTCGGAGATCAAATGTGCTAGGGCTCAGGAAGGAGAGTACCTTAAGTGTGATGCCTTGGACGTCCAAAACCATTCTGACATCTCCCTTGCTGCCACTTGAGGATGACACTTCCAATATCAGGACAAAGTTAAGTCTTTGGCATTCCTTCACCCTTACACAATTTTCCATGTCCTTTTAGTATTCATACAGAGGTCCTGCCTTTATCAGGTAAAACACATTTTGGAAGCATGCTTGCTAATCACAGTTACTTAGAACTTGCAGCAAGGTTTTTGTTGTTTTCCTATCTGCTCCATTATATCTATAGTGAGATTAGGTTATCAGTAGCTGTTTAACAAATTCAAAATGCCCTTTGCGCTACTGACTCAGCTAGCCAGGCATGTTGTGTAGGAGTAAGTCCTCTATTTATCTTGATGTGTTGCAGTGTATGTGTGTAGACATTAGGTTGACAGGGGCTGGTACGGCTACCAGTTCATCAGTTTAAAAATGTCTACCGTCCAACGTGGGGCTCAAACCCATGACCCTGACATTAAGAGTGTCATGCTCTACCGACTGAGCTAGCCGGGCAAACATACAGAGTACACTACAATACCGTGATTCAGGATATGTGCTATATATATAACTGCAGCGTATATAACAGAGGACTCTGGGTCATCAGTAACATACAAAATTTAAGATCGAGGCTGAAGGTTATGCATAGAGACAAATGTGTTTATAACGCATATTACTTAGAGAGTAGAAACAAAGTAGTTCAAAAAATAGACACTACATACAAGGATATATAAAGTAGATGACATCGCAAAACAACACCAGTCATTGGCAAAAGGAGAAATTCAACTGGACAGAGTTTATTCGGTCGAATATGTTGAATGCGTTTCAAATACGACCAAATAAACTCTGTCCAGTTGACAAATTGAATTTCTCCTTTTGCCATGGATTCTACCTGGACGACTGAGGGATTCTACACAACACCAGTCATTCAAAACTAACCTTGGAGAATGTAATCAGTGCATTCGGCAAATACATGTGCCTTTGCAGACACTGACCATCACAGTCCATCTTTTGAATAATGACATAAAACTAGGTTTCAGTGAACACTAAAGCCTTTCATTTTGGAGATGTTCAAGTGTTTCATTGTGTTGTCACACTGTTGTAATTTCAATTCAGTGTATGAAAAGGCCTACATTTCAAAAGGTCTTCTCTGCAGTACTGCAATGTCAGGAGTGGGATTTGAACCCACGCCTCCTTTGGGAGAACAGAAGTCCCTGTGCTGAGAATGGTGCTAACCTTAAGTCTGGCACTTTAGACCACTCAGCCATCCTGACAGCCTGCAGTATATAGGTCTCGGTGTCTGCTGTCACTATGTAGGCCCTAATCCATTATTACTGTTTTTCCTGGCTAAAGGACCATACAACTACAGCAATAGTAGTGTTTCCAAGAAGAATGTGAGCAGCACTGTAATTAATCTATATTCAACCTTGAGTAAAGTAGCCATTGAGTCTATCTACATTTTTTCAAGCTGCTCAAATCACAAGAGAAGACAAACAGATTGCAAGAAGTGGAATATGAACCCATGCCTCCATTCGGAAATCAAATGTGCTAGGGCTCAGGAAGGAGTTTACCTTAAGTCTGATGCCTTGGACGTCCAAAACCATTCTGACATCTCCCTTGCTGCCACTTGAGGATGACACTTCCAAGATCAGGACAAAGTTAAGTCTTTGGCATTCCTTCACCCTTACACAATTTTCCATGTCCTTTTAGTATTCATACAGAGGTCCTGCCTTTATCAGGTAAAACACATTTTGGAAGCATGCTTGCTAATCACAGTTACTTAGAACTTGCAGCAAGGTTTTTGTTGTTTTCCTATCTGCTCCATTATATGTATAGTGAGATTAGGTTATCAGTAGCTGTTTAACAAATTCAAAATGCCCTTTGCGCTACTGACTCAGCTAGCCAGGCATGTTGTGTAGGAGTAAGTCCTCTATTTATCTTGATGTGTTGCAGTGTATGTGTGTAGACATTAGGTTGACAGGGGCTGGTACGGCTACCAGTTCATCAATTTCAAAATGTCTACCATCCAACGTGGGGCTCAAACCCATGACCCTGACATTAAGAGTGTCATGCTCTACCGACTGAGCTAGCCGGGCAAACATACAGAGTACACTACAATACCGTGATTCAGGATATGTGCTATATATATAACTGCAGCGTATATAACAGAGGACTCTGGGTCATCAGTAACATACAAAATTTAAGATCGAGGCTGAAGGTTATGCATAGAGACAAATGTGTTTATAACGCATATTACTTAGAGAGTAGAAACAAAGTAGTTCAAAAAATAGACACTACATACAAGGATATATAAAGTAGATGACATCGCAAAACAACACCAGTCATTGGCAAAAGGAGAAATTCAACTGGACAGAGTTTATTCGGTCGAATACCTTGAATGCGTTTCAAATACGACCAAATAAACTCTGTCCAGTTGACAAATTGAATTTCTCCTTTTGCCATGGATTCTACCTGGACGACTGAGGGATTCTACACAACACCAGTCATTCAAAACTAACCTTGGAGAATGTAATCAGTGCATTCGGCAAATACATGTGCCTTTGCAGACACTGACCATCACAGTCCATCTTTTGAATAATGACATAAAACTAGGTTTCAGTGAACACTAAAGCCTTTCATTTTGGAGATGTTCAAGTGTTTCATTGTGTTGTCACACTGTTGTAATTTCAATTCAGTGTATGAAAAGGCCTACATTTCAAAAGGTCTTCTCTGCAGTACTGCAATGTCAGGAGTGGGATTTGAACCCACGCCTCCTTTGGGAGAACAGAAGTCCCTGTGCTGAGAATGGTGCTAACCTTAAGTCTGGCACTTTAGACCACTCAGCCATCCTGACAGCCTGCAGTATATAGGTCTCGGTGTCTGCTGTCACTATGTAGGCCCTAATCCATTATTACTGTTTTTCCTGGCTAAAGGACCATACAACTACAGCAATAGTAGTGTTTCCAAGAAGAATGTGAGCAGCACTGTAATTAATCTATATTCAACCTTGAGTAAAGTAGCCATTGAGTCTATCTACATTTTTTCAAGCTGCTCAAATCACAAGAGAAGACAAACAGATTGCAAGAAGTGGAATATGAACCCATGCCTCCATTCGGAAATCAAATGTGCTAGGGCTCAGGAAGGAGTTTACCTTAAGTCTGATGCCTTGGACGTCCAAAACCATTCTGACATCTCCCTTGCTGCCACTTGAGGATGACACTTCCAAGATCAGGACAAAGTTAAGTCTTTGGCATTCCTTCACCCTTACACAATTTTCCATGTCCTTTTAGTATTCATACAGAGGTCCTGCCTTTATCAGGTAAAACACATTTTGGAAGCATGCTTGCTAATCACAGTTACTTAGAACTTGCAGCAAGGTTTTTGTTGTTTTCCTATCTGCTCCATTATATCTATAGTGAGATTAGGTTATCAGTAGCTGTTTAACAAATTCAAAATGCCCTTTGCGCTACTGACTCAGCTAGCCAGGCATGTTGTGTAGGAGTAAGTCCTCTATTTATCTTGATGTGTTGCAGTGTATGTGTGTAGACATTAGGTTGACAGGGGCTGGTACGGCTACCAGTTCATCAATTTCAAAATGTCTACCATCCAACGTGGGGCTCAAACCCATGACCCTGACATTAAGAGTGTCATGCTCTACCGACTGAGCTAGCCGGGCAAACATACAGAGTACACTACAATACCGTGATTCAGGATATGTGCTATATATATAACTGCAGCGTATATAACAGAGGACTCTGGGTCATCAGTAACATACAAAATTTAAGATCGAGGCTGAAGGTTATGCATAGAGACAAATGTGTTTATAACGCATATTACTTAGAGAGTAGAAACAAAGTAGTTCAAAAAATAGACACTACATACAAGGATATATAAAGTAGATGACATCGCAAAACAACACCAGTCATTGGCAAAAGGAGAAATTCAACTGGACAGAGTTTATTCGGTCGAATACCTTGAATGCGTTTCAAATACGACCAAATAAACTCTGTCCAGTTGACAAATTGAATTTCTCCTTTTGCCATGGATTCTACCTGGACGACTGAGGGATTCTACACAACACCAGTCATTCAAAACTAACCTTGGAGAATGTAATCAGTGCATTAGGCAAATACATGTGCCTTTGCAGACACTGACCATCACAGTCCATCTTTTGAATAATGACATAAAACTAGGTTTCAGTGAACACTAAAGCCTTTCATTTTGGAGATGTTCAAGTGTTTCATTGTGTTGTCACACTGTTGTAATTTCAATTCAGTGTATGAAAAGGCCTACATTTCAAAAGGTCTTCTCTGCAGTACTGCAATGTCAGGAGTGGGATTTGAACCCACGCCTCCTTTAGGAGCCCAGAAGTCCCTGTGCTGAGAATGGTGCTAACCTTATGTCTGGCGCCTTAGACCACTCAGCCATCCTGACAGCCTGCAGCATATAGGTCTCGGTGTCTGCTGTCACTATGTAGGCCCTAATCCATTATTACTGTTTTTCCTGGCCAAAGGACCATACAACTGCAGCAATAGTAGTGTTTCCAAGAAGAATGTGAGCAGCACTGTAATTAATCTATATTTAACCTTGAGTAAAGTAGCCATTGAGTCTATCTACATTTTTGCAAGCTGCTCAAATAAGATAAGATAAGATAAGATATGCCTTTATCTTATCTTATCTTATCTTATCTTATCTTATCTTATCTTATCTTATCTTATCTTATCTTATCTTATCTTATCTTATCTTATCTTATCTTATTTATCTTATCTTATTTATTTTACAAGAGAAGACAAACAGATTGCCAGAAGTGGAATATGAACCCATGCCTCCATTCGGAGATCAAATGTGCTAGGGCTCAGGAAGGAGAGTACCTTAAGTCTGATGCCTTGGACGTCCAAAACCATTCTGACATCTCCCTTGCTGCCACTTGAGGATGACACTTCCAATATCAGGACAAAGTTAAGTTTTTGGCATTCCTTCACCCTTACACAATTTTCCATGTCCTTTTAGTATTCATACAGAGGTCCTGCCTTTATCAGGTAAAAGTTACTTAGAACTTGCAGCAAGGTTTTTGTTGTTTTCCTATCTGCTCCATTATATGTATAGTGAGATTAGGTTATCAGTAGCTGTTTAACAAATTCAAAACGCCCTTTGCGCTACTGACTCAGCTAGCCAGGCATGTCGTATAGGAGTAAGACCTCTATTTATCTTGATGTGTTGCAGTGTATGTGTGTAGACATTAGGTTGACAGGGGCTGGTACGGCTACCAGTTCATCAATTTCAAAATGTCTAGCGCCCAACGTGGGGCTCGAACCCACGACTCTGACATTAAGAGTGTCATGCTCTACCGACTGAGCTAGCCGGGCAAACATACAGAGTACACTACAATACCGTGATTCAGGATATGTGCTATATATATAACTGCAGCGTATATAACAGAGGACTTTGGGTCATCAGTAACATACAAAATTTAAGATCGAGGCTGAAGGTTATGCATAGAGACAAATGTGTTTATAACGCATATTACTTAGAGAGTAGAAACAAAGTAGTTCAAAAAATAGACACTACATACAAGGATATATAAAGTAGATGACATCGCAAAACAACACCAGTCATTGGCAAAAGGAGAAATTCAACTGGACAGAGTTTATTCGGTCGAATACCTTGAATGCGTTTCAAATACGACCAAATAAACTCTGTCCAGTTGACAAATTGAATTTCTCCTTTTGCCATGGATTCTACCTGGACGACTGAGGGATTCTACACAACACCAGTCATTCAAAACTAACCTTGGAGAATGTAATCAGTGCATTCGGCAAATACATGTGCCTTTGCAGACACTGACCATCACAGTCCATCTTTTGAATAATGACATAAAACTAGGTTTCAGTGAACACTAAAGCCTTTCATTTTGGAGATGTTCAAGTGTTTCATTGTGTTGTCACACTGTTGTAATTTCAATTCAGTGTATGAAAAGGCCTACATTTCAAAAGGTCTTCTCTGCAGTACTGCAATGTCAGGAGTGGGATTTGAACCCACGCCTCCTTTGGGAGAACAGAAGTCCCTGTGCTGAGAATGGTGCTAACCTTAAGTCTGGCACTTTAGACCACTCAGCCATCCTGACAGCCTGCAGTATATAGGTCTCGGTGTCTGCTGTCACTATGTAGGCCCTAATCCATTATTACTGTTTTTCCTGGCTAAAGGACCATACAACTACAGCAATAGTAGTGTTTCCAAGAAGAATGTGAGCAGCACTGTAATTAATCTATATTCAACCTTGAGTAAAGTAGCCATTGAGTCTATCTACATTTTTTCAAGCTGCTCAAATCACAAGAGAAGACAAACAGATTGCAAGAAGTGGAATATGAACCCATGCCTCCATTCGGAAATCAAATGTGCTAGGGCTCAGGAAGGAGTTTACCTTAAGTCTGATGCCTTGGACGTCCAAAACCATTCTGACATCTCCCTTGCTGCCACTTGAGGATGACACTTCCAAGATCAGGACAAAGTTAAGTCTTTGGCATTCCTTCACCCTTACACAATTTTCCATGTCCTTTTAGTATTCATACAGAGGTCCTGCCTTTATCAGGTAAAACACATTTTGGAAGCATGCTTGCTAATCACAGTTACTTAGAACTTGCAGCAAGGTTTTTGTTGTTTTCCTATCTGCTCCATTATATCTATAGTGAGATTAGGTTATCAGTAGCTGTTTAACAAATTCAAAATGCCCTTTGCGCTACTGACTCAGCTAGCCAGGCATGTTGTGTAGGAGTAAGTCCTCTATTTATCTTGATGTGTTGCAGTGTATGTGTGTAGACATTAGGTTGACAGGGGCTGGTACGGCTACCAGTTCATCAATTTCAAAATGTCTACCATCCAACGTGGGGCTCAAACCCATGACCCTGACATTAAGAGTGTCATGCTCTACCGACTGAGCTAGCCGGGCAAACATACAGAGTACACTACAATACCGTGATTCAGGATATGTGCTATATATATAACTGCAGCGTATATAACAGAGGACTCTGGGTCATCAGTAACATACAAAATTTAAGATCGAGGCTGAAGGTTATGCATAGAGACAAATGTGTTTATAACGCATATTACTTAGAGAGTAGAAACAAAGTAGTTCAAAAAATAGACACTACATACAAGGATATATAAAGTAGATGACATCGCAAAACAACACCAGTCATTGGCAAAAGGAGAAATTCAACTGGACAGAGTTTATTCGGTCGAATACCTTGAATGCGTTTCAAATACGACCAAATAAACTCTGTCCAGTTGACAAATTGAATTTCTCCTTTTGCCATGGATTCTACCTGGACGACTGAGGGATTCTACACAACACCAGTCATTCAAAACTAACCTTGGAGAATGTAATCAGTGCATTAGGCAAATACATGTGCCTTTGCAGACACTGACCATCACAGTCCATCTTTTGAATAATGACATAAAACTAGGTTTCAGTGAACACTAAAGCCTTTCATTTTGGAGATGTTCAAGTGTTTCATTGTGTTGTCACACTGTTGTAATTTCAATTCAGTGTATGAAAAGGCCTACATTTCAAAAGGTCTTCTCTGCAGTACTGCAATGTCAGGAGTGGGATTTGAACCCACGCCTCCTTTAGGAGCCCAGAAGTCCCTGTGCTGAGAATGGTGCTAACCTTATGTCTGGCGCCTTAGACCACTCAGCCATCCTGACAGCCTGCAGCATATAGGTCTCGGTGTCTGCTGTCACTATGTAGGCCCTAATCCATTATTACTGTTTTTCCTGGCCAAAGGACCATACAACTGCAGCAATAGTAGTGTTTCCAAGAAGAATGTGAGCAGCACTGTAATTAATCTATATTTAACCTTGAGTAAAGTAGCCATTGAGTCTATCTACATTTTTGCAAGCTGCTCAAATAAAATAAGATAAGATAAGATATGCCTTTATCTTATCTTATCTTATCTTATCTTATCTTATCTTATCTTATCTTATCTTATCTTATCTTATTTATTTTACAAGAGAAGACAAACAGATTGCCAGAAGTGGAATATGAACCCATGCCTCCATTCGGAGATCAAATGTGCTAGGGCTCAGGAAGGAGAGTACCTTAAGTCTGATGCCTTGGACGTCCAAAACCATTCTGACATCTCCCTTGCTGCCACTTGAGGATGACACTTCCAATATCAGGACAAAGTTAAGTTTTTGGCATTCCTTCACCCTTACACAATTTTCCATGTCCTTTTAGTATTCATACAGAGGTCCTGCCTTTATCAGGTAAAAGTTACTTAGAACTTGCAGCAAGGTTTTTGTTGTTTTCCTATCTGCTCCATTATATGTATAGTGAGATTAGGTTATCAGTAGCTGTTTAACAAATTCAAAACGCCCTTTGCGCTACTGACTCAGCTAGCCAGGCATGTCGTATAGGAGTAAGACCTCTATTTATCTTGATGTGTTGCAGTGTATGTGTGTAGACATTAGGTTGACAGGGGCTGGTACGGCTACCAGTTCATCAATTTCAAAATGTCTAGCGCCCAACGTGGGGCTCGAACCCACGACTCTGACATTAAGAGTGTCATGCTCTACCGACTGAGCTAGCCGGGCAAACATACAGAGTACACTACAATACCGTGATTCAGGATATGTGCTATATATATAACTGCAGCGTATATAACAGAGGACTTTGGGTCATCAGTAACATACAAAATTTAAGATCGAGGCTGAAGGTTATGCATAGAGACAAATGTGTTTATAACGCATATTACTTAGAGAGTAGAAACAAAGTAGTTCAAAAAATAGACACTACATACAAGGATATATAAAGTAGATGACATCGCAAAACAACACCAGTCATTGGCAAAAGGAGAAATTCAATTTGTCAACTGGACAGAGTTTATTCAGTCGAATACGTTGAATGCGTTTCAAATACGACCAAATAAACTCTGTCCAGTTGACAAATTGAATTTCTCCTTTTGCCATGGATTCTACCTGGACGACTGAGGGATTCTACACAACACCAGTCATTCAAAACTAACCTTGGAGAATGTAATCAGTGCTTTAGGCAAATACATGTGCCTTTACAGACACTGACCATCATAGTCCATCTTTTGATTAATGACATAAAACTAGGTTTCAGTGAACACTAAAGCCTTTCATTTTGGAGATGTTCAAGTGTTTCATTGTGTTGTCACACTGTTGTAATTTCAATTCAGTGTATGAAAAGGCCTACATTACAAAAGGTCTTCTCTGCAGTACTGCAATGTCAGGAGTGGGATTTGAACCCACGCCTCCTTTGGGAGACCAGATGTCCCTGTGCTGAGAATGGTGCTAACCTTGAGTCTGGCGCCTTAGACTGCTCAGCCATCCTGACAGCCTGCAGTAGATAGGTCTCGGTGTCTGCTGTCACTATGTAGGCCCTAATCCATTATTACTGTTTTTCCTGGCCAAAGGACCATACAACTGCAGCAATAGTAGTGTTTCCAAGAAGAATGTGAGCAGCACTGTAATTAATCTATATTTAACCTTGAGTAAAGTAGCCATTGAGTCTATCTACATTTTTGCAAGCTGCTCAAATAAGATAAGATAAGATAAGATATGCCTTTATCTTATGTTATCTTATCTTATCTTATCTTATCTTATCTTATCTTATCTTATTTATCTTATCTTATCTTATCTTATCTTATCTTATCTTATCTTATCTTATCTTATCTTATCTTATCTTATCTTATTTATTTTACAAGAGAAGACAAACAGATTGCCAGAAGTGGAATATGAACCCATGCCTCCATTCGGAGATCAAATGTGCTAGGGCTCAGGAAGGAGAGTACCTTAAGTCTGATGCCTTGGACGTCCAAAACCATTCTGACATCTCCCTTGCTGCCACTTGAGGATGACACTTCCAATATCAGGACAAAGTTAAGTTTTTGGCATTCCTTCACCCTTACACAATTTTCCATGTCCTTTTAGTATTCATACAGAGGTCCTGCCTTTATCAGGTAAAAGTTACTTAGAACTTGCAGCAAGGTTTTTGTTGTTTTCCTATCTGCTCCATTATATGTATAGTGAGATTAGGTTATCAGTAGCTGTTTAACAAATTCAAAATGCCCTTTGCGCTACTGACTCAGCTAGCCAGGCATGTTGTGTAGGAGTAAGTCCTCTATTTATCTTGCAATGGATGTGTTGCAGTGTATGTGTGTAGACATTAGGTTGACAGGGGCTGGTACGGCTACCAGTTCATCAATTTCAAAATGTCTAGCGCCCAACGTGGGGCTCGAACCCACGACTCTGTCATGCTCTACCGACTGAGCTAGCCGGGCAAACATACAGAGTACACTACAATACCGTGATTCAGGATATGTGCTATATATATAACTGCAGCGTATATAACAGAGGACTTTGGGTCATCAGTAACATACAAAATTTAAGATCGAGGCTGAAGGTTATGCATAGAGACAAATGTGTTTATAACGCATATTACTTAGAGAGTAGAAACAAAGTAGTTCAAAAAATAGACACTACATACAAGGATATATAAAGTGAATGACATCGCAAAACAACACCAGTCATTGGCAAAAGGAGAAATTCAATTTGTCAACTGGACAGAGTTTATTCAGTCGAATACGTTGAATGCGTTTCAAATACGACCAAATAAACTCTGTCCAGTTGACAAATTGAATTTCTCCTTTTGCCATGGATTCTACCTGGACGACTGAGGGATTCTACACAACACCAGTCATTCAAAACTAACCTTGGAGAATGTAATCAGTGCTTTAGGCAAATACATGTGCCTTTACAGACACTGACCATCATAGTCCATCTTTTGAATAATGACATAAAACTAGGTTTCAGTGAACACTAAAGCCTTTCATTTTGGAGATGTTCAAGTGTTTCATTGTGTTGTCACACTGTTGTAATTTCAATTCAGTGTATGAAAAGGCCTACATTACAAAAGGTCTTCTCTGCAGTACTGCAATGTCAGGAGTGGGATTTGAACCCACGCCTCCTTTGGGAGACCAGATGTCCCTGTGCTGAGAATGGTGCTAACCTTGAGTCTGGCACCTTAGACTGCTCAGCCATCCTGACAGCCTGCAGTAGATAGGTCTCGGTGTCTGCTGTCACTATGTAGGCCCTAATCCATTATTACTGTTTTTCCTGGCCAAAGGACCATACAACTGCAGCAATAGTAGTGTTTCCAAGAAGAATGTGAGCAGCACTGTAATTAATCTATATTTAACCTTGACTAAAGTAGCCATTGAGTCTATCTACATACTTGCAAGCTGCTCAAATCACAAGAGAAGACAGATTGCCAGAAGTGGAATATGAACCCATGCCTCCATTCGGAGACCAAATGTGCTAGGGCTCAGGAAGGAGTTTACCTTAAGTCTGATGCCTTGAACGTCCAAAACCATTCTGACATCTCCCTTGCTGCCACTTGAGGATGACACTTCCAATATCAGGACAAAGTTAAGTCTTTGGCATTCCTTCACCCTTACACAATTTTCCATGTCCTTTTAGTATTCATACAGAGGTCCTGCCTTTATCAGGTAAAACACATTTTGGAAGCATGCTTGCTAATCACAGTTACTTAGAACTTGCAGCAAGGTTTTTGTTGTTTTCCTATCCGCTCCATTATATGTATAGTGAGATTAGGTTATCAGTAGCTGTTTAACAAATTCAAAATGCCCTTTGCGCTACTGACTCAGCTAGCCAGGCATGTCGTATAGGAGTAAGACCTCTATTTATCTTGATGTGTTGCAGTGTATGTGTGTAGACATTAGGTTGACAGGGGCTGGTACGGCTACCAGTTCATCAATTTCAAAATGTCTAGCGCCCAACGTGGGGCTCGAACCCACAACCCTGACATTAAGAGTGTCATGCTCTACCGACTGAGCTAGCCGGGCAAACATACAAAGCACAGTACAATACCGTGATTCAGGATATGTACTATATATATAACTGCAGCGTATATAACAGAGGACTTTGGGTCATCAGTAACATACAAAATTTAAGATCGAGGCTGAAGGTTATGCATAGAGACAAATGTGTTTATAAAGCATATTACTTAGAGAGTAGACACAAAGTAGTTCAAAAAATAGACACTACATACAAGGATATATAAAGTAGATGACATCGCAAAACAACACCAGTCATTGGCAAAAGGAGAAATTCAACTGGACAGAGTTTATTCGGTCGAATATGTTGAATGCGTTTCAAATACGACCAAATAAACTCTGTCCAGTTGACAAATTGAATTTCTCCTTTTGCCATGGATTCTACCTGGACGACTGAGGGATTCTACACAACACCAGTCATTCAAAACTAACCTTGGAGAATGTAATCAGTGCTTTAGGCAAATACATGTGCCTTTACAGACACTGACCATCATAGTCCATCTTTTGAATAATGACATAAAACTAGGTTTCAGTGAACACTAAAGCCTTTCATTTTGGAGATGTTCAAGTGTTTCATTGTGTTGTCACACTGTTATAATTTCAATTCAGTGTATGAAAAGGCCTACATTTCAAAAGGTCTTCTCTGCAGTACTGTAATGTCAGGAGTGGGATTTGAACCCACGCCTCCTTTGGGAGACCAGATGTCCCTGTGCTGAGAATGGTGCTAACCTTGAGTCTGGCGCCTTAGACCGCTCGGCCATCCTGACAGCCTGCAGCAAATAGGTCTCGGTGTCTGCTGTCACTATGTAGGCCCTAATCCATTATTACTGTTTTTCCTGGCCAAAGGACCATACAACTGCAGCAATAGTAGTGTTTCCAAGAAGAATGTGAGCAGCACTGTAATTAATCTATATTTAACCTTGACTAAAGTAGCCATTGAGTCTATCTACATACTTGCAAGCTGCTCAAATCACAAGAGAAGACAGATTGCCAGAAGTGGAATATGAACCCATGCCTCCATTCGGAGACCAAATGTGCTAGGGCTCAGGAAGGAGTTTACCTTAAGTCTGATGCCTTGAACGTCCAAAACCATTCTGACATCTCCCTTGCTGCCACTTGAGGATGACACTTCCAATATCAGGACAAAGTTAAGTCTTTGGCATTCCTTCACCCTTACACAATTTTCCATCTCCTTTTAGTATTCATACAGAGGTCCTGCCTTTATCAGGTAAAACACATTTTGGAAGCATGCTTGCTAATCACAGTTACTTAGAACTTGCAGCAAGGTTTTTGTTGTTTTCCTATCTGCTCCATTATATGTATAGTGAGATTAGGTTATCAGTAGCTGTTTAACAAATTCAAAATGCCCTTTGCGCTACTGACTCAGCTAGCCAGGCATGTCGTATAGGAGTAAGACCTCTATTTATCTTGATGTGTTGCAGTGTATGTGTGTAGACATTAGGTTGACAGGGGCTGGTACGGCTACCAGTTCATCAATTTCAAAATGTCTAGCGCCCAACGTGGGGCTCGAACCCACAACCCTGACATTAAGAGTGTCATGCTCTACCGACTGAGCTAGCCGGGCAAACATACAAAGCACAGTACAATACCGTGATTCAGGATATGTACTATATATATAACTGCAGCGTATATAACAGAGGACTTTGGGTCATCAGTAACATACAAAATTTAAGATCGAGGCTGAAGGTTATGCATAGAGACAAATGTGTTTATAAAGCATATTACTTAGAGAGTAGACACAAAGTAGTTCAAAAAATAGACACTACATACGAGGATATATAAAGTAGATGACATCGCAAAACAACACCAGTCATTGGCAAAAGGAGAAATTCAACTGGACAGAGTTTATTCGGTCGAATATGTTGAATGCGTTTCAAATACGACCAAATAAACTCTGTCCAGTTGACAAATTGAATTTCTCCTTTTGCCATGGATTCTACCTGGACGACTGAGGGATTCTACACAACACCAGTCATTCAAAACTAACCTTGGAGAATGTAATCAGTGCATTCGGCAAATACATGTGCCTTTGCAGACACTGACCATCACAGTCCATCTTTTGAATAATGACATAAAACTAGGTTTCAGTGAACACTAAAGCCTTTCATTTTGGAGATGTTCAAGTGTTTCATTGTGTTGTCACACTGTTGTAATTTCAATTCAGTGTATGAAAAGGCCTACATTTCAAAAGGTCTTCTCTGCAGTACTGCAATGTCAGGAGTGGGATTTGAACCCACGCCTCCTTTGGGAGAACAGAAGTCCCTGTGCTGAGAATGGTGCTAACCTTAAGTCTGGCACTTTAGACCACTCAGCCATCCTGACAGCCTGCAGTATATAGGTCTCGGTGTCTGCTGTCACTATGTAGGCCCTAATCCATTATTACTGTTTTTCCTGGCTAAAGGACCATACAACTACAGCAATAGTAGTGTTTCCAAGAAGAATGTGAGCAGCACTGTAATTAATCTATATTCAACCTTGAGTAAAGTAGCCATTGAGTCTATCTACATTTTTTCAAGCTGCTCAAATCACAAGAGAAGACAAACAGATTGCAAGAAGTGGAATATGAACCCATGCCTCCATTCGGAAATCAAATGTGCTAGGGCTCAGGAAGGAGTTTACCTTAAGTCTGATGCCTTGGACGTCCAAAACCATTCTGACATCTCCCTTGCTGCCACTTGAGGATGACACTTCCAAGATCAGGACAAAGTTAAGTCTTTGGCATTCCTTCACCCTTACACAATTTTCCATGTCCTTTTAGTATTCATACAGAGGTCCTGCCTTTATCAGGTAAAACACATTTTGGAAGCATGCTTGCTAATCACAGTTACTTAGAACTTGCAGCAAGGTTTTTGTTGTTTTCCTATCTGCTCCATTATATCTATAGTGAGATTAGGTTATCAGTAGCTGTTTAACAAATTCAAAATGCCCTTTGCGCTACTGACTCAGCTAGCCAGGCATGTTGTGTAGGAGTAAGTCCTCTATTTATCTTGATGTGTTGCAGTGTATGTGTGTAGACATTAGGTTGACAGGGGCTGGTACGGCTACCAGTTCATCAATTTCAAAATGTCTACCATCCAACGTGGGGCTCAAACCCATGACCCTGACATTAAGAGTGTCATGCTCTACCGACTGAGCTAGCCGGGCAAACATACAGAGTACACTACAATACCGTGATTCAGGATATGTGCTATATATATAACTGCAGCGTATATAACAGAGGACTCTGGGTCATCAGTAACATACAAAATTTAAGATCGAGGCTGAAGGTTATGCATAGAGACAAATGTGTTTATAACGCATATTACTTAGAGAGTAGAAACAAAGTAGTTCAAAAAATAGACACTACATACAAGGATATATAAAGTAGATGACATCGCAAAACAACACCAGTCATTGGCAAAAGGAGAAATTCAACTGGACAGAGTTTATTCGGTCGAATACCTTGAATGCGTTTCAAATACGACCAAATAAACTCTGTCCAGTTGACAAATTGAATTTCTCCTTTTGCCATGGATTCTACCTGGACGACTGAGGGATTCTACACAACACCAGTCATTCAAAACTAACCTTGGAGAATGTAATCAGTGCATTAGGCAAATACATGTGCCTTTGCAGACACTGACCATCACAGTCCATCTTTTGAATAATGACATAAAACTAGGTTTCAGTGAACACTAAAGCCTTTCATTTTGGAGATGTTCAAGTGTTTCATTGTGTTGTCACACTGTTGTAATTTCAATTCAGTGTATGAAAAGGCCTACATTTCAAAAGGTCTTCTCTGCAGTACTGCAATGTCAGGAGTGGGATTTGAACCCACGCCTCCTTTAGGAGCCCAGAAGTCCCTGTGCTGAGAATGGTGCTAACCTTATGTCTGGCGCCTTAGACCACTCAGCCATCCTGACAGCCTGCAGCATATAGGTCTCGGTGTCTGCTGTCACTATGTAGGCCCTAATCCATTATTACTGTTTTTCCTGGCCAAAGGACCATACAACTGCAGCAATAGTAGTGTTTCCAAGAAGAATGTGAGCAGCACTGTAATTAATCTATATTTAACCTTGAGTAAAGTAGCCATTGAGTCTATCTACATTTTTGCAAGCTGCTCAAATAAGATAAGATAAGATAAGATATGCCTTTATCTTATCTTATCTTATCTTATCTTATCTTATCTTATCTTATCTTATCTTATCTTATCTTATCTTATCTTATCTTATTTATCTTATCTTATTTATTTTACAAGAGAAGACAAACAGATTGCCAGAAGTGGAATATGAACCCATGCCTCCATTCGGAGATCAAATGTGCTAGGGCTCAGGAAGGAGAGTACCTTAAGTCTGATGCCTTGGACGTCCAAAACCATTCTGACATCTCCCTTGCTGCCACTTGAGGATGACACTTCCAATATCAGGACAAAGTTAAGTTTTTGGCATTCCTTCACCCTTACACAATTTTCCATGTCCTTTTAGTATTCATACAGAGGTCCTGCCTTTATCAGGTAAAAGTTACTTAGAACTTGCAGCAAGGTTTTTGTTGTTTTCCTATCTGCTCCATTATATGTATAGTGAGATTAGGTTATCAGTAGCTGTTTAACAAATTCAAAACGCCCTTTGCGCTACTGACTCAGCTAGCCAGGCATGTCGTATAGGAGTAAGACCTCTATTTATCTTGATGTGTTGCAGTGTATGTGTGTAGACATTAGGTTGACAGGGGCTGGTACGGCTACCAGTTCATCAATTTCAAAATGTCTAGCGCCCAACGTGGGGCTCGAACCCACGACTCTGACATTAAGAGTGTCATGCTCTACCGACTGAGCTAGCCGGGCAAACATACAGAGTACACTACAATACCGTGATTCAGGATATGTGCTATATATATAACTGCAGCGTATATAACAGAGGACTTTGGGTCATCAGTAACATACAAAATTTAAGATCGAGGCTGAAGGTTATGCATAGAGACAAATGTGTTTATAACGCATATTACTTAGAGAGTAGAAACAAAGTAGTTCAAAAAATAGACACTACATACAAGGATATATAAAGTAGATGACATCGCAAAACAACACCAGTCATTGGCAAAAGGAGAAATTCAACTGGACAGAGTTTATTCGGTCGAATACCTTGAATGCGTTTCAAATACGACCAAATAAACTCTGTCCAGTTGACAAATTGAATTTCTCCTTTTGCCATGGATTCTACCTGGACGACTGAGGGATTCTACACAACACCAGTCATTCAAAACTAACCTTGGAGAATGTAATCAGTGCATTCGGCAAATACATGTGCCTTTGCAGACACTGACCATCACAGTCCATCTTTTGAATAATGACATAAAACTAGGTTTCAGTGAACACTAAAGCCTTTCATTTTGGAGATGTTCAAGTGTTTCATTGTGTTGTCACACTGTTGTAATTTCAATTCAGTGTATGAAAAGGCCTACATTTCAAAAGGTCTTCTCTGCAGTACTGCAATGTCAGGAGTGGGATTTGAACCCACGCCTCCTTTGGGAGAACAGAAGTCCCTGTGCTGAGAATGGTGCTAACCTTAAGTCTGGCACTTTAGACCACTCAGCCATCCTGACAGCCTGCAGTATATAGGTCTCGGTGTCTGCTGTCACTATGTAGGCCCTAATCCATTATTACTGTTTTTCCTGGCTAAAGGACCATACAACTACAGCAATAGTAGTGTTTCCAAGAAGAATGTGAGCAGCACTGTAATTAATCTATATTCAACCTTGAGTAAAGTAGCCATTGAGTCTATCTACATTTTTTCAAGCTGCTCAAATCACAAGAGAAGACAAACAGATTGCAAGAAGTGGAATATGAACCCATGCCTCCATTCGGAAATCAAATGTGCTAGGGCTCAGGAAGGAGTTTACCTTAAGTCTGATGCCTTGGACGTCCAAAACCATTCTGACATCTCCCTTGCTGCCACTTGAGGATGACACTTCCAAGATCAGGACAAAGTTAAGTCTTTGGCATTCCTTCACCCTTACACAATTTTCCATGTCCTTTTAGTATTCATACAGAGGTCCTGCCTTTATCAGGTAAAACACATTTTGGAAGCATGCTTGCTAATCACAGTTACTTAGAACTTGCAGCAAGGTTTTTGTTGTTTTCCTATCTGCTCCATTATATCTATAGTGAGATTAGGTTATCAGTAGCTGTTTAACAAATTCAAAATGCCCTTTGCGCTACTGACTCAGCTAGCCAGGCATGTTGTGTAGGAGTAAGTCCTCTATTTATCTTGATGTGTTGCAGTGTATGTGTGTAGACATTAGGTTGACAGGGGCTGGTACGGCTACCAGTTCATCAATTTCAAAATGTCTACCATCCAACGTGGGGCTCAAACCCATGACCCTGACATTAAGAGTGTCATGCTCTACCGACTGAGCTAGCCGGGCAAACATACAGAGTACACTACAATACCGTGATTCAGGATATGTGCTATATATATAACTGCAGCGTATATAACAGAGGACTCTGGGTCATCAGTAACATACAAAATTTAAGATCGAGGCTGAAGGTTATGCATAGAGACAAATGTGTTTATAACGCATATTACTTAGAGAGTAGAAACAAAGTAGTTCAAAAAATAGACACTACATACAAGGATATATAAAGTAGATGACATCGCAAAACAACACCAGTCATTGGCAAAAGGAGAAATTCAACTGGACAGAGTTTATTCGGTCGAATACCTTGAATGCGTTTCAAATACGACCAAATAAACTCTGTCCAGTTGACAAATTGAATTTCTCCTTTTGCCATGGATTCTACCTGGACGACTGAGGGATTCTACACAACACCAGTCATTCAAAACTAACCTTGGAGAATGTAATCAGTGCATTAGGCAAATACATGTGCCTTTGCAGACACTGACCATCACAGTCCATCTTTTGAATAATGACATAAAACTAGGTTTCAGTGAACACTAAAGCCTTTCATTTTGGAGATGTTCAAGTGTTTCATTGTGTTGTCACACTGTTGTAATTTCAATTCAGTGTATGAAAAGGCCTACATTTCAAAAGGTCTTCTCTGCAGTACTGCAATGTCAGGAGTGGGATTTGAACCCACGCCTCCTTTAGGAGCCCAGAAGTCCCTGTGCTGAGAATGGTGCTAACCTTATGTCTGGCGCCTTAGACCACTCAGCCATCCTGACAGCCTGCAGCATATAGGTCTCGGTGTCTGCTGTCACTATGTAGGCCCTAATCCATTATTACTGTTTTTCCTGGCCAAAGGACCATACAACTGCAGCAATAGTAGTGTTTCCAAGAAGAATGTGAGCAGCACTGTAATTAATCTATATTTAACCTTGAGTAAAGTAGCCATTGAGTCTATCTACATTTTTGCAAGCTGCTCAAATAAAATAAGATAAGATAAGATATGCCTTTATCTTATCTTATCTTATCTTATCTTATCTTATCTTATCTTATCTTATCTTATCTTATCTTATCTTATCTTATTTATCTTATCTTATTTATTTTACAAGAGAAGACAAACAGATTGCCAGAAGTGGAATATGAACCCATGCCTCCATTCGGAGATCAAATGTGCTAGGGCTCAGGAAGGAGAGTACCTTAAGTCTGATGCCTTGGACGTCCAAAACCATTCTGACATCTCCCTTGCTGCCACTTGAGGATGACACTTCCAATATCAGGACAAAGTTAAGTTTTTGGCATTCCTTCACCCTTACACAATTTTCCATGTCCTTTTAGTATTCATACAGAGGTCCTGCCTTTATCAGGTAAAAGTTACTTAGAACTTGCAGCAAGGTTTTTGTTGTTTTCCTATCTGCTCCATTATATGTATAGTGAGATTAGGTTATCAGTAGCTGTTTAACAAATTCAAAACGCCCTTTGCGCTACTGACTCAGCTAGCCAGGCATGTCGTATAGGAGTAAGACCTCTATTTATCTTGATGTGTTGCAGTGTATGTGTGTAGACATTAGGTTGACAGGGGCTGGTACGGCTACCAGTTCATCAATTTCAAAATGTCTAGCGCCCAACGTGGGGCTCGAACCCACGACTCTGACATTAAGAGTGTCATGCTCTACCGACTGAGCTAGCCGGGCAAACATACAGAGTACACTACAATACCGTGATTCAGGATATGTGCTATATATATAACTGCAGCGTATATAACAGAGGACTTTGGGTCATCAGTAACATACAAAATTTAAGATCGAGGCTGAAGGTTATGCATAGAGACAAATGTGTTTATAACGCATATTACTTAGAGAGTAGAAACAAAGTAGTTCAAAAAATAGACACTACATACAAGGATATATAAAGTAGATGACATCGCAAAACAACACCAGTCATTGGCAAAAGGAGAAATTCAATTTGTCAACTGGACAGAGTTTATTCAGTCGAATACGTTGAATGCGTTTCAAATACGACCAAATAAACTCTGTCCAGTTGACAAATTGAATTTCTCCTTTTGCCATGGATTCTACCTGGACGACTGAGGGATTCTACACAACACCAGTCATTCAAAACTAACCTTGGAGAATGTAATCAGTGCTTTAGGCAAATACATGTGCCTTTACAGACACTGACCATCATAGTCCATCTTTTGATTAATGACATAAAACTAGGTTTCAGTGAACACTAAAGCCTTTCATTTTGGAGATGTTCAAGTGTTTCATTGTGTTGTCACACTGTTGTAATTTCAATTCAGTGTATGAAAAGGCCTACATTACAAAAGGTCTTCTCTGCAGTACTGCAATGTCAGGAGTGGGATTTGAACCCACGCCTCCTTTGGGAGACCAGATGTCCCTGTGCTGAGAATGGTGCTAACCTTGAGTCTGGCGCCTTAGACTGCTCAGCCATCCTGACAGCCTGCAGTAGATAGGTCTCGGTGTCTGCTGTCACTATGTAGGCCCTAATCCATTATTACTGTTTTTCCTGGCCAAAGGACCATACAACTGCAGCAATAGTAGTGTTTCCAAGAAGAATGTGAGCAGCACTGTAATTAATCTATATTTAACCTTGAGTAAAGTAGCCATTGAGTCTATCTACATTTTTGCAAGCTGCTCAAATAAGATAAGATAAGATAAGATATGCCTTTATCTTATGTTATCTTATCTTATCTTATCTTATCTTATCTTATCTTATCTCATTTATCTTATCTTATCTTATCTTATCTTATCTTATCTTATCTTATCTTATCTTATCTTATCTTATTTATTTTACAAGAGAAGACAAACAGATTGCCAGAAGTGGAATATGAACCCATGCCTCCATTCGGAGATCAAATGTGCTAGGGCTCAGGAAGGAGAGTACCTTAAGTCTGATGCCTTGGACGTCCAAAACCATTCTGACATCTCCCTTGCTGCCACTTGAGGATGACACTTCCAATATCAGGACAAAGTTAAGTTTTTGGCATTCCTTCACCCTTACACAATTTTCCATGTCCTTTTAGTATTCATACAGAGGTCCTGCCTTTATCAGGTAAAAGTTACTTAGAACTTGCAGCAAGGTTTTTGTTGTTTTCCTATCTGCTCCATTATATGTATAGTGAGATTAGGTTATCAGTAGCTGTTTAACAAATTCAAAATGCCCTTTGCGCTACTGACTCAGCTAGCCAGGCATGTTGTGTAGGAGTAAGTCCTCTATTTATCTTGCAATGGATGTGTTGCAGTGTATGTGTGTAGACATTAGGTTGACAGGGGCTGGTACGGCTACCAGTTCATCAATTTCAAAATGTCTAGCGCCCAACGTGGGGCTCGAACCCACGACTCTGTCATGCTCTACCGACTGAGCTAGCCGGGCAAACATACAGAGTACACTACAATACCGTGATTCAGGATATGTGCTATATATATAACTGCAGCGTATATAACAGAGGACTTTGGGTCATCAGTAACATACAAAATTTAAGATCGAGGCTGAAGGTTATGCATAGAGACAAATGTGTTTATAACGCATATTACTTAGAGAGTAGAAACAAAGTAGTTCAAAAAATAGACACTACATACAAGGATATATAAAGTGAATGACATCGCAAAACAACACCAGTCATTGGCAAAAGGAGAAATTCAATTTGTCAACTGGACAGAGTTTATTCAGTCGAATACGTTGAATGCGTTTCAAATACGACCAAATAAACTCTGTCCAGTTGACAAATTGAATTTCTCCTTTTGCCATGGATTCTACCTGGACGACTGAGGGATTCTACACAACACCAGTCATTCAAAACTAACCTTGGAGAATGTAATCAGTGCTTTAGGCAAATACATGTGCCTTTACAGACACTGACCATCATAGTCCATCTTTTGAATAATGACATAAAACTAGGTTTCAGTGAACACTAAAGCCTTTCATTTTGGAGATGTTCAAGTGTTTCATTGTGTTGTCACACTGTTGTAATTTCAATTCAGTGTATGAAAAGGCCTACATTACAAAAGGTCTTCTCTGCAGTACTGCAATGTCAGGAGTGGGATTTGAACCCACGCCTCCTTTGGGAGACCAGATGTCCCTGTGCTGAGAATGGTGCTAACCTTGAGTCTGGCACCTTAGACTGCTCAGCCATCCTGACAGCCTGCAGTAGATAGGTCTCGGTGTCTGCTGTCACTATGTAGGCCCTAATCCATTATTACTGTTTTTCCTGGCCAAAGGACCATACAACTGCAGCAATAGTAGTGTTTCCAAGAAGAATGTGAGCAGCACTGTAATTAATCTATATTTAACCTTGACTAAAGTAGCCATTGAGTCTATCTACATACTTGCAAGCTGCTCAAATCACAAGAGAAGACAGATTGCCAGAAGTGGAATATGAACCCATGCCTCCATTCGGAGACCAAATGTGCTAGGGCTCAGGAAGGAGTTTACCTTAAGTCTGATGCCTTGAACGTCCAAAACCATTCTGACATCTCCCTTGCTGCCACTTGAGGATGACACTTCCAATATCAGGACAAAGTTAAGTCTTTGGCATTCCTTCACCCTTACACAATTTTCCATGTCCTTTTAGTATTCATACAGAGGTCCTGCCTTTATCAGGTAAAACACATTTTGGAAGCATGCTTGCTAATCACAGTTACTTAGAACTTGCAGCAAGGTTTTTGTTGTTTTCCTATCCGCTCCATTATATGTATAGTGAGATTAGGTTATCAGTAGCTGTTTAACAAATTCAAAATGCCCTTTGCGCTACTGACTCAGCTAGCCAGGCATGTCGTATAGGAGTAAGACCTCTATTTATCTTGATGTGTTGCAGTGTATGTGTGTAGACATTAGGTTGACAGGGGCTGGTACGGCTACCAGTTCATCAATTTCAAAATGTCTAGCGCCCAACGTGGGGCTCGAACCCACAACCCTGACATTAAGAGTGTCATGCTCTACCGACTGAGCTAGCCGGGCAAACATACAAAGCACAGTACAATACCGTGATTCAGGATATGTACTATATATATAACTGCAGCGTATATAACAGAGGACTTTGGGTCATCAGTAACATACAAAATTTAAGATCGAGGCTGAAGGTTATGCATAGAGACAAATGTGTTTATAAAGCATATTACTTAGAGAGTAGACACAAAGTAGTTCAAAAAATAGACACTACATACAAGGATATATAAAGTAGATGACATCGCAAAACAACACCAGTCATTGGCAAAAGGAGAAATTCAACTGGACAGAGTTTATTCGGTCGAATATGTTGAATGCGTTTCAAATACGACCAAATAAACTCTGTCCAGTTGACAAATTGAATTTCTCCTTTTGCCATGGATTCTACCTGGACGACTGAGGGATTCTACACAACACCAGTCATTCAAAACTAACCTTGGAGAATGTAATCAGTGCTTTAGGCAAATACATGTGCCTTTACAGACACTGACCATCATAGTCCATCTTTTGAATAATGACATAAAACTAGGTTTCAGTGAACACTAAAGCCTTTCATTTTGGAGATGTTCAAGTGTTTCATTGTGTTGTCACACTGTTATAATTTCAATTCAGTGTATGAAAAGGCCTACATTTCAAAAGGTCTTCTCTGCAGTACTGTAATGTCAGGAGTGGGATTTGAACCCACGCCTCCTTTGGGAGACCAGATGTCCCTGTGCTGAGAATGGTGCTAACCTTGAGTCTGGCGCCTTAGACCGCTCGGCCATCCTGACAGCCTGCAGCAAATAGGTCTCGGTGTCTGCTGTCACTATGTAGGCCCTAATCCATTATTACTGTTTTTCCTGGCCAAAGGACCATACAACTGCAGCAATAGTAGTGTTTCCAAGAAGAATGTGAGCAGCACTGTAATTAATCTATATTTAACCTTGACTAAAGTAGCCATTGAGTCTATCTACATACTTGCAAGCTGCTCAAATCACAAGAGAAGACAGATTGCCAGAAGTGGAATATGAACCCATGCCTCCATTCGGAGACCAAATGTGCTAGGGCTCAGGAAGGAGTTTACCTTAAGTCTGATGCCTTGAACGTCCAAAACCATTCTGACATCTCCCTTGCTGCCACTTGAGGATGACACTTCCAATATCAGGACAAAGTTAAGTCTTTGGCATTCCTTCACCCTTACACAATTTTCCATCTCCTTTTAGTATTCATACAGAGGTCCTGCCTTTATCAGGTAAAACACATTTTGGAAGCATGCTTGCTAATCACAGTTACTTAGAACTTGCAGCAAGGTTTTTGTTGTTTTCCTATCTGCTCCATTATATGTATAGTGAGATTAGGTTATCAGTAGCTGTTTAACAAATTCAAAATGCCCTTTGCGCTACTGACTCAGCTAGCCAGGCATGTCGTATAGGAGTAAGACCTCTATTTATCTTGATGTGTTGCAGTGTATGTGTGTAGACATTAGGTTGACAGGGGCTGGTACGGCTACCAGTTCATCAATTTCAAAATGTCTAGCGCCCAACGTGGGGCTCGAACCCACAACCCTGACATTAAGAGTGTCATGCTCTACCGACTGAGCTAGCCGGGCAAACATACAAAGCACAGTACAATACCGTGATTCAGGATATGTACTATATATATAACTGCAGCGTATATAACAGAGGACTTTGGGTCATCAGTAACATACAAAATTTAAGATCGAGGCTGAAGGTTATGCATAGAGACAAATGTGTTTATAAAGCATATTACTTAGAGAGTAGACACAAAGTAGTTCAAAAAATAGACACTACATACGAGGATATATAAAGTAGATGACATCGCAAAACAACACCAGTCATTGGCAAAAGGAGAAATTCAACTGGACAGAGTTTATTCGGTCGAATATGTTGAATGCGTTTCAAATACGACCAAATAAACTCTGTCCAGTTGACAAATTGAATTTCTCCTTTTGCCATGGATTCTACCTGGACGACTGAGGGATTCTACACAACACCAGTCATTCAAAACTAACCTTGGAGAATGTAATCAGTGCTTTAGGCAAATACATGTGCCTTTACAGACACTGACCATCATAGTCCATCTTTTGAATAATGACATAAAACTAGGTTTCAGTGAACACTAAAGCCTTTCATTTTGGAGATGTTCAAGTGTTTCATTGTGTTGTCACATTGTTGTAATTTCAATTCAGTGTATGAAAAGGCCTACATTACAAAAGGTCTTCTCTGCAGTACTGCAATGTCAGGAGTGGGATTTGAACCCACGCCTCCTTTGGGAGACCAGATGTCCCTGTGCTGAGAATGGTGCTAACCTTGAGTCTGGCACCTTAGACTGCTCAGCCATCCTGACAGCCTGCAGTAGATAGGTCTCGGTGTCTGCTGTCACTATGTAGGCCCTAATCCATTATTACTGTTTTTCCTGGCCAAAGGACCATACAACTGCAGCAATAGTAGTGTTTCCAAGAAGAATGTGAGCAGCACTGTAATTAATCTATATTTAACCTTGACTAAAGTAGCCATTGAGTCTATCTACATACTTGCAAGCTGCTCAAATCACAAGAGAAGACAGATTGCCAGAAGTGGAATATGAACCCATGCCTCCATTCGGAGACCAAATGTGCTAGGGCTCAGGAAGGAGTTTACCTTAAGTCTGATGCCTTGAACGTCCAAAACCATTCTGACATCTCCCTTGCTGCCACTTGAGGATGACACTTCCAATATCAGGACAAAGTTAAGTCTTTGGCATTCCTTCACCCTTACACAATTTTCCATGTCCTTTTAGTATTCATACAGAGGTCCTGCCTTTATCAGGTAAAACACATTTTGGAAGCATGCTTGCTAATCACAGTTACTTAGAACTTGCAGCAAGGTTTTTGTTGTTTTCCTATCCGCTCCATTATATGTATAGTGAGATTAGGTTATCAGTAGCTGTTTAACAAATTCAAAATGCCCTTTGCGCTACTGACTCAGCTAGCCAGGCATGTCGTATAGGAGTAAGACCTCTATTTATCTTGATGTGTTGCAGTGTATGTGTGTAGACATTAGGTTGACAGGGGCTGGTACGGCTACCAGTTCATCAATTTCAAAATGTCTAGCGCCCAACGTGGGGCTCGAACCCACAACCCTGACATTAAGAGTGTCATGCTCTACCGACTGAGCTAGCCGGGCAAACATACAAAGCACAGTACAATACCGTGATTCAGGATATGTACTATATATATAACTGCAGCGTATATAACAGAGGACTTTGGGTCATCAGTAACATACAAAATTTAAGATCGAGGCTGAAGGTTATGCATAGAGACAAATGTGTTTATAAAGCATATTACTTAGAGAGTAGACACAAAGTAGTTCAAAAAATAGACACTACATACAAGGATATATAAAGTAGATGACATCGCAAAACAACACCAGTCATTGGCAAAAGGAGAAATTCAACTGGACAGAGTTTATTCGGTCGAATATGTTGAATGCGTTTCAAATACGACCAAATAAACTCTGTCCAGTTGACAAATTGAATTTCTCCTTTTGCCATGGATTCTACCTGGACGACTGAGGGATTCTACACAACACCAGTCATTCAAAACTAACCTTGGAGAATGTAATCAGTGCTTTAGGCAAATACATGTGCCTTTACAGACACTGACCATCATAGTCCATCTTTTGAATAATGACATAAAACTAGGTTTCAGTGAACACTAAAGCCTTTCATTTTGGAGATGTTCAAGTGTTTCATTGTGTTGTCACACTGTTATAATTTCAATTCAGTGTATGAAAAGGCCTACATTTCAAAAGGTCTTCTCTGCAGTACTGTAATGTCAGGAGTGGGATTTGAACCCACGCCTCCTTTGGGAGACCAGATGTCCCTGTGCTGAGAATGGTGCTAACCTTGAGTCTGGCGCCTTAGACCGCTCGGCCATCCTGACAGCCTGCAGTATATAGGTCTCGGTGTCTGCTGTCACTATGTAGGCCCTAATCCATTATTACTGTTTTTCCTGGCCAAAGGACCATACAACTGCAGCAATAGTAGTGTTTCCAAGAAGAATGTGAGCAGCACTGTAATTAATCTATATTTAACCTTGAGTAAAGTAGCCATTGAGTCTATCTACATTTTTGCAAGCTGCTCAAATAAGATAAGATAAGATAAGATATGCCCTTATCTTATCTTATCTTATCTTATCTTATCTTATCTTATCTTATCTTATCTTATCTTATCTTATCTTATCTTATCTTATCTTATTTATTTTACAAGAGAAGACAAACAGATTGCCAGAAGTGGAATATGAACCCATGCCTCCATTCGGAGATCAAATGTGCTAGGGCTCAGGAAGGAGAGTACCTTAAGTCTGATGCCTTGGACGTCCAAAACCATTCTGACATCTCCCTTGCTGCCACTTGAGGATGACACTTCCAATATCAGGACAAAGTTAAGTTTTTGGCATTCCTTCACCCTTACACAATTTTCCATGTCCTTTTAGTATTCATACAGAGGTCCTGCCTTTATCAGGTAAAAGTTACTTAGAACTTGCAGCAAGGTTTTTTTTGTTTTCCTATCTGCTCCATTATATGTATAGTGAGATTAGGTTATCAGTAGCTGTTTAACAAATTCAAAATGCCCTTTGCGCTACTGACTCAGCTAGCCAGGCATGTTGTGTAGGAGTAAGTTCTCTATTTATCTTGCAATGGATGTGTTGCAGTGTATGTGTGTAGACATTAGGTTGACAGGGGCTGGTACGGCTACCAGTTCATCAATTTCAAAATGTCTAGCGCCCAACGTGGGGCTCGAACCCACAACTCTGACATTAAGAGTGTCATGCTCTACCGACTGAGCTAGCTGGGCAAACATACAGAGTACACTACAATACCGTGATTCAGGATATGTGCTATATATATAACTGCAGCGTATATAACAGAGGACTTTGGGTCATCAGTAACATACAAAATTTAAGATCGAGGCTGAAGGTTATGCATAGAGACAAATGTGTTTATAACGCATATTACTTAGAGAGTAGAAACAAAGTAGTTCAAAAAATAGACACTACATACAAGGATATATAAAGTAGATGACATCGCAAAACAACACCAGTCATTGGCAAAAGGAGAAATTCAATTTGTCAACTGGACAGAGTTTATTCAGTCGAATACGTTGAATGCGTTTCAAATACGACCAAATAAACTCTGTCCAGTTGACAAATTGAATTTCTCCTTTTGCCATGGATTCTACCTGGACGACTGAGGGATTCGACACAACACCAGTCATTCAAAACTAACCTTGGAGAATGTAATCAGTGCTTTAGGCAAATACATGTGCCTTTACAGACACTGACCATCATAGTCCATCTTTTGAATAATGACATAAAACTAGGTTTCAGTGAACACTAAAGCCTTTCATTTTGGAGATGTTCAAGTGTTTCATTGTGTTGTCACACTGTTGTAATTTCAATTCAGTGTATGAAAAGGCCTACATTACAAAAGGTCTTCTCTGCAGTACTGCAATGTCAGGAGTGGGATTTGAACCCACGCCTCCTTTGGGAGACCAGATGTCCCTGTGCTGAGAATGGTGCTAACCTTGAGTCTGGCGCCTTAGACTGCTCAGCCATCCTGACAGCCTGCAGTAGATAGGTCTCGGTGTCTGCTGTCACTATGTAGGCCCTAATCCATTATTACTGTTTTTCCTGGCCAAAGGACCATACAACTGCAGCAATAGTAGTGTTTCCAAGAAGAATGTGAGCAGCACTGTAATTAATCTATATTTAACCTTGACTAAAGTAGCCATTGAGTCTATCTACATACTTGCAAGCTGCTCAAATCACAAGAGAAGACAGATTGCCAGAAGTGGAATATGAACCCATGCCTCCATTCGGAGACCAAATGTGCTAGGGCTCAGGAAGGAGTTTACCTTAAGTCTGATGCCTTGAACGTCCAAAACCATTCTGACATCTCCCTTGCTGCCACTTGAGGATGACACTTCCAATATCAGGACAAAGTTAAGTCTTTGGCATTCCTTCACCCTTACACAATTTTCCATCTCCTTTTAGTATTCATACAGAGGTCCTGCCTTTATCAGGTAAAACACATTTTGGAAGCATGCTTGCTAATCACAGTTACTTAGAACTTGCAGCAAGGTTTTTGTTGTTTTCCTATCTGCTCCATTATATGTATAGTGAGATTAGGTTATCAGTAGCTGTTTAACAAATTCAAAACGCCCTTTGCGCTACTGACTCAGCTAGCCAGGCATGTCGTATAGGAGTAAGACCTCTATTTATCTTGATGTGTTGCAGTGTATGTGTGTAGACATTAGGTTGACAGGGGCTGGTACGGCTACCAGTTCATCAATTTCAAAATGTCTAGCGCCCAACGTGGGGCTCGAACCCACGACCCTGACATTAAGAGTGTCATGCTCTACCGACTGAGCTAGCCGGGCAAACATACAAAGCACAGTACAATACCGTGATTCAGGATATGTACTATATATATAACTGCAGCGTATATAACAGAGGACTTTGGGTCATCAGTAACATACAAAATTTAAGATCGAGGCTGAAGGTTATGCATAGAGACAAATGTGTTTATAAAGCATATTACTTAGAGAGTAGACACAAAGTAGTTAAAAAAATAGACACTACATACGAGGATATATAAAGTAGATGACATCGCAAAACAACACCAGTCATTGGCAAAAGGAGAAATTCAACTGGACAGAGTTTATTCGGTCGAATATGTTGAATGCGTTTCAAATACGACCAAATAAACTCTGTCCAGTTGACAAATTGAATTTCTCCTTTTGCCATGGATTCTACCTGGACGACTGAGGGATTCTACACAACACCAGTCATTCAAAACTAACCTTGGAGAATGTAATCAGTGCTTTAGGCAAATACATGTGCCTTTACAGACACTGACCATCATAGTCCATCTTTTGAATAATGACATAAAACTAGGTTTCAGTGAACACTAAAGCCTTTCATTTTGGAGATGTTCAAGTGTTTCATTGTGTTGTCACACTGTTGTAATTTCAATTCAGTGTATGAAAAGGCCTACATTTCAAAAGGTCTTCTCTGCAGTACTGTAATGTCAGGAGTGGGATTTGAACCCACGCCTCCTTTGGGAGACCAGATGTCCCTGTGCTGAGAATGGTGCTAACCTTGAGTCTGGCGCCTTAGACCGCTCAGCCATCCTGACAGCCTGCAGTATATAGGTCTCGGTGTCTGCTGTCACTATGTAGGCCCTAATCCATTATTACTGTTTTTCCTGGCCAAAGGACCATACAACTGCAGCAATAGTAGTGTTTCCAAGAAGAATGTGAGCAGCACTGTAATTAATCTATATTTAACCTTGAGTAAAGTAGCCATTGAGTCTATCTACATTTTTGCAAGCTGCTCAAATAAGATAAGATAAGATAAGATATGCCCTTATCTTATCTTATCTTATCTTATCTTATCTTATCTTATCTTATCTTATTTATTTTACAAGAGAAGACAAACAGATTGCCAGAAGTGGAATATGAACCCATGCCTCCATTCGGAGATCAAATGTGCTAGGGCTCAGGAAGGAGAGTACCTTAAGTCTGATGCCTTGGACGTCCAAAACCATTCTGACATCTCCCTTGCTGCCACTTGAGGATGACACTTCCAATATCAGGACAAAGTTAAGTTTTTGGCATTCCTTCACCCTTACACAATTTTCCATGTCCTTTTAGTATTCATACAGAGGTCCTGCCTTTATCAGGTAAAAGTTACTTAGAACTTGCAGCAAGGTTTTTTTTGTTTTCCTATCTGCTCCATTATATGTATAGTGAGATTAGGTTATCAGTAGCTGTTTAACAAATTCAAAATGCCCTTTGCGCTACTGACTCAGCTAGCCAGGCATGTTGTGTAGGAGTAAGTTCTCTATTTATCTTGCAATGGATGTGTTGCAGTGTATGTGTGTAGACATTAGGTTGACAGGGGCTGGTACGGCTACCAGTTCATCAATTTCAAAATGTCTAGCGCCCAACGTGGGGCTCGAACCCACGACTCTGACATTAAGAGTGTCATGCTCTACCGACTGAGCTAGCCGGGCAAACATACAGAGTACACTACAATACCGTGATTCAGGATATGTGCTATATATATAACTGCAGCGTATATAACAGAGGACTTTGGGTCATCAGTAACATACAAAATTTAAGATCGAGGCTGAAGGTTATGCATAGAGACAAATGTGTTTATAACGCATATTACTTAGAGAGTAGAAACAAAGTAGTTCAAAAAATAGACACTACATACAAGGATATATAAAGTAGATGACATCGCAAAACAACACCAGTCATTGGCAAAAGGAGAAATTCAATTTGTCAACTGGACAGAGTTTATTCAGTCGAATACGTTGAATGCGTTTCAAATACGACCAAATAAACTCTGTCCAGTTGACAAATTGAATTTCTCCTTTTGCCATGGATTCTACCTGGACGACTGAGGGATTCGACACAACACCAGTCATTCAAAACTAACCTTGGAGAATGTAATCAGTGCTTTAGGCAAATACATGTGCCTTTACAGACACTGACCATCATAGTCCATCTTTTGAATAATGACATAAAACTAGGTTTCAGTGAACACTAAAGCCTTTCATTTTGGAGATGTTCAAGTGTTTCATTGTGTTGTCACACTGTTGTAATTTCAATTCAGTGTATGAAAAGGCCTACATTACAAAAGGTCTTCTCTGCAGTACTGCAATGTCAGGAGTGGGATTTGAACCCACGCCTCCTTTGGGAGACCAGATGTCCCTGTGCTGAGAATGGTGCTAACCTTGAGTCTGGCGCCTTAGACTGCTCAGCCATCCTGACAGCCTGCAGTAGATAGGTCTCGGTGTCTGCTGTCACTATGTAGGCCCTAATCCATTATTACTGTTTTTCCTGGCCAAAGGACCATACAACTGCAGCAATAGTAGTGTTTCCAAGAAGAATGTGAGCAGCACTGTAATTAATCTATATTTAACCTTGACTAAAGTAGCCATTGAGTCTATCTACATACTTGCAAGCTGCTCAAATCACAAGAGAAGACAGATTGCCAGAAGTGGAATATGAACCCATGCCTCCATTCGGAGACCAAATGTGCTAGGGCTCAGGAAGGAGTTTACCTTAAGTCTGATGCCTTGAACGTCCAAAACCATTCTGACATCTCCCTTGCTGCCACTTGAGGATGACACTTCCAATATCAGGACAAAGTTAAGTTTTTGGCATTCCTTCACCCTTACACAATTTTCCATGTCCTTTTAGTATTCATACAGAGGTCCTGCCTTTATCAGGTAAAAGTTACTTAGAACTTGCAGCAAGGTTTTTTTTGTTTTCCTATCTGCTCCATTATATGTATAGTGAGATTAGGTTATCAGTAGCTGTTTAACAAATTCAAAATGCCCTTTGCGCTACTGACTCAGCTAGCCAGGCATGTTGTGTAGGAGTAAGTTCTCTATTTATCTTGCAATGGATGTGTTGCAGTGTATGTGTGTAGACATTAGGTTGACAGGGGCTGGTACGGCTACCAGTTCATCAATTTCAAAATGTCTAGCGCCCAACGTGGGGCTCGAACCCACGACTCTGACATTAAGAGTGTCATGCTCTACCGACTGAGCTAGCCGGGCAAACATACAGAGTACACTACAATACCGTGATTCAGGATATGTGCTATATATATAACTGCAGCGTATATAACAGAGGACTTTGGGTCATCAGTAACATACAAAATTTAAGATCGAGGCTGAAGGTTATGCATAGAGACAAATGTGTTTATAACGCATATTACTTAGAGAGTAGAAACAAAGTAGTTCAAAAAATAGACACTACATACAAGGATATATAAAGTAGATGACATCGCAAAACAACACCAGTCATTGGCAAAAGGACAAATTCAATTTGTCAACTGGACAGAGTTTATTCAGTCGAATACGTTGAATGCGTTTCAAATACGACCAAATAAACTCTGTCCAGTTGACAAATTGAATTTCTCCTTTTGCCATGGATTCTACCTGGACGACTGAGGGATTCGACACAACACCAGTCATTCAAAACTAACCTTGGAGAATGTAATCAGTGCTTTAGGCAAATACATGTGCCTTTACAGACACTGACCATCATAGTCCATCTTTTGAATAATGACATAAAACTAGGTTTCAGTGAACACTAAAGCCTTTCATTTTGGAGATGTTCAAGTGTTTCATTGTGTTGTCACACTGTTGTAATTTCAATTCAGTGTATGAAAAGGCCTACATTACAAAAGGTCTTCTCTGCAGTACTGCAATGTCAGGAGTGGGATTTGAACCCACGCCTCCTTTGGGAGACCAGATGTCCCTGTGCTGAGAATGGTGCTAACCTTGAGTCTGGCGCCTTAGACTGCTCAGCCATCCTGACAGCCTGCAGTAGATAGGTCTCGGTGTCTGCTGTCACTATGTAGGCCCTAATCCATTATTACTGTTTTTCCTGGCCAAAGGACCATACAACTGCAGCAATAGTAGTGTTTCCAAGAAGAATGTGAGCAGCACTGTAATTAATCTATATTTAACCTTGACTAAAGTAGCCATTGAGTCTATCTACATACTTGCAAGCTGCTCAAATCACAAGAGAAGACAGATTGCCAGAAGTGGAATATGAACCCATGCCTCCATTCGGAGACCAAATGTGCTAGGGCTCAGGAAGGAGTTTACCTTAAGTCTGATGCCTTGAACGTCCAAAACCATTCTGACATCTCCCTTGCTGCCACTTGAGGATGACACTTCCAATATCAGGACAAAGTTAAGTCTTTGGCATTCCTTCACCCTTACACAATTTTCCATCTCCTTTTAGTATTCATACAGAGGTCCTGCCTTTATCAGGTAAAACACATTTTGGAAGCATGCTTGCTAATCACAGTTACTTAGAACTTGCAGCAAGGTTTTTGTTGTTTTCCTATCTGCTCCATTATATGTATAGTGAGATTAGGTTATCAGTAGCTGTTTAACAAATTCAAAACGCCCTTTGCGCTACTGACTCAGCTAGCCAGGCATGTCGTATAGGAGTAAGACCTCTATTTATCTTGATGTGTTGCAGTGTATGTGTGTAGACATTAGGTTGACAGGGGCTGGTACGGCTACCAGTTCATCAATTTCAAAATGTCTAGCGCCCAACGTGGGGCTCGAACCCACGACCCTGACATTAAGAGTGTCATGCTCTACCGACTGAGCTAGCCGGGCAAACATACAAAGCACAGTACAATACCGTGATTCAGGATATGTACTATATATATAACTGCAGCGTATATAACAGAGGACTTTGGGTCATCAGTAACATACAAAATTTAAGATCGAGGCTGAAGGTTATGCATAGAGACAAATGTGTTTATAAAGCATATTACTTAGAGAGTAGACACAAAGTAGTTCAAAAAATAGACACTACATACAAGGATATATAAAGTAGATGACATCGCAAAACAACACCAGTCATTGGCAAAAGGAGAAATTCAACTGGACAGAGTTTATTCGGTCGAATATGTTGAATGCGTTTCAAATACGACCAAATAAACTCTGTCCAGTTGACAAATTGAATTTCTCCTTTTGCCATGGATTCTACCTGGACGACTGAGGGATTCTACACAACACCAGTCATTCAAAACTAACCTTGGAGAATGTAATCAGTGCTTTAGGCAAATACATGTGCCTTTACAGACACTGACCATCATAGTCCATCTTTTGAATAATGACATAAAACTAGGTTTCAGTGAACACTAAAGCCTTTCATTTTGGAGATGTTCAAGTGTTTCATTGTGTTGTCACACTGTTGTAATTTCAATTCAGTGTATGAAAAGGCCTACATTTCAAAAGGTCTTCTCTGCAGTACTGTAATGTCAGGAGTGGGATTTGAACCCACGCCTCCTTTGGGAGACCAGATGTCCCTGTGCTGAGAATGGTGCTAACCTTGAGTCTGGCGCCTTAGACCGCTCGGCCATCCTGACAGCCTGCAGTATATAGGTCTCGGTGTCTGCTGTCACTATGTAGGCCCTAATCCATTATTACTGTTTTTCCTGGCCAAAGGACCATACAACTGCAGCAATAGTAGTGTTTCCAAGAAGAATGTGAGCAGCACTGTAATTAATCTATATTTAACCTTGAGTAAAGTAGCCATTGAGTCTATCTACATTTTTGCAAGCTGCTCAAATAAGATAAGATAAGATATGCCTTTATCTTATCTTATCTTATCTTATCTTATCTTAGTCCTTAGTCCTTAGTCCTCTATTTATCTTGCAATGGATGTGTTGCAGTGTATGTGTGTAGACATTAGGTTGACAGGGGCTGGTACGGCTACCAGTTCATCAATTTCAAAATGTCTAGCGCCCAACATGGGGCTCGAACCCACGACTCTGACATTAAGAGTGTCATGCTCTACCGACTGAGCTAGCCGGGCAAACATACAGAGTACACTACAATACCGTGATTCAGGATATGTGCTATATATATAACTGCAGCGTATATAACAGAGGACTTTGGGTCATCAGTAACATACAAAATTTAAGATCGAGGCTGAAGGTTATGCATAGAGACAAAGGTGTTTATAACGCATATTACTTAGAGAGTAGAAACAAAGTAGTTCAAAAAATAGACACTACATACAAGGATATATAAAGTAGATGACATCGCAAAACAACACCAGTCATTGGCAAAAGGAGAAATTCAATTTGTCAACTGGACAGAGTTTATTCAGTCGAATACGTTGAATGCGTTTCAAATACGACCAAATAAACTCTGTCCAGTTGACAAATTGAATTTCTCCTTTTGCCATGGATTCTACCTGGATGACTGAGGGATTCTACACAACACCAGTCATTCAAAACTAACCTTGGAGAATGTAATCAGTGCTTTAGGCAAATGCATGTGCCTTTACAGACACTGACCATCATAGTCCATCTTTTGAATAATGACATAAAACTAGGTTTCAGTGAACACTAAAGCCTTTCATTTTGGAGATGTTCAAGTGTTTCATTGTGTTGTCACACTGTTGTAATTTCAATTCAGTGTATGAAAAGGCCTACATTACAAAAGGTCTTCTCTGCAGTACTGCAATGTCAGGAGTGGGATTTGAACCCACGCCTCCTTTGGGAAACCAGAAGTCCCTGTGCTGAGAATGGTCCTAACCTTGAGTCTGGCGCCTTAGACTGCTCAGCCATCCTGACAGCCTGCAGTAGATAGGTCTCGGTGTCTGCTGTCACTATGTAGGCCCTAATCCATTATTACTGTTTTTCCTGGCCAAAGGACCATACAACTGCAGCAATAGTAGTGTTTCCAAGAAGAATGTGAGCAGCACTGTAATTAATCTATATTTAACCTTGACTAAAGTAGCCATTGAGTCTATCTACATACTTGCAAGCTGCTCAAATCATAAGAGAAGACAGATTGCCAGAAGTGGAATATGAACCCATGCCTCCATTCGGAGACCAAATGTGCTAGGGCTCAGGAAGGAGTTTACCTTAAGTCTGATGCCTTGAACGTCCAAAACCATTCTGACATCTCCCTTGCTGCCACTTGAGGATGACACTTCCAATATCAGGACAAAGTTAAGTCTTTGGCATTCCTTCACCCTTACACAATTTTCCATCTCCTTTTAGTATTCATACAGAGGTCCTGCCTTTATCAGGTAAAACACATTTTGGAAGCATGCTTGCTAATCACAGTTACTTAGAACTTGCAGCAAGGTTTTTGTTGTTTTCCTATCTGCTCCATTATATGTATAGTGAGATTAGGTTATCAGTAGCTGTTTAACAAATTCAAAACGCCCTTTGCGCTACTGACTCAGCTAGCCAGGCATGTCGTATAGGAGTAAGACCTCTATTTATCTTGATGTGTTGCAGTGTATGTGTGTAGACATTAGGTTGACAGGGGCTGGTACGGCTACCAGTTCATCAATTTCAAAATGTCTAGCGCCCAACGTGGGGCTCGAACCCACAACCCTGACATTAAGAGTGTCATGCTCTACCGACTGAGCTAGCCGGGCAAACATACAAAGCACAGTACAATACCGTGATTCAGGATATGTACTATATATATAACTGCAGCGTATATAACAGAGGACTTTGGGTCATCAGTAACATACAAAATTTAAGATCGAGGCTGAAGGTTATGCATAGAGACAAATGTGTTTATAAAGCATATTACTTAGAGAGTAGACACAAAGTAGTTCAAAAAATAGACACTACATACAAGGATATATAAAGTAGATGACATCGCAAAACAATACCAGTCATTGGCAAAAGGAGAAATTCAACTGGACAGAGTTTATTCGGTCGAATATGTTGAATGCGTTTCAAATACGACCAAATAAACTCTGTCCAGTTGACAAATTGAATTTCTCCTTTTGCCATGGATTCTACCTGGACGACTGAGGGATTCTACACAACACCAGTCATTCAAAACTAACCTTGGAGAATGTAATCAGTGCTTTAGGCAAATACATGTGCCTTTACAGACACTGACCATCATAGTCCATCTTTTGAATAATGACATAAAACTAGGTTTCAGTGAACACTAAAGCCTTTCATTTTGGAGATGTTCAAGTGTTTCATTGTGTTGTCACACTGTTGTAATTTCAATTCAGTGTATGAAAAGGCCTACATTTCAAAAGGTCTTCTCTGCAGTACTGTAATGTCAGGAGTGGGATTTGAACCCACGCCTCCTTTGGAAGACCAGATGTCCCTATGCTGAGAATGGTGCTAACCTTGAGTCTGGCGCCTTAGACCGCTCGGCCATCCTGACAGCCTGCAGCATATAGGTCTCGGTGTCTGCTGTCACTATGTAGGCCCTAATCCATTATTACTGTTTTTCCTGGCCAAAGGACCATACAACTGCAGCAGTAGTAGTGTTTCCAAGAAGAATGTGAACAGCACTGTAATTAATCTATATTTAACCTTGAGTAAAGTAGCCATTGAGTCTATCTACATTTTTGCAAGCTGCTCAAATAAGATAAGATAAGATAAGATATGCCTTTATCTTTTTATATATGTACTTCCGGCGCTGGCGCTGCGCTAGCTGCCCCTCACAGCGCTCCCGCACTTTTCGTAACTTTTCTAACTTTTTGCCCTTAAATCTCCCCACTTTTGTAAATATTTTTCGCAACATTGATTGTTATGCTTGGGCTGCACTCGACGCTGCATTTTTCTGCACTTTTGGGGGATTATTTACCTGTCTCGGCTTAAGATGTGTACGGGACCCCGACGCCTCGTCTACACAATGGATCAGCTGATGGCGCTCCGCAGTGCTGTTGTGTTCCCCCGGGACAGGCATGTCATCCCCGAGGAGATTCTACGGACGACACGCCGTGGACGCCGTGCGGGACGTAAACTCCGTGAAAAGAAGAGACGCTGCAGACCGGTTCTCCCCTCCGTTGTTATGGGGAACGTGCGCTCCCTCGTTAACAAGACGGACGAGCTGGCGGCGCTCGCTAGATTCCAGCGGGAGTACAGGGACGCGAGCATCATTGTTTTTACGGAGACGTGGCTATCACCGCTAATCCCGGACTCTACCGTCACCGTGGACAACTTTCACCTGCTGCGCGCGGACAGGACGGAGGAGAGCGGGAAGAAGAAGGGAGGAGGACTAGCGCTGTTTGTGAACGAGAAATGGTGCAAATCTAGTCACTGTACAGTGAAGGAGCAGATGTGTAATAAAGACATTGAACTGTTTGCTGTTAGCATGAGGCCATTCTACCTGCCCCGGGAGTTTTCACACGTCATCACACTGGCTGTGTATATTCCTCCCAGTGCTAACGCGGAAAATGCTTGTGACACTCTGCTCTCCTGCATCAGCTCTCTTCAGACTCAGCATCCACAGGCCCTCTTCCTCACCACCGGGGACTTCAACCATGCATCTCCCTCATCTGTCCTGCCAACATACACCCAGTATGTGACCTGCCCCACAAGAGACAATAAAACTTTGGACTTATTCTTTGCCAACATCAAGGAGGCCTACATCTCATCACCCCTCCCCCCCCGGGAAGAGCAGACCACAACATCATCCATTTGAGGCCTGTGTACGAACCACTTGTGCGCAGGCAGCCTGTGGAACCCCGAGTGGTGAAGAGGTGGACAGCAGAGAGCGAGGAGGCTCTGAGGGACTGCTTTAGCACCACTGTGTGGACAGAGCTCTGCCAGCCTCATGGGGAGGACATCAATGCTATCACGGACTGTATTACGGACTATATTAACTTCTATTTTGAAAACACTGTACCCTCTCGGACGGTGCGGTGTTTTCCAAACAACAAGCCGTGGATTAACTCGGACATCAAAGCTCTGCTGAAGGAGAAGAAGAGAGCTTTCAGGTCTGGGAACAAAGAGGAGCTGAGGACTGTACAGAGGAAGCTGAGGAAGAAGATCAGACAGGCTAAGGCCAACTTCAGGAGGAAGATGGAACAGCAGCTGCAGCAGCGGAATGTCAGGGAGGTGTGGAGAAGTATGAAGAGTGTCTCTGGTTTCAGCCCTCCGCCCGTCCAGACAAAGGGAGACCAACAGTGGGTGAACAATCTGAATTCTCACTTCCTGAGGTTTGATCAATCACCCACTCCTCCCCCCGCACCGCTGCATGGGCACACCCTGTCTCCTGCACAAAGGCCCAGACTGCCACCACTTCACACCTCTGCCTCAGCCCCCCAGCCCCCGAATCCACATCAACAACTCAGCCAGACCTCCAGCACACACCCCTGCTCTTTGTCTGTCACAACAGCTCAGGTTAGGAGAGAACTGAGCCGGATAAGGAGTAGGAAGGCTGCTGGACCAGACGGGATCAGCCCCAGGCTCCTTAAGTCCTGTGCAGATGAGCTGTGTGGAGTTATGGAGCATGTCTTCAACCTGAGCCTGAAGCTGAAGGTGGTGCCACAGCTCTGGAAGACCTCCTGTGTGGTACCTGTGCCCAAGACACCGCACGCCAAGGACCTCAACAGCTTCAGGCCAGTGGCTCTCACGTCTCATCTGATGAAGACTCTGGAGAGGCTCGTCCTGGGTCACCTCCGCTCTACGGTGAGCTCAGCGATGGACCCGCTGCAGTTCGCGTATCGGCCTGGCATCGGAGTGGAGGACGCCATCATCTCTCTGATGCACCGCTCACTGTCCCATCTGGAGAGGCCCGGCAGCACTGTGAGAATCTTGTTCTTCGACTTCTCCAGTGCTTTCAACACCATCCAGCCGCTGCTCCTGAGGGACAAGCTGGAGTGGGCAGGAGTGGACTGTGACCTGGCTGAGTGGATCCTGGACTACCTCACAAACCGGCCCCAGTTTGTGAGAGCCCAGGACTGTGTGTCTGACCTACTGACCTGCAGTGTGGGGGCACCCCAGGGCACTGTCCTCGCGCCCTTCCTCTTCACCCTCTACACTGCAGACTTCAGACACAACACGGACAGCTGCGTCCTGCAGAAGTTCTCCGATGACTCCGCCATCATCGGTCTCATCACGGATGATGACGACGTGGAGTACAGAGGACTAACACAGGACTTTGTGGACTGGTGTCACCGGAACCATCTTCTCATCAACGCGGGGAAGACCAAGGAGATGGTGGTGGACTTCCGCAGACGCCACTCTACTGCCCCCCCACCAGTGAACATCCAGGGAAGGGACATTGAGAGAGTGGACTCTTACAAGTACCTGGGTGTGCATCTGAACAATAAACTGGACTGGACTCATAACACAGATGCACTGTACAGGAAGGGCCAGAGTCGGCTCTATCTCCTGAGGAGACTGCGGTCCTTTGGAGTGAGAGGGCCACTCCTGAGGACCTTCTATGACTCTGTGGTGGCATCAGCCATCCTGTACGGTGTGGTCTGCTGGAGCAGCAGCGTCACAGAGAGGGAGAAGAAGAAACTGGACAAGATCATCAAGAAGTCCAGCTCAGTCCTGGGCTGTCCTCTGGACTCGGTGCAGCAGGTGGGGGACAAGAGGGTCCTGGCTAAACTCATGTCTATGCTGGACCATGAGGGTCACCCCCTGCAGGACGCCCTGTCTGCTCTGGAGAGCAGCATCAGTGACAGACTGATTCACCCTCGCTGTGTTAAGGAGAGATTTCGCAGGTCTTTCCTTCCTGCTGCTGTCAGACTGTACAATGATCAATGCTAGTCATGTGTCATCTCCATAGCAACCATGTGTAATCTCCATAGTAATAATAACAATGTGCAATATTATTTAAAGTCACCTTACCTGCTATTATTTATTTACCCACCACTGTCCATCACTGCACTGTACACAATCATCTCAGAATCAAAAACACTTATTGTGCAATGTTCCTGTGCCTTTTAGCTTAGCTTACAGTGTTGTGTTTTTTAGTTGATTGTAAATACTTATTATTATTTATCTTGATTTTGATGCATGCTCTTATTTTCCTACTGTTTCTGTAACTTGCGTTGTGACACTGCAATTTCCCCATTGTGGGACAAATAAAGGATTATCTTATCTTATCTTATCTTATCTTATCTTATCTTATCTTATCTTATCTTATCTTATCTTATCTTATTTATTTTACAAGAGAAGACAAACAGATTGCCAGAAGTGGAATATGAACCCATGCCTCCATTCGGAGATCAAATGTGCTAGGGCTCAGGAAGGAGAGTACCTTAAGTCTGATGCCTTGGACGTCCAAAACCATTCTGACATCTCCCTTGCTGCCACTTGAGGATGACACTTCCAATATCAGGACAAAGTTAAGTTTTTGGCATTCCTTCACCCTTACACAATTTTCCATGTCCTTTTAGTATTCATACAGAGGTCCTGCCTTTATCAGGTAAAAGTTACTTAGAACTTGCAGCAAGGTTTTTGTTGTTTTCCTATCTGCTCCATTATATGTATAGTGAGATTAGGTTATCAGTAGCTGTTTAACAAATTCAAAATGCCCTTTGCGCTACTGACTGAGCTAGCCAGGCATGTTGTGTAGGAGTACGTCCTCTATTTATCTTGCAATGGATGTGTTGCAGTGTATGTGTGTAGACATTAGGTTGACAGGGGCTGGTACGGCTACCAGTTCATCAATTTCAAAATGTCTAGCGCCCAACGTGGGGCTCGAACCCACGACTCTGACATTAAGAGTGTCATGCTCTACCGACTGAGCTAGCCGGGCAACCATACAGAGTACACTACAATACCGTGATTCAGGATATGTGCTATATATATAACTGCAGCGTATATAACAGAGGACTTTGGGTCATCAGTAACATACAAAATTTAAGATCGAGGCTGAAGGTTATGCATAGAGACAAATGTGTTTATAAAGCATATTACTTAGAGAGTAGAAACAAAGTAGTTCAAAAAATAGACACTACATACAAGGATATATAAAGTAGATGACATCGCAAAACAACACCAGTCATTGGCAAAAGGAGAAATTCAATTTGTCAACTGGACAGAGTTTATTCAGTCGAATACGTTGAATGCGTTTCAAATACGACCAAATAAACTCTGTCCAGTTGACAAATTGAATTTCTCCTTTTGCCATGGATTCTACCTGGACGACTGAGGGATTCGACACAACACCAGTCATTCAAAACTAACCTTGGAGAATGTAATCAGTGCTTTAGGCAAATACATGTGCCTTTACAGACACTGACCATCATAGTCCATCTTTTGAATAATGACATAAAACTAGGTTTCAGTGAACACTAAAGCCTTTCATTTTGGAGATGTTCAAGTGTTTCATTGTGTTGTCACACTGTTGTAATTTCAATTCAGTGTATGAAAAGGCCTACATTTCAAAAGGTCTTCTCTGCAGTACTGTAATGTCAGGAGTGGGATTTGAACCCACGCCTCCTTTGGGAGACCAGATGTCCCTGTGCTGAGAATGGTGCTAACCTTGAGTCTGGCGCCTTAGACCGCTCGGCCATCCTGACAGCCTGCAGCATATAGGTCTCGGTGTCTGCTGTCACTATGTAGGCCCTAATCCATTATTACTGTTTTTCCTGGCCAAAGGACCATACAACTGCAGCAATAGTAGTGTTTCCAAGAAGAATGTGAGCAGCACTGTAATTAATCTATATTTAACCTTGAGTAAAGTAGCCATTGAGTCTATCTACATTTTTGCAAGCTGCTCAAATAAGATAAGATAAGATAAGATATGCCTTTATCTTATCTTATCTTATCTTATCTTATCTTATCTTATCTTATCTTATCTTATCTTATCTTATCTTATCTTATCTTATCTTATTTATTTATTTTACAAGAGAAGACAAACAGATTGCCAGAAGTGGAATATGAACCCATGCCTCCATTCGGAGATCAAATGTGCTAGGGCTCAGGAAGGAGAGTACCTTAAGTCTGATGCCTTGGACGTCCAAAACCATTCTGACATCTCCCTTGCTGCCACTTGAGGATGACACTTCCAATATCAGGACAAAGTTAAGTTTTTGGCATTCCTTCACCCTTACACAATTTTCCATGTCCTTTTAGTATTCATACAGAGGTCCTGCCTTTATCAGGTAAAAGTTACTTAGAACTTGCAGCAAGGTTTTTGTTGTTTTCCTATCTGCTCCATTATATGTATAGTGAGATTAGGTTATCAGGAGCTGTTTAACAAATTCAAAATGCCCTTTGCGCTACTGACTCAGCTAGCCAGGCATGTTGTGTAGGAGTAAGTCCTCTATTTATCTTGCAATGGATGTGTTGCAGTGTATGTGTGTAGACATTAGGTTGACAGGGGCTGGTACGGCTACCAGTTCATCAATTTCAAAATGTCTAGCGCCCAACGTGGGGCTCGAACCCACGACTCTGACATTAAGAGTGTCATGCTCTACCGACTGAGCTAGCCGGGCAAACATACAGAGTACACTACAATACCGTGATTCAGGATATGTGCTATATATATAACTGCAGCGTATATAACAGAGGACTTTGGGTCATCAGTAACATACAAAATTTAAGATCGAGGCTGAAGGTTATGCATAGAGACAAATGTGTTTATAACGCATATTACTTAGAGAGTAGAAACAAAGTAGTTCAAAAAATAGACACTACATACAAGGATATATAAAGTAGATGACATCGCAAAACAACACCAGTCATTGGCAAAAGGAGAAATTCAATTTGTCAACTGGACAGAGTTTATTCAGTCGAATACGTTGAATGCGTTTCAAATACGACCAAATAAACTCTGTCCAGTTGACAAATTGAATTTCTCCTTTTGCCATGGATTCTACCTGGACGACTGAGGGATTCTACACAACACCAGTCATTCAAAACTAACCTTGGAGAATGTAATCAGTGCTTTAGGCAAATACATGTGCCTTTACAGACACTGACCATCATAGTCCATCTTTTGAATAATGACATAAAACTAGGTTTCAGTGAACACTAAAGCCTTTCATTTTGGAGATGTTCAAGTGTTTCATTGTGTTGTCACACTGTTGTAATTTCAATTCAGTGTATGAAAAGGCCTACATTTCAAAAGGTCTTCTCTGCAGTACTGTAATGTCAGGAGTGGGATTTGAACCCACGACTCCTTTGGGAGACCAGATGTCCCTATGCTGAGAATGGTGCTAACCTTGAGTCTGGCGCCTTAGACCGCTCGGCCATCCTGACAGCCTGCAGCATATAGGTCTCGGTGTCTGCTGTCACTATGTAGGCCCTAATCCATGATTACTGTTTTTCCTGGCCAAAGGACCATACAACTGCAGCAGTAGTAGTGTTTCCAAGAAGAATGTGAGCAGCACTGTAATTAATCTATATTTAACCTTGAGTAAAGTAGCCATTGAGTCTATCTACATTTTTGCAAGCTGCTCAAATAAGATAAGATAAGATAAGATAAGATAAGATAAGATAAGATATGCCTTTATCTTATCTTATCTTATCTTATTTATCTTACAAGAGAAGACAAACAGATTGCCAGAAGTGGAATATGAACCCATGCCTCCATTCGGAGATCAAATGTGCTAGGGCTCAGGAAGGAGAGTACCTTAAGTCTGATGCCTTGAACGTCCAAAACCATTCTGACATCTCCCTTGCTGCCACTTGAGGATGACACTTCCAATATCAGGACAAAGTTAAGTCTTTGGCATTCCTTCACCCTTACACAATTTTCCATGTCGTTTTAGTATTCATACAGAGGTCCTGCCTTTATCAGGTAAAACACATTTTGGAAGCATACTTGCTAATCACAGTTACTTAGAACTTGCAGCAAGGTTTTTGTTGTTTTCCTATCTGCTCCATTATATGTATAGTGAGATTAGGTTATCAGTAGCTGTTTAACAAATTCAAAATGCCCTTTGCGCTACTGACTCAGCTAGCCAGGCATGTCGTATAGGAGTAAGACCTCTATTTATCTTGATGTGTTGCAGTGTATGTGTGTAGACATTAGGTTGACAGGAGCTGGTACGGCTACCAGTTCATCAGTTTAAAAATGTCTAGCGCCCTACGTGGGGCTCGAACCCACGAGCCTGAGATTAAGAGTCTCATGCTCTACCGACTGAGCTAGCCAGGCAAACATACAAAGTACACTACAATACCGTGATTCATCATATGTGCTATAAATATATATATGTGGCGAGAGGGAGGGTGTTACTTTTCATAAGTTAATAGAGCTACCAAATATTTAAAAGTCCTAAGTAATGCACCGTTAAACCAACAACGCCACTCCAGTGGTCACACCTGGAGAATTAGTTACAGCACACAGGTCCATTTTACTGAAAGGCAGAGACTGTTAACTTGACTTTGACAATGTTTATTCACAGGAGATAAATAAAAAAACAAACTTTATTTTAAACACTATAATATTTTAAAAGGTATTAGACCTTAAAATGGATTGAGCTCACACACATGCACACACATAAAAAGAACTAGGGAGCTGGGATTCATGCCGTGAAGGGGTGGAGTTATACTGGGGGAGCACCAAATTGATAAGACACACACACAACACAGCAACCGATGAAAATAGTGCACCTCAAACCAAAAGGTGACCACCACCAGGGAATCCACCACCACGAGGCTTGATTAACAGCTCCTAGAACCAGACATCGACATTTTTACATTTTTAAAATAAAACAGATAAACAGTGTATTTCCTGCAGTGCACAGATTGCAAGGTCCCGCCTCGCCCCACAACGCTCCCACAGTCAGAGGGGAGAAGCACACAGTGGGTCAGGGTGGCATGCGTCACTGTATGGCCCTTAAACAGAGTAGCTGGGCCCATGAGGCAGAGCGAGGGGCGTGATAGGCCTCCACAAAGCGGACCGGGGGTGCCCGGTGAAGCAGCAGGCAGCAGGGCAACAGCGGCAACACAATCACAGTGAGTATTTTAGCAGCAGTGTAAATGGCAGAGCAAAACAGCAGTGTCTAGAGTAAAAATGGAGGACTCATTATTAAATTAGAATGGGGAGCTCACACGCCAGAAAACAGGCATTACTCACCACTTTGAGCTGAAATGCAGCTCCAATCAGGGAGAGGCTCGGCTAAGGAGCTACGCTGGTTGCCTAGCAATGACACAAGCTAAATTAGCATGCTAAGTGAACCCTGAATGCCACAACCAAGGGAGTCAGTTTACCGTTAACGTGGTAACGAGCAGCGCGGGTCCGCGTACATATGCGCAACTGTCCGTGCTACAAATAGAGTTTCCAATCAGCGACAAAGCCAGGATTTTGAAGAAAAAAAGAGAACTGCTCTTACCGGCGGTGAGGCGCAAGGAAACACGGAAGTGACGTGCCGCGGGGAAGGCGGATGCGTGAGGTCAAAGGGAAAGCAGCAGAAGGCAAGGCGCTTTTATTGATTACTGGCTGGCGCAAGTGACGAATGAGAACTCAGCCCGCAAATGTATAGCCTGCCCCCAGGGGCATAATGCCACATATATATCTGCAGCGTATATAACAGAGGACTTTGGGTCATCAGTAACATACAAAATTTAAGATCGAGGCTGAAGGTTATGCATAGAGACAAATGTGTTTATAAAGCATATTACTTAGAGAGTAGAAACAAAGTAGTTCAAAAAATAGACACTACATACAAGGATATATAAAGTAGATGACATCACAAAACAAAACCAGTCATTGGCAAAAGGAGAAATTCAATTTGTCAACTGGACAGAGTTTATTCAGTCGAATACGTTGAATGCGTTTCAAATACGACCAAATAAACTCTGTCCAGTTGACAAATTGAATTTCTCCTTTTGCCATGGATTCTACCTGGACGACTGAGGGATTCTACACAACACCAGTCATTCAAAACTAACCTTGGAGAATGTAATCAGTGCTTTAGGCAAATACATGTGCCTTTACAGACACTGACCATCATAGTCCATCTTTTGAATAATGACATAAAACTAGGTTTCAGTGAACACTAAAGCCGTTCATTTTGGAGATGTTCAAGTGTTTCATTGTGTTGTCACACTGTTGTAATTTCAATTCAGTGTATGAAAAGGCCTACATTTCAAAAGGTCTTCTCTGCAGTACTGCAATGTCAGGAGTGGGATTTGAACCCACGCCTCCTTTAGGAGAACAGAAGTCCCTGTGCTGAGAATGGTGCTAACCTTGAGTCTGGCGCCTTAGACTGCTCAGCCATCCTGACAGCCTGCAGTATATAGGTCTCGGTGTCTGCTGTCACTATGTAGGCCCTAATCCATTATTACTGTTTTTCCTGGCCAAAGGACCATACAACTGCAGCAATAGTAGTGTTTCCAAGAAGAATGTGAGCAGCACTGTAATTAATCTATATTTAACCTTGAGTAAAGTAGCCATTGAGTCTATCTACATTTTTGCAAGCTGCTCAAATAAGATAAGATAAGATAAGATAAGATAAGATAAGATAAGATATGCCTTTATCTTATCTTATCTTATCTTATTTATCTTACAAGAGAAGACAAACAGATTGCCAGAAGTGGAATATGAACCCATGCCTCCATTCGGAGATCAAATGTGCTAGGGCTCAGGAAGGAGAGTACCTTAAGTCTGATGCCTTGAACGTCCAAAACCATTCTGACATCTCCCTTGCTGCCACTTGAGGATGACACTTCCAATATCAGGACAAAGTTAAGTCTTTGGCATTCCTTCACCCTTACACAATTTTCCATGTCGTTTTAGTATTCATACAGAGGTCCTGCCTTTATCAGGTAAAACACATTTTGGAAGCATACTTGCTAATCACAGTTACTTAGAACTTGCAGCAAGGTTTTTGTTGTTTTCCTATCTGCTCCATTATATGTATAGTGAGATTAGGTTATCAGTAGCTGTTTAACAAATTCAAAATGCCCTTTGCGCTACTGACTCAGCTAGCCAGGCATGTTGTATAGGAGTAAGACCTCTATTTATCTTGATGTGTTGCAGTGTATGTGTGTAGACATTAGGTTGACAGGAGCTGGTACGGCTACCAGTTCATCAGTTTAAAAATGTCTAGCGCCCTACGTGGGGCTCGAACCCACGAGCCTGAGATTAAGAGTCTCATGCTCTACCGACTGAGCTAGCCGGGCAAACATACAAAGTACACTACAATACCGTGATTCATCATATGTGCTATAAATATATATATGTGGCGAGAGGGAGGGTGTTACTTTTCATAAGTTAATAGAGCTACCAAATATTTAAAAGTCCTAAGTAATGCACCGTTAAACCAACAACGCCACTCCAGTGGTCACACCTGGAGAATTAGTTACAGCACACAGGTCCATTTTACTGAAAGGCAGAGACTGTTAACTTGACTTTGACAATGTTTATTTACAGGAGATAAATAAAAAAACAAACTTTATTTTAAACACTATAATATTTTAAAAGGTATTAGACCTTAAAATGGATTGAGCTCACACACATGCACACACATAAAAAGAACTAGGGAGCTGGGATTCATGCCGTGAAGGGGTGGAGTTATACTGGGGGAGCACCAAATTGATAAGACACACACACAACACAGCAACCGATGAAAAAAGTGCACCTCAAACCAAAAGGTGACCACCACCAGGGAATCCACCACCACGAGGCTTGATTAACAGCTCCTAGAACCAGACATCGACATTATTACATTTTTTAAATAAAACAGATAAACAGTGTATTTCCTGCAGTGCACAGATTGCAAGGTCCCGCCTCGCCCCACAACGCTCCCACAGTCAGAGGGGAGAAGCACACAGTGGGTCAGGGTGGCGTGCGTCACTGTATGGCCCTTAAACAGAGTAGCTGGGCCCACGAGGCAGAGCGAGGGGCGTGATAGGCCTCCACAAAGCGGACCGGGGGTGCCCGGTGAAGCAGCAGGCAGCAGGGCAACAGCGGCAACACAATCACAGTGAGTATTTTAGCAGCAGTGTAAATGGCAGAGCAAAACAGCAGTGTCTAGAGTAAAAATGGAGGACTCATTATTAAATTAGAATGGGGAGCTCACACGCCAGAAAACAGGCATTACTCACCACTTTGAGCTGAAATGCAGCTCCAATCAGGGAGAGGCTCGGCTAAGGAGCTACGCTGGTTGCCTAGCAATGACACAAGCTAAATTAGCATGCTAAGTGAACCCTGAATGCCACAACCAAGGGAGTCAGTTTACCGTTAACGTGGTAACGAGCAGCGCGGGTCCGCGTACATATGCGCAACTGTCCGTGCTACAAATAGAGTTTCCAATCAGCGACAAAGCCAGGATTTTGAAGAAAAAAAGAGAACTGCTCTTACCGGCGGTGAGCGCAAGGAAACACGGAAGTGACGTGCCGCGGGGAAGGCGGATGCGTGAGGTCAAAGGGAAAGCAGCAGAAGGCAAGGCGCTTTTATTGATTACTGGCTGGCGCAAGTGACGAATGAGAACTCAGCCCGCAAATGTATAGCCTGCCCCCAGGGGCATAATGCCACATATATATCTGCAGCGTATATAACAGAGGACTTTGGGTCATCAGTAACATACAAAATTTAAGATCGAGGCTGAAGGTTATGCATAGAGACAAATGTGTTTATAAAGCATATTACTTAGAGAGTAGAAACAAAGTAGTTCAAAAAATAGACACTGCATACAAGGATATATAAAGTAGATGACATCGCAAAACAACACCAGTCATTGGCAAAAGGAGAAATTCAATTTGTCAACTGGACAGAGTTTATTCAGTCGAATACGTTGAATGCGTTTCAAATACGACCAAATAAACTCTGTCCAGTTGACAAATTGAATTTCTCCTTTTGCCATGGATTCTACCTGGACGACTGAGGGATTCTACATAACACCAGTCATTCAAAACTAACCTTGGAGAATGTAATCAGTGCTTTAGACAAATACATGTGCCTTTGCAGACACTGACCATCACAGTCCATCTTTTGAATAATCAGAATCAGAATCAGAAAAGCTTTTATTGCCATTGTCAGTGAACACAATTCACAGACTAGGAACTTGCTTTGGTGATAAGGTGCAACATAGAACACTGAATAATAATAATAATAATAATAATAATAATAATAATAATAATACAAGTAGAGATATCACTGTTAGAAAGGATAATAATAATAATAATAATAATAAAGTATCACTATTTGAATAAAGTAAGAGCATGCAAAAAGATTAAGATATATAATAAAAAAAAATAGTCAAGTATATACAGAGCATCAGAACAACAGTGCAAACTGACAGTGCAAAAGAGCAAGTGACGTGACATGACTTATTTAAAGTGACTGGTATTATAAAGTGTCCTTAGTACAGGTGTTATAAGTGTTCATAAAGTGTTTATGAGTCCAACGGCAGAGGGGAAGAAACTGTTCTTATGGCGAGAGGTTCTGGTCCGTATGGACCGTAGCCTTCTGCCAGAGGGAAGTGGCTGGAATAGTCCATGTCCAGGGTGAGAGGGGTCAGCTGCTATCCGGCCTGCACGCCCCCGAGTCCTGGAGACGTACAGGTCCTGAAGAGATGGAAGGCTACAGCCGATCACCTTCTCAGCAGAGCGCACAATGCGCTGCAGTCTCTGTCTGTCCCTGGCAGTGGCCCCAGCGTACCACACAGTGATGGAGGAGGTGAGGATGGACTCAATGATGGCCGTGTAAAACTGCACCATCATCTGGGCAGGCAGCTTGGCTTTCCTCAGCTGCCGCAGGAAGTACATCCTCTGCTGGGCTTTCTTGATGAGGGAGCTGATGGTCGGCTCCCACTTGAGGTCGTGGGTGATGCAGGTGCCCAGGAAGCGGAAGGAGTCCACAGTGGTGATGGAGGAGTCTGTCAGGGTGAGGAGAGGCAGGGGGGCTGTGACTTTCCTGAAGTCCACGATCATCTCCACTGTCTTCTGGGCGTTGAGCTCCAGGTTGTTGCTGCTGCACCAGGACACCAGCCGGTCCACCTCCCTCCTGTAGGCAGACTCATCGCCGTCCGAGATGAGCCCGATGAGGGTGGTGTCATCCGCAAACTTAACCAGTTTCACGGAGTCGTGGCTGGAGGTGCAGCAGTTGGTGTACAGGGAGAAGAGCAGGGGAGAAAGTACACAGCCCTGTGGAGATCCTGTGATTATAGTCCGAGTGTCCGAGACATTCTTCCCCAGCCGCACGCACTGCCTCCGGTCCGTCAGGAAGTCAGTGATCCACCTGCAGGTGGAGTCAGGCACGTTGAGCTGGGCGAGCTTGTCCTGGAGCAGAGCAGGGAGGATTGTGTTGAATGCAAAGCTGAAGTCCACAAACAGGATCCTGGCGTAGGTTCCCGGGGAGTCCAGATACTGAAGGATGAAGTGGAGGGCCAGGTTGATGATCCTGTGCTTATAGTCCGAGTGTCCGATTGGCTCTGTAGGCGAACTGCAGAGGGTCCAGGAGGGGGGAGGTGAAGGACTTGAGGTGAGGCAGAACCAGGCGCTCAAATGACTTCATGACTACAGACGTCAGCGCCACAGGCCTGTAGTCGTTAAGTCCGGTGATCCTGGGCTTCTTGGGGACGGGAACAATGGTGGACAGCTTGAAGCAGGCTGGGACATGGCATAACTCCAGGGAGATGTTAAAGATGTCTGTGAAGACAGGAGCCAGTTCTTCAGCGCAGTGTCTCAGGGTGGAAGGAGAGACACCGTCCGGACCTGGGGCTTTCCGTGGGTTTTGCCTTTTAAATGTCTTAGTCACATCCTGCTTGGAGAGTGTGAGGGCAGTGGGGGAGGAGGAGGGGTCTGAGGTGGGCTTAGCCGCAATGTCCACTGTAGTCAGTGGGGTGGGGGTGGGGTGTGAGACTTCAAATCTAGCGTAGTAGGTGTTAAGCCTTTCCGCTAGTTGTCGGTCATCCACAGCAGGGGGGGCTCGGGGTCTATAATTTGTGATCTCCTTCAGACCTTTCCAGACAGAGACGGAGTCGTTGGACCAGAACTTCTCCTTCAGATGTGTGTTGTATCTCGATTTAGCCTTCTCCACTTCCTTGCTAAATGAGTACTTGCTCTGTCTGTAAGAGTGAGGGTCACCACTTCTGTGCGCCTCCTCCTTCTCCTTCCTCAGCTGCCTCAGTCTGGGTGTGAACCAGGGTTTGTCATTGTTAAATGACATCCTGGTGCAAGATGGAATAATACTGTCTCACAGAACTGGATGTATGATGTCACTGTGTCCGAGTACTCATCCAGATTCTCTGCGGAGGTCTTGAATATGCTCCAGTCCGTTGTGTCCAAGCATGTGCGAAGCTCCTCCACAGCCTCGCTGGTCCACCTTTTAGAAGTCCTCACTGTTGGTTTGGAGAGCTTCAGTTGTTGTTTGTATGTGGGGATGAGGTGAACCATGACGTGGTCAGAAAAGCCTAAAGCAGTACGTGACACGCTCCGATAGGCCCCACTGACTGTTGTGTAACAATGATCCAGCGTGTTCTGCTCTCTCGTTGGGCATTTAATAAACTGTTTGTACTTTGGTAACTCCTGGCTCAGGTTTCCCTTGTTAAAGTCGCCGAGGATAATAAGTAGAGAGTCCGGGAAGGTTCGTTCTACATCCAAAATCTGCTCCGCGAGTGCGCGTTGAGCCTCGTGCACGTCCGCGCATGGCGGGATGTAAACAGCAGCCAGAATGAATGAAGCAAACTCACGTGGCGAGTAGAAAGGTTTACAGTGAATGAAAAGATATTCCAGAGCGGGAGAGCAGTGTTGGGAGATCACAGTTACATCTGAGCACCAGGCGTTGTTGATGTAGAAACAGACCCCTCCACCTTTTGTCTTTCCCCCGGAGAGAGCCCGCTGTCTGTCCGCGCGGAGGAGCTGAAATCCGTCCAGGTGTAACGCGTGGTCCGGGATCTGCTCGCTGAGCCATGTCTCCGTGAAGCACAAGACACAAGAGGAAGAAAAGTCTCTGTTACTCCTCTTGTCTCTCCCGTCCATCTTGTTGCTGAGTGAGCGAACGTTGGACAGGAAAATCCCAGGTAAGGGCGTCCGTGTGCCGCGTCTCCGAAGGTGCACCAGAGCCCCTGCGCGCTTTCCTCGTCTGCGGCGTCTCACTTTTTTGGCCAAAAAATGAACTAAATCTACTGCAGGCACTAAAAAAACTGGCAGTAGATCAGCAGAAGTCGTTGTTCTGATGTTTAGGAGCTCTTCACGGGTGTAAGAGCACGCAGACACACGATTTACAAACAAAAACAGACAAAACAAAGAGCACCAAATCACCAGGGCGACCATACACGGCGCCATCTTGGATCTTGGATGACATAAAACTAGGTTTCAGTGAACACTAAAGCCTTTCATTTTGGAGATGTTCAAGTGTTTCATTGTGTTATCACACTGTTGTAATTTCAATTCAGTGTATGAAAAGGCCTACATTTCAAAAGGTCTTCTCTGCAGTACTGTAATGTCAGGAGTGGGATTTGAACCCACGCCTCTTTTGGGAGACCAGAAGTCCCTGTGCTGAGAATGGTGCTAACCTTGAGTCTGGCGCCTTAGACCGCTCGGCCATCCTGACAGCCTGCAGCATATAGGTCTCGGTGTCTGCTGTCACTATGTAGGCCCTAATCCATTATTACTGTTTTTCCTGGCCAAAGGACCATACAACTGCAGCAATAGTAGTGTTTCCAAGAAGAATGTGAGCAGCACTGTAATTAACCTATATTTAACCTTGAGTAAAGTAGCCATTGAGTCTATCTACATACTTGCAAGCTGCTCAAATCACAAAAGAAGACAGACTGCCAGAAGTGGAATATGAACCCATGCCTCCAGACCAAATGTGCTAGGGCTCAGGAAGGAGTTTACCTTAAGTCTAACCCCGGACACTTCCTCCAGCTCCTCCGGGGGAACCCCAATGCATTCCCAGGCCAGCTGGGAGACATAGTCCCTCCAGTGTGTCCTGTTCCCCGGGGCCTCCTCCCGTTGGGACATGCCTGAAACACCTCCCGAGGGAGGTGTCCAGGAGGCATCTGGAACAGATGCCCGAGCCACCTCAGCTGGCTCCTCTCGACGTGGAGGAGCAGCAGCTCTACTCCGAGCTCCTCCCGTGTGACTGAGCTCCTCACCCTATCTCGAAGGGTGCGCCTAGCCACTCTACGGAGAAAACTCGACTACTCGTAGCCGCAATCTTGTCCTTTCGGTCATTACCCAAAGCTCATGACCATAGGTGAGGGTAGGAACGTAGATTGACCAGTAAATTGAGAGCTTTGCTTTTTGCACCAGTCCGCCTGTCAATCTCACACTCCTTCCTCCCCTCACTCGTGAACAAGACCCCGAGATACTTGAACTCCTCCACTTGAGGCAAGGACTCTCCACCCACCCATAGAGGGCAAGTCACCATTTTCCGGTCCAGAACCATGGCCTCGGATTTGGAGGAGCTGATCTTTATCCCAGCCGCTTCACACTCGGCTGCAAACTGCCCCAGTGCACACTGAAGGTCCCAGTTCAATGAAGCCATCAGGACAACATCATCTGCAAACAGCAGAGATGACATCCTGTGGTCCCCAAACCGGATCCCCTCCGGCCCCTGACTGCACCTAGAAATTCTGTCCATAAATACAATGAACAGAACCGGTGACAAAGGGCAGCCCTGGCGGAGTCCAACATGCACCTGCAACAGGTCCGACTTACTACCGGCAATGCCATCACAGCTTCTGCTCCGGTCATACAGGGACCAGACAGCCCTTAACAAAGAGCCCCGGACCCCATACTCCCAGAGCACTCCCCACAGGACCCCATGAGGGACACGGTCGAATGCCTTCTCCAGATCCACAAAGCACATGTGGACTGGTTGGGCAAACTCCCATGAACCCTCGAGCACCTGATAGAGAGTATAGAGCTGGTCCAGTGTTCCGCGGCCGTGACGAAAACCACACTACTCCTCCTGGATCCAAGGTTCGACCATCAGTCGGATTCTCCTCTCCAGTACCCTGGATAGACCTTACCGGGGAGGCTGAGTATTGTGATTCCCCGGTAGTTGAAACACACCCTCCGGTCCCCCTTCTTTAACAGAGGGACCACCACCCCGGTCTGCCAGTCCAGAGGCACTGTCCCTGACTGCCACGCGATGTTGTAGAGACGTGTCAGCCAAGACAGCCCCACAACATTCAGAGACTTAAGATACTCGGGACGGATCTCATCCACCCCTGGAGCCTTGCCACCGAGGAGCTTGCCAACCGCCTCAGTGACTTCAGCCAGGGTGATGGACGAGTCCGCCTCCGAGTCCCCAACCCCTGCTGGGGTGAGGTAGAGGAGATCCTCAAAGTATTCCTTCCACCGTCCGACAACATCCCCAGTCGAGGTCAACAGCTCTCCACCCGCACTGTAAACAGTGTTGGTGAAGCACTGCTTCCCCCTCCTGAGGTGCCAAATGGTTTGCCAGAATTTCCATGAGGCCGTCCGATAGTCCTCCTCCATGGCCTCTCTGAACTCCTTCCAACCCCGAGATGCAGCCGCATCGACAATAGAGGCCAAGAACAAAGCCCACTCGGCCTCTTTGTCCCCAGCCTCCCCCGGAATATGGGAGAAGCTCTCCCGGAGGTGTGAGTTGAAGGTCCCCCTAACAGAGGGCTCTGCCAGACATTCCCAACAGACCCTCACTATACTCTTGGGCCTGCCAGGTCTTTCCGGCTTCGTCCCCCGCCAACGGACCCAACTCACAACCAGGTGGTGATCAGTTGACAGCTCTGCCCCTCTCTTCACCCGAGTGTCCAAGACACACGGTCGGAGGTCAGATGACACGACAACAAAGCTGATCATCGACCTCCGGCCTAGGGTGTCCTGGTGCCACGTGCACTGATGGACACCCTTGTGCTCGAACATGGTGTTCGTTATGGACAAACTGTGACTAGCACAGAAGTCCAATAACAGAACACCGCTCGGGTTCAGATCAGGGAGGCCGTTCCTCCCAATCACCCCTCTCAGGCGTCACTGTCGTTGCCCACGTGGGCGTTGAAGTCCCCCATTAGAACAACGGAGTCCCCAGTCAGTGCACTGTCCAGTACCCCTCCCAGAGACTCCAAGAAGGCCGGGTACTCTGCAATCAGACACAACAGTGAGAGACCTGTCCCTGACCCAAAGGCGCAAGTACGCGACCCTCTTGTTCACCTGGGTGAACTCCAACACACAGGGGCTGAGCTGTGGGGCAATGAGCAGGCCCACACCAGCCCACCGCTCCCCGCGTGCAACGCCAGAGAAATGGAGAGTCCATGGAGTTTCCTATCTGCTCCATTGTATGTATAGTGAGATTAGGTTGTCAGTAGCTGTTTAACAAATCAGAATGCCCTTTGCGCTACTGACTCACGCTACTGACTGCCAGGCATGTCGTATATGAGTAAGACCTTTATTTATCTTGCAATAGATGTGTTGCAGTGTATATGTGTAGACATTAGGTTGACAGGGGCTGGTACGGCTACTAGTTCATCAATTTCAAAATGTCAAACACCAACGTGGGGCTCGAACCCACAACCCTGAGATTAAGAGCTTCACGCTCTACCGACTGAGCTAGCCGGGCAAACGTACAGAGTCCAATATGGATATGTGCTATATACATATATAACCCCTCCTAACCCTTTAAATTTTGATTGATCAGGATTCTGTGTCATATTTCTTATTGTGGCGTGAGGGGTGTTGATGGAAATAATCTAGATAAAAGACTATGAAACAACGCCACCCGAGGAGATGGCCTCGGGACACAAAGCAATGGCTCCCTTCTGGGGTGTCGGCCCGCGCTCCGGACTGCGCAGAAGACCGTGCCTCCCGGCGAAGGCACGTGCCCACAGCCAGCAGGAGGAGGGGAAAACGTCACGCTGACTGCAGCGTATTCCCGCCGCAGCTCAGGATCTAAATCAGAGTTTTGATGTCAGCGTTGGCATAAAGCCAAAAATGAAAGGCTGGACAATGGGTGACTTACCCCAAAGCGAGGTGTCCTGCACCCACGGCGCGAGCCGAACCGCCGCGCCCAGGCACTCAAACGTGCTCCAAACAGAGAAGCAGCCGGCTGCCACCGCTGCACCAAATCAAAGTCGTATGATTGCACGCGCTGCACCTGCAAGGTTTTATGGGCACTGCTCAGTGATGCCCACCAATCACCTCTCAGGTAAGGTGCACACCGGCATGTCACATTCTGCCCCCCCTTGATGTGTCGGCGCCCCGACAACAGACAACAAACAACAACCCAGACTAACACCACGGACGAAAAATGGCAGCTTGAGTATGCATAGACCCTTGGGAGGAGCCACCAAGGGTATGGGGGAGGTGATGACGATTTGAATGCTGCCCAGCCATTGCCCGAGTGGTGTGACGCAAGCTTGGTTGACTAATGCTGGGCACAGGTACCTCTGTCCCCTGCCCTGTGGAATTCTCTACAACAGGGTTTCTTCCCTGTACTGGAACCTGGCCCCTGGAGGGGCCACTGACTAATGCTCCAGCAGGATTCCGAGGCATGGAGGCCACAGGCACTGAATGCAAGAGCCACGAGCAGCTGCTACCTGAGGAATCACTATCAGGTGTTTCGGGGGGAGGTGACCCTACCCTAAGAGGTGCCAATGGAGGGCCAGACCTGGAGTGGGCCTTCAACATCTGTCTGGACATTGCGAGGAGCTTGCAGGTTGTTAACTGGAGCGACAGTGTAAATTGGCCCATTACCAGTAGGTGCCCTCAAGACCTGAAAAAGTTCCTGTCGCCAGACATCCTGAATCTTGTGGCGACCTCTTATGCCATGGTCTCGAAGATAAACTAGCTGGCCAACCTCCAAAGGTGCTTCCCTGACTCGAAAATCATGTCTCTCCTTCCTACGTTCCGCATTCATAGCCAGCCGTGCCTGGGCACCAGTAAAGGCTACCCTAAGTCTGGAACAGTGCTCCAGCACCCAGTCCTGCACAGCCCCTGGGACGGGATCCCAGATTTGTCCCAGGAGAAAATCAATAGGGAGTTTGCGCAAAGCCCCCTTTTGGATCTTCTCTGTTCACCGCGCATGTGCGGCCGACGAGGCGGTGACGTCGTCTGGGGGATCCGCCAATGAGCGGGACGGATTTTCGACCAATGAGTTGAATGAGTTGAACGGATTTGTCGATGACGTTTTCGGCGAAGGACGTACCGGGGAAAGGATAGCTCGGACAGTAACTAATGAACAGTATAATCGGGCGATCGAAGAAGTATTTAAAGGAACTGTATCGTGTATTATGTGTATGTTTTACGCGTAGTGCTGTTTTATTACATGTATCTCTCTCTCTTTATGTATGTATGTATGAAACTTTAATTAGATTAAAGGTACTCGCTGAAGCGAAAAATCTGATTGTCATGTACTATTCTGGATAAATGTTTATACATACAGGCACTGAATTACTGAATATAGATTGATGATGAGAAAGTATAATGCGTTTGTTAAAAGTTAAATTTATTTGTCACATACATTATTATAGCACTGTATAATTGCAGTAAAGACATCAAATCAAACATACCAATAAAATATCTGTCAATTACAAACTGTCAATTACAGCAGACAGAACGTGCACATCACAGAACATGTAAGTCATCACATTTCTTATCAGTCATCAATCACAGCAGACAGTGAAATGTGTGTAAAGATTATGACATAGATCTTTTCAATGTCATAAAGCACAGCGGACAGTGGAATGTGTGTAAAAATCATCATTGCATCACATGTCTTGTCAATGTCAGTGAAAATTGTGACTCGCTACAGATATCCAGGCGAGTGTGGACCGGTGTTGGTGGTAAGCCTCCACACCACGTCAAGGTCCTGGTCCCGGCGGAGGGGAACTATTTGCACACACGAACTACACAGAAACAAACTACACCATCTGCCCCCAGAGCAGGAGGGTGTAAGCAGTTCTGGGAGCTCAACCCAGGTTCTTCTCCTGCTTCTCTCTCTGCCAGTCGTCTCTCCTGGAGCACACGTAGGTCCGCCCGTGGCGGAAGTGTCCGGTCTCCTTCCGCCGAGGCTGGCCGCACTGGGTGCACCTGGGGGCTTCCCTGGTCGGTGTCGGGGGGGGGGCTGTGCGGCAGCGGGCAGACTGCGTGCAGGCAGGGCTGCTGACGGGAGGGGACCATGTCTCGATGGCAATGTCGGAGAGAGAGCAAGGAGGGGGGGAGGGACGGGGAGCTGCCTCACCCTCTGCTGGGGCAGTGAGAGGCCTGGGAGAGGCTCTGTGGCCCGGGGCAAAGGTCCTGCTGCAGCTGCTGGAGGTGCGGCCAGGATAAAATACAGCGGCGGTGGCGGTGATTTAGGCAGAAGGGGTTGCTTTCCTGGTGCCGCCTGGCCAGTGCGCACCACCGCTGGTGCTGCCGCTGGTGGACCCACTCTGTGCACCAGCACTGGTGCCGGCGGTGGTGGTGGTGGTGGTGCCGGTGCTTGGTGTGCACCTGCTGCAGTGCCTGGTCCCGGTGCCAACAGAAGCCTCTCCTTCTCCCGCAGGGTTGCCGTGTACCTAAAAAAACCACAAAACATAATTCAAGGACAGGCTTTAGTTTAGAATCCAACGGTGGTGATGTAGTTGAAACTGACTGTAGAGCTGTGTCTACCAACATCAAACCTACCACTGCGAGAGCGTCCTCTAGTTGATTTCGGCCAGCTGGATTGGCGCCCGAGCCATCAGCCTCTGGCTGCCCAGCACAAGGTTGCGGATATGGTGGTAGTACTTCAGAATGTAATCCCACCTACCCCTCCTTACCCCCCGATGAGTGTAAGTGGAGGCGGAGTAGGTGAGACACAGTTCCGTGCACACCACTTCCATAATCCGGCTTGCGCTGGGGGTCTCCATCTACAAAGACATAAAACGACACACAAATGCAACATTAAGATGTGCTAAACAAGTATGCATGCATAAATGCATACACAGAGGTTTATGAAGGAAAATCAGGTGCAACACGCGCAAAAACAGCACACATGCTTAATAAATATACCCCAAAGTACACAAGAGTACAGAGAGTACACAAGAGTACACACAGTGGACAAGAGTATAAAAAGGGTAAAGTACCAGTAAAATCATAATGCTGCACTAAACCAGAACTACATCAGGACTAAACCAGTACTAACACAGGACTAAAGGGGGTGGTACTTGGACTCTGAGGTTGTACTAGTTGTAGTAGTACTAGTACTAGCAGTAGCAGTATTTGTAGTTGTAGTAGTAGTAGTAGTAATAGTACTAGTTGTAATAGAAGTAATAGTTGTAGTTTCTATAGTGTTAGTAGTTGTTATAGTAGTTGTAGTACTGGAGCACTCCGCAGTTTTAACAGTGGGTGTCATTAGAAACATTTTTTTACAGTTTAAAAAGAGTAACATTTTGCTGTATGTGTGTATGTCTGTGTGTGTCAGTGTGTGTCAGTGTATACGTTTGTGTCTGTGTGCGGTTAGCACGAAGTAGCAACACTCGCTAGCGCTGTTGTCAGCGCACTAAAACAAGTTTATCACCGCGTGACAAAATAAGTCAAGATGCTAAACCAACAGTAGTGAGTGGGATAAATCTTACCTGATCGATAAAAGTAGCCTAGCCTCTGGAAAATCAGTTTTAATCTGCCGAGATTCGCGAACCAAGACTGGATAGCGACTGTTTCTGCAGGAGACACGCGCAGTAAAGCACGAGGTACGTCATCGACAAATTCGCTCGCCGTTGGTAGTCTGTCGATGTCGTCACCGACAACTCGCGGTCTCATTGGAAGTTGTCGATGACGACTTCGACAAATGCCGTGCTACGATAGGTCGGCATACAGAGACTAAGGCGCTGCATATAGGGCTCCCGGCCAAACATTAAGAAGAAGGGTGACTCACCCGTACTTTGATGAGGTGTGGTGTTATAAGAATATAGTACCTGTGGAAGACAGGATGCCCAGTCCTGCTTTCGGGAGAATGGAAGGGTGCGGAGGAGGTCGTGGAGTGTACGGTTGAATCGTTCGCATTGGCCATTACCGGCCGGATGGTACGGTGTGGTCCTAGATTTTTCCACACCATACAGATGGCATATTTGGTGGAGCAACGCACTCTCAAAACTCCGCCCCTGATCTGAATGGATCCGACTTGGGACTCCAAACTTAAAGAACCATTCATTGGTTAGGACGTGGGCAACCGTAGGGGCCCGTTGGTCCCGAGTAGGGACTGCCAAGGTGTATTTTGTAAATACGTCGGTCATCACCAATACATTTTCAACTCCACTACGAGTTGGCTCCAGGACCGTAAAGTCGATGGCCAAAATTTCATTAGGCCGTGATGCCAGCAAATGGCCCATGTAACTGTGTGGAATGGGTGCTGAATCTTTTGCCGCTTGGCAACGTTCACATTCCTGCACCCACTGTTTAATCTCAGAGGACATCCTTGGCCAATAGCATCTTTGGCGCACTAATTCAGTGGTCCTCTCGATGCCCTGGTGGCCATGCTCCTGATGGAGCTGCTGGAGGGTCTGCTCTTTCAGTGCAGCCGGCAGAAGAACCTGAAAGGTTTCCTCCCCTCCATCCGACCGCAAAATGCGACGATACAACACTCCATGTCTCTCAATCAAACGGTCCCATTGTTGGAATAGAACCAACAGAGGACTTGAGAGGTGTCGGCGCTCCACTTTACTTGGTCGCGCCTTTCTCTCCCAAAAAAACAGAAACTCACGCAGGAGAGGATCGGCCCTCTGCAACGCGCCAATGTCAGTCAGAGGCCAACCAGGTAGAGCAGAGATCAGGGCCTGTTCCGCAACACAAGGTTGGCCTACCTGCTGGAGGGCAAGCGGGACTGAGCTACCTGGTAGCACACAAGCGGCTAAATCTGCAGATGTTACATACTGCCGAGACAAGGCATCAGTGTTGCCATTGCTCCGCCCAGATCGATATTTGATTTCAAAGTTGAAGGTGGCGAGTTGCGCAGCCCACCTGTGCTCCAGGGCTCCCAACTTGGCGGTCTGAAGGTAGCTCAACGGGTTGTTATCCGTGTACACTAAGCATTTGTGCCCAAGCAGGTATTCTCCAAATTTCTCAGTCATGGCCCACTTGAGCCAAGCAGCTCCAACTTCATGGAACTGTTGTTGGTCATATTGCGCTCAGTGGGCTGTAGACCCCGACTGGCATAGGCCACTGGTCGTATTCCAGTCTCAGTCTCTTGGGAGAGCACAGCGCCGAGCTCGCTGTAACTGGCATCGGCCTCCAAGATAAAAGGAAAAATCAGCATAAGCCAGCACAGGGGCAGAGACGAGCCTGGCTTTTAAGCCTTCAAAGCTCTCCTCACACTGGCATGTCCATGCAGATTCCAATGGCTGCCCAGTGCCCTTCTTATGCTTGGTCCCAGCAAGGGACGCCACCAGTTTATGCAGGGGTGCTGCCAACCGGGCAAAGCCCTCTACAAAGCGCCGGTAATAACTGGCGAAGCCCAAGAAAGACCGCAGCTCCGTCAAATGGGTGGGCCGTTTCCACTGAGCTACAGCCTCGATCTTTGACGGGTCTGTAGAAACACCCTCACTGGAGATTATGTGGCCAAGATAGCCAACTTCCTGTTTAAAGAAAGCACACTTCTCCAGTTTTGCCTTTAGGCCTTCCTTCTGGAGACGGCCCAGGACCAACTCCAGCCGCTCCAGATGTTCCGCAACTGAGGTCAAAAAGACCACAATATCGTCGAGGTAAAGCAGCAGGGATTCACACTGCTTATCCCCAAACATCCTCTGCATGAGGCGCTGAAAGGTCCCCGGAGTGTCGCACAAGCCAAAGGGCATTCTGTTCCACTCAAAGAGGCTGAATGGAGTACAGAAGGCTGTCTTTGGCTTGTCCTGCTCCGCTACTGGGACCTGATTATACCCACTGGCCAAGTCGATGGTTGAAAACCAGCGGGCACCTGACAGCGCATCCAAGCTTTCCTCGATGCGCGGTAAAGGAAAGGCGTCCTTCCTGGTCTTACTATTCAGAAGGCGCAGACTCCCATCCTTCTTTTGGACCAGGACGATGGGAGATGCATATGGACTGCTACTTTCTCTTATCACCTGCGCATCGAGGAGCTGGTTTATATGGGCTTTTACGGCCTCATATTCAGACGGTGGAATGCGTCTGTAGCGCTGCCGAATAGGGACCTCCTCAAGCAGAGGGATTTCGTGAGTGACCAAATTGGTACATCCCAGGTCGCCCTCGTGTGCCGCAAACACATTGCTGTACTTCTGCAACAAGACCCTCACCTCTCCCTGTTCTTCCGCACTCAAGGCCGACAGATCCACCGCCTCCAAGTGATCCTGCAGTGGGCTGGTGGCTGTCTGTGATGACACCGTAGCGGAGATGGTATTAACTTCTGTGACACCTGCAGGCAGACTCACCACCTCGGCCTTACTCAATGCACCCAGACAGGTCCTAGGATAGATAAGGGCATCAGTCGTCCCCACGTTGACTATGGGAATATAGACTGTGCCATTATCGACCTGTAAGAGGCAGGGAGAGGCCAGCAGGCCAGCAGGAAGGCCAGATTCAGGGGTTCAAACAAGGCAGACTGACCAGCAAACTGTTTGGGGCAGGTACTGGCAACCAACTTCATGGTGCCACCTGGTATGCACACCGCTCGAGGGCCCCGCACATTCACCGTGCCGACCAATGGTTCTGACTCCTGAGCAGCTGCATGGTGGCACCTTAATAGGGCCTCTTTGACTGGACCCGGGGCCTGCACAACGGCCGGGAAATCAAACAGTGAGGAGCCATAGGCACCGAAAAGCTCTTTATAGCATCGGCGAATTATGTTCATCCCCAGAATACCAGGAACTGCTTGTCCAGTACTAGGGGGATCTCGTACCACCAATATCCCACAGTGGGGGATCTTTTTGTCGCAGAGCACCACATCTAGCTCCAGGTAGCCCATATATGGGATCTCAAGGCCATTGGCTGCAGTTGCGGGCAGGAGTGGAGGCAATCGGGGCCCCAAGGTTCAAAATGTTCCCTAAAAAAACTTTCTGTAATAGTGGACACCATGGATCCAGTGTCTACGAGACAGGTAACTTGAACCCCAGCCATGTCAACTTTAAGGGTTGGACATGATGCCATTAATTCCGTAACGTAAGCCTGTGGTCTCCCCTCCTGAACTTTGGCTCCGCAGTTCAGAGGGCATCAGTTTTCCAGATGGCTAACTGAAGTAGTTGAGCCGGGAACAAAATTAGTCCGTGCACGTGCTGGAACTCTTTCGCCATCACATTCGCTTGCGTAGTGACCCAGCTGGTTACACCTACGACAGACGATGCTATGGCGCGGACGTCTGTTATTTTGCCGAGGAGTCTGCAATGAGGCCACTGTCTGAGTCAGCTGATTAAGCTGCTCTTGTTGGCGTTTGAGCAGCTCCATCACCTCACCCAGTCCAGGTGTAGGTGTGGTCGACGCCGAAGCGGGGTGAGTGAAGCCCCTAACCTCGTACTGAAGGCCACGGACTGAAGGGAGAGAGAAACTGCGTTCTCGGAACTGACTTGGGAGCCCCTCCTGCTCCCATCTAAGGGCCTCTGCACGCACTTGCAGCAGAGTCGCAGTTGGATTGTCACGAATGAACCGCTTGAGATCTCTGCGAAGAGCACTATCTATGACATGCTCCGTGAATTGGTCACGAAGGAGCACATTGGAATTGGGCACACCATCAGGGGCACTCTGCTTTACCTGTTCCATTAGAGCCATTAAAGCCAAAGAGTACTCATGCAGAGTTTCTCCCTCCTCTTGCTGTCTAGAGAAGAATGCCTGTTGCAAGGTCACATATGGCTGGGCGCCACCGTAAAGGTCCTTGAGAATCTCCAAAACATGCTCCGGATTTTCCCGCTCGTCTGATGGACGGAACTTTATCTCATTCTTTGCCTCACCTTCCAAACGGTCAAAAATGAAAAACTCTTGCTCCACGGTAGAGAGGTGCCAGGCACGCATGCAAGCTTGTGCTTCCTCAAGCCATTCATTTAAAGACAGGCCAGACTTTCCGTTAAACAGGGGGCATTAGCGGTCCCGCGTCATCACAAGCACACACTCTGTGGTGGGGGTGTGCACGATTTGACTGACCTGAATGAATTTGGCTCCTGAAAGAGAAACCATTGCTTTGCCAGTTGCCTATCAAAAAAAAATACTGTAAAAAAAAAAAAAAAAGATTGGTGACTGTGGCAAAACAAAATACAGAATATAGCTAACGTCTCTACTCAATGTCCATCCTGCCGACAATGCCAAGATGTGGCGTGAGGGGTGTAGATGGAAATAATCTAGATAAAAGACTATGAAACAACGCCACCCGAGGAGATGGCCTCGGGACCAATGCACTGATTTCACTGTAAGGCCGCACAAGTCGTCGGACACGAGTGAGACGTACGCCAAAGTTCAGAAAAATACCACACTACTTTATTTTGTCACAGTCTTTTTAAAATGCTATAGGCCTATAGAAATAGATAAAAGAAACATTAAAAACATTGAACCCACAGCAAACAGGCAAGTTAAACAATGAAATAACTGTAACTAATGCTAAACAAATTAAACAAGCAAATTATTAACAATGAGGAGAAACAAAACACAAAACCATGCAAATGAATAGAACTCAAAAATAATAAACCATGCAACTTCAAAATAAACCAAGCAAAACAAAGCAACAAATCAAATGTAACCAAAAACAACTCAAATTTAATAAAAAAACAAAAACGAATAAATTGTAACTTACCAAACTTAAATTGACCTATTAAAGTAAAATAAGAAAAATTAAACGGTTCATAAATTGTCCTTGTCGCTGGGAATACAATACGTTAAATGTCCATTCCTATGCAGAACAGGAGCACTGATTAACAGAGCGCACCTGAAGGTCCCACAGCGGCAGCGCGCCCGGGCAGAAGCCAGCAGGCTCCAGATGCCGCTGGCTCCAGGCGCGCGCACTCAACTGTTCGAAAAAGTGGGACCTTTAAACCCTTTTTTTTTTTAAATGGACAGACGGTAGAGACAAACAACACAAAGCAACGGCTCCCTTCTGGGGTGTCGGCCCGCGCTCCGGACCGCGCAGAAGACCGTGCCTCCTGGCGAAGGCACGCGCCCACAGCCAGCAGGAGGAGGGGAAATGCCACGCTGACTGCAGCGTGTTCCCGCCGCAGCTCAGGATCTAAATCAGAGTTTTGGGTGTCAGCGTTGGCATAAAGCCAAAAATGAAAGGCTGGACAATGGGTGACTTACCCCAAAGCGAGGTGTCTTGCACCCACGGCGCGAGCCGAACCGCCGCGCCCAGGCACTCAAACGTGCTCCAAACAGAAGCAGCCGGCCGCCACACGCTGCCACTGCTGCACCAAATCAAAGTCGTATGATTGCGCGCGCCGCACCTGCAAGGCTTTATGGACACTGCTCGGTGACACCCACCAATCACCTCTCAGGTAAGGTGCACACCGACATGTCACATTCTGGACATGACAAAATAATGATTAAGGGCATTAGCAACTATACTTGCATCCTCATATACATTTTCTTCTATTTTCTTCAGTTTAATTGGTCTATTGCATGTGTCTGATTTTCCTGTTAGCTTTTTTAGGTTCTGCCAGATCTCTTTAGCATTTCCTTTTGAATTATTAATGGCATTAATGAAAAAGGATGCTTTGGCCTTTCTAAATTCTTTTGTGACTTTGTTTCTTAAAGTAGTAAATAATCTCCTATCATGAGCTTTCTTACTTTTGAGTGCTATTTCGAGAGCATGATCCCTTTGTTTCATAAGAAAGCATATATATCCATCTAACCAGGGCAAGTTTTTACCATAACCTGGTTTGCATTTGACTTTCTCATGAACCCATTTAATATTGTTTTGAGTTGTGCCATAAGGAATTGCAGCTATTTTCTAAACAATTTTCAGTAAAGTGATAAGGCAAAGTGCTAAAGCTGTGTCTTCCCAAAAAAGACCTTCCCTTCCCTGTTATGGCAACAAAGCAGGTGCTTTTGAAGGAGCCTATGGCCAAGCCGCTCAAGCTGCAGGCGACAAGCCACTGGAGCTGAGAGATGCATGAGCCAAAAAGGCATTTGCCCCCAAGGTGATGCCAGGGACCCAACAGGGCCAATCTGCCACCCTTGGTGCAAAAAAGAAGCGGGCATCCTAGGCGCACACCAGTGGAGAGGAGCAGGCCAAGCCAGATGTCTCTCCTCTCTCAGGGCACCCAGTTCAGTGTCCAACCATGTTCAGGACAACCATGTTCACCCATGAAGAGGAATGCTGAGGCTCAGACGGTGCCCTCCTACCCTCATGGACCAAAGAGAAAGCGAACTTGTCCTTCAGAGAGCTCAGTGGAGCCACACCAGCATTCAAGCACACAGTGGCCTTGTCTCAGTTCGAGGGCTGCAGCCTCCGGAGGATGTTTTTTTGGCCGCATACGTCACAGGCAGCCTCTCAAATGCAGCCTGAAAACTGGCCTCGTTTCCATGGAGATCGGGCCGTGAATGAAGGAAACGTCCGAGTATCCTTTGTGGCCTCATATATCCCAGCATGCACCCCACGCTACTTCTTCTATGGGAGAAAATTGAGTCCGCGGCTGGATCTTCTACTAGTTGCAATTTTACTTTTAAATGTAAGTACTGGTTTACCTCACCTACAATTAATTCTAAGTTACTAGCTACATGAAACTGTTCATAAACAAGTTCACTTAAGTTTAACTTAATATGTTAAGTTAAACATATGTATGAAGGTAGCTGTTATGGCTTAGTTTATGGTTATTGTTGTATTAGCGGTTAGTAGCGTTATCCCTTACACTTGTTTATTAGCTTAGCTGTTGTAATGTTGGATATTCTCCAGTAAGTAAGAATATTCTTGTCTACATTGTGTAGTATACTTTTCAGATCACCAGCTTCCCGGCCATCATTTAGTAATCACAGAAGTACAGGCTGTGGAGAACATAGGAAATAAACGGGGAAACCCAGGTTAATTCACAACTACTCACATATGTACAAATGAAAAAGGTTTTCAAATGGCAGTAATGCCAGCGTTGATATAGTTTTCATGGCTGATGTTATATTATCTATCAGGAGTATATAGCACTGTTTTAATACTTACCTCCAAGCCATGTTCACGGAGAATTTAGCCCCGGTGAACAGGTGGTCGTTCTCCCGCTTCAGCTCAGTTAGTCGGGTGGTCTGCTCCTTGTTCCCTGAAGACAAAAATATTCTTACATACTGGAGAATATCCAACATTACAACAGCTAAGCTAATAAACAAGTGTAAGGGATAACGCTACTAACCGCTAATACAGCAATATCCGTAAACTAAGCCATAACAACTACCTTCATACATATGTTTAACTTAACATCTTAAGTTCAACTTAAGTGAACTTGTTTATGAACAGTTTCATGTAGCGAGTAACTGAGAATTAATTGTAGGCGAGGTAAACCAGTACTTACATTTAAAAGTAAAATTGCAACTGGTAGGGGACGCAGACGCGGACTCCATTTTTACCGTAGAAGAAGTAGCGTGCGGTGCATGCTGGGGAATAAAAGGCCGCGAAGGATACATTTTCACGGCCTTCGTTCACGGCCTGATCTCCATGGAAACGAGGCCGGTTTTCAGGCTGCATCCTCGGTGGCTGCATGAAATGGGACAGGCCTTGTCGCGCCGGAAGTGGCGTATGCGGCCGAAAAACCAGCCTCGGAGGATGCAGACCCTGAAATGAGACACGGCTAATGACTTCAGACCAGTGGCTTTGACACCTCATGTCATAAAAGTGTTTGAGAGACTTGTTCTGGCTCAGCTCAGACCCCTGGTGGCACCATCCCTGGATCCTCTACAGTTTGCCTATCAGGCCCACATTAGTGTGGATGATGCTGTAATCTATCTTTTGCAGCGGGCTCACTCTCACCTGGATAGTGTTAAGGGCTCTGTGAGGATATTGTTCTTTGATTTCTCCAGTGCTTTTAACACTATCCAGCCCTTTCTGATGAGTGAGAAGCTGCTCAGGATGGGTGTCAGCTCCTCCATTGTCTCCTGGATTAATGACTACCTGTCAGGCAGGCTTCAGTACGTGCGACTGGGGACCACCCTGTCTGACACGGTGGTCAGTAATGTAGGAGCTCCCCAGGGTACAGTCCTGTCTCCATTCCTGTTCACTCTGTACACCTCTGATTTCCAGTACAGTTCCGGGTCCTGCCATCTGCAGAAGTTCCCTGATGACTCTGCAGTGGTCGGGCGTATCAGGGATGGACAGGAGCTGGAGTACAGGACACTGATTACAAACTTTGTGGAGTGGTCCCAGGCAAACCATCTGCTCCTGAACATTGACAAGACCAAGGAACTGCTGATTGACTTTAGGAGAAAGAGGACACCGGTGGAGCCCATTACCATCCAGGGCCAGGACGTGGAAATAGTGGACTGCTACAAGTACCTTGGCGTACAGGTGAATAACAGACTTGACTGGAGGGACAAGAAGGGCATGAGCAGACTCTACTTCCTGAGAAAGCTCAGGTCTTTCAGTGTGTGCAGCAAGTTACTGGAGATCTTCTACCAGTCTGTGGTGGCCAGCGCGCTGTACTTCACTGTGGTCTGCTGGGGGAGCAGCACCAGTAAAAGAGACATTAGTCGGATTGACAAACTGATCCGTAAAGCGGGTTACGTGATCGGCTGTGAACTGGAGACATTTGTCACAGTGAGGGACAGGAGGACACTGGACAAACTGCTCTCCATCATGGAAACTCCTGCTCACCCACTGCACCAGACTATAGAGGGACAGAGGAGCTCATTCTCCAACAGGCTCCTTCAGCTCCGCTCAAACAGTGAGAGATTCAGGACTACATTCATACCATACGCCATTCAGTCAACTCACCCTTATGTAACAGATAATACTCCCTACAACTGTACTACAAGTTAATCCCAAGTAACGGATTACCTCATGCCCTGTCAATCAGCATAGTATTTGCACTGTCGTTCTTGTCTCTTGTATATAGCTGTGACTATAGTTTATTACTTTATTACTTTATTACTTATATTTCTATTTTATTTTGATTTGTACATATACATTTTTATTATTATGTCTCATTTGACACGTGTCTCTTGCTCTTTTTGCTATACCATCTATTTTTGTTACTCTATGTTATTACATTATATTGTGATGTTTGAGCGACTGTATCCAAATAATTTCCCTTGTGGATCAATAAAGTTTGTCTAAGTCTAAAGCTTTTACCCTGCATGAGAACAAGTTCAGGTGGAGGCCTATGAACTTCACGCATTGACACAGGATAAGGACACTCTTCTCCCAGTTTATTGTGAAACCCAAGGAAGCCAGGTGCAATAGAAGCAACTCTGCATGTTCCCGAAGCTGAGGAGGCGACTGCGCAGCGAGCAGCCAATCATCTATATACGTGGCCAAGCGCAGCCCCCTCCATCAGAGGGGTGCTATCGCGACTTCTGTGCATTTCACAAATAGGCATGGGCTCAGACAAAGACTGAAAGGGAGAATCGCGTATTCATAGGTTACCCCCTGGAAAGCAAATCTCAGATACTTTCTGTGAGGGGGATAAATAGGGATATGAAAGTATGTAGTCTTTCAGATCTATGGACACGAACCAGTTGCCCTGGCTCACAAAGCGCAGTAGGGACGTGTGTGTCAGCATTCAGAACGCATATGTTCTCATATATTGGTTCAGAGGGCGCACATCTAATACGGGACGCAGCCCTCCTCCCTTTTTGGGCACAAGAAAAAATCTCAAATAGAAACTTGGCATTGCCCTGACGGCACTATTCTTATTGCGCTCTTGTTTTTGAGCGCTTCTATTTCCTTCTGAAGCTATGGTCCTTCTGAGCTGAAGCGGGAGAACGACCACCTGTTCACCGGGGCTAAATTCTCCGTGAACATGGCTTGGAGGTAAGTATTAAAACAGTGCTATATACTCCTGATAGATAATATAACATCAGCCATGAAAACTATATCAACGCTGGCATTACTGCCATTTGAAAACCTTTTTCATTTGTACATATGTGAGTAGTTGTGAATTAACCTGGGTTTCCCCGTTTATTTCCTATGTTCTCCACAGCCTGTACTTCTGTGATTACTAAATGATGGCCGGGAAGCTGGTGATCTGAAAAGTATACTACACAATGTAGTACTATCATGTGTAGTAATGTAGTAATATCACAATGGACAACTAAACCTACCTATTTGTCAGTAGACAGTTGTTCACAAATAAGCTGGACTTATTAAGTGTTATTATCCATTATATCTCCCTTACAAAAGCACCATGAAAACTGTAATTAAAAAGACATAATTAACTACATAAATGAAAGGATAGCGTGTGCTGCATGGTTATTGAACAAATGTTTGCAGTAACACTAGGAGATCTGTAACAGATTTCATATTATATATAATATAATTATAAATGTACTGTATTTATTATTATGTAAATGTGAATGTTTATGTTCTGTTTGACTCAGGACAATACTGGAGAAGTTAGGCCTGCAATAATAAGGGCTGCAAATTAATCATGCTCATATTGAAATCTAAATTGTGAAAATATGTGTGGGATTCCTCTATTAATTAAGATGTTTCGATTTATATAAACGGCCTTTGGATCTGAATGTACATACACTGTGAACCAAATGTTCCTGTAATAGTTTTGTAGTTTTCTTAATGTGTGTGTCATTACAGGTTTTCACTCTGCAGGACAGGACTTTGATCAATTAGACATAAGGCCCATTCTGCTCTTCCTCCTCCAGAAGACAAGGGATACATCACACTGAAGACGAGTGCACTGGGTCATGTCTCCACTGTCCATGCTGACTGAAGACCTGTGGGGTCTCTGGTTGCATCAGGCCTCCCTCCTGCACGTGCTGCTGCTGTCCCTAATGTGTCCTAATAGTGATGTTTAGGTTTAACTTAGGTTTAACCAAGTAAAATAGTCAAATGGTAGTTTCTTTGCATCTTAGCAGAGGAGCACCTAAACATCTTAATCACTGAGGAAGTGTCCCATGATAAATGTGGCCTTATATGACCTTAACATGTGTGTGAGACAAAACTGAAAACATCATTTGCTCATATGTTTATTTGAATGTTTTTCAGTCTATACTGACATTTGAATCATGGTGAAATGTGCCACTTATTTGATGTCTCTTTTGATAGTAACTAATTGCATGTACTATAAGAATGTACTATTGTACTGCAATTAAGCAGTGGTAATCCACCTGATCATATTTTACAAAGATAATTTGTTCATTTTGGACTGTCACCTGCTTCAGCAAAAAGGGAACAGAATTTGAGAGTTCACTGACATACAGCTGTTTTTACTCACCTATTATTGCATTGAATGTGTGTAATGGTTCAATGTTTGACTTTTCACATCAAGATAAAGTATTTCCAGAAGTTCCTTTGAATGTTCAATAAACCATCTTTTCTCAAAGGAGAGATGTCTTTCTTTATAAACTGATTTAAATGCATTCCCTGTATAAATGTAATCCTTGGTCAATATAGAAATATTTAATAATGATAATAATATTTAATAATGAATATCTCATCACTGTATTTGAAACTTTAAGGTAATTTAGCCTATTTCAGATCTATCCCAGAAATATAACAGTTTTGTTTTGCAAAAGTTAAACATACGTTTTTGTTTCAGCCACAAGATTTGGATGAGAATTATTAGAATAACTTGGTCTCAAAATCCGATAGTTCAATTACCCACGCGTAATCTTTGTTATTGATCCGTGTGCGTAATCTGCGTGGTGCGTGTTGTTAGCATTAGCGTTAGCATTAGCGTTAGCAGTGTGTCTTGGTTGCTGGGCGACGGGAGCGGCTCCGTGGGCTGGACCTGTCCCATTTCGCCAACGGAAATGCTGTCCTCGGAGGCTGGTTCGAAGGCTGCAGCCTTCACGGCCTTGGAGGCACCTGGCCTCGGAGGATGCAGACCCTGAAATGAGACACGGCTATTAAGTCCAGATGGAATAGGCTTCTTGGGCACAGGCACAATACAGGAGGTCTTCCATAGTACCGGTATCCTCTCAAGCTTCAGGCTCAGTGTGTAGAGAAAGTGCAGGATCCCAGTGAGCTGAGCAGCACATGTCCTCAGCACGTGGGGGTTGACTTGGTCCGGTCCAGGAGACTTGTTTTGGTGAACTTTCTCCAACTGCCTTTTCACCTGCGCAGGTGACAAAGACACTGAGCTGAGTTCCTCCGTGGGAGTGGGAGCAGGTGTGGGAGCTGATGAGGTGATGGGCTGGTGAATGGTCGTCTGAGTGGTCTGTGGTGAGGTGTGTATTGAGCGTCTGGGAGGTGTAGAGATGGGGGTGCCAGGGGATGAGAAGCGATTAAAATGCAGATTAAGCAGGTTTGCTCTGTCTGGGCTATTGTCCTGCATCTTAGATCGAGGGCCAAAGCCAGTAATGGCCTTCATGCCTTGCCACACTTCCCTGATGTTATTCTGCTGGAGTTTTGCCTCAAGCCTTTTCCCGTACGCTTCTTGCCCTAGTCTGAGCTGGATCTTCAGCTGCTGTTGCACCCTCTTCACCTCGTCCTTATCACCAGAGTTGAAGGCCTGCTTCTTCTTATTAAGTAGATCCTTCAGCTGGCTGGTGATCCAGGGCTTGTTATTAGGGTAACAGCGGACAGTGCGTGTGGGGACGGCTGTATCCTCACAGAAGTTGATGTAATCCGTTATACAGTCCGTCATGCTGTCAATGTTGTCCCCATGCGGCAGGCAGAGCACATTCCAGTCTGTGGTCTCAAAGCAGTCCTGAAGGGCATCGCTGGCTTCCTGACTCCACTTCCTTACAGTCCTAGTGGTGACAGACTTCCTCTTTACTGCAGGGACGTACTGAGGCGTTAACAGGACCAGATTGTGGTCTGATCGTCCCAGTGGGGGCAGGGCAGTGGCACTGTATGCCTCCTTAGAATTGGCATACAGTAAGTCCAGAGTTCTATTGTCCCGAGTTTTACAATCCACATACTGGTGAAGTGTGGATAAAACACTGTCCAATGAAACATGGTTGAAGTCTCCAGAAATCGGTAATAAAGCCTCCGGGTGTTTAGACTGCAGCCCAGCGACCACAGTGTGTATCCTGTCACACGCTGCATCTTCGTCAGCTGAGGGAGGGATGTAAACTCCGATGAACAGGACAGAAGTAAATTCCCTCGGTAAATAATATGGACGTATTCCCAAGGCCATAAGTTCAATGTCCGGCGTACAGATCCGTTCCTTCACATTAATATGGCCAGGATTACACCACCTTTCGTTCACAAAAACTGCAATCCCGCCGCCCTTCTTCTTACCGCTAAGGAAAGTGTCTCTGTCCGCACGCACTGTCTTAAAGCCTGGTACAGATGCACTGTTGTCCGGGAAGTTTGTATGAAGCCAGGTCTCTGTGAAGCACATGATACTGCTGACAGCGTACTCCCTCTGGGTCCGAACAAGCGCACACAGTTCGTCCATCTTACTTCCCAGTGACCTTACGTTCCCCATCAGAACTGACGGAACCGCAGGCCTAAATTTCCTTCTCCGCTGTTTTGTTCTAACTCCAGCACGGCATCCTCTGTGCTTCCTCCTCTGTAGTTCCACAGGGAATGTCAGGCTTAACTCCAAACAGCACTGGGGACTTGGAGAGTGAAAGAAGGTGGAATACACAAAGGGCAGTCTGGACTGCTGAGCCACACAGGAAGAGACAAAGAGGCCAACAAAAATCAAGAAAAAACAACAAAAATGCCCAAAAAACATGATGAGTGTCTTATTGAACAAATAGAGTAAATAAAAATAAAGTACAAAACTTAAAGCGCACACAAGAGTACCTTAAAAGGTAGATGTTAACAAGAAAAAACACAGGAGCTACTGTACCCAGCTGCCGCTCTCTCAGGCGCTCAGGGTGTGAACAGAATTACAAGAATTTAAAGGATTTGTTAATAATCTTCAGCGTAAACCGGAAATCATATGTTTTCAGGAAACCTGGCTTAAACCAACTCTAGATTTTGTTATTAAAGGATATGATAGCGTGAAGAGGGATAGAGCTGACGGCAGAGGTGGTGGTTGTGCTGTATTTGTGAAACAAGGAATACAGTATAGATGGGGAAATAGAGGTGCAGATTTGGAATTTATAATGATTGAGGTCTGGGGAGAGAAATTACATATTAAAATTATATTTTTTATAATCCATGTAAGAAATTGTAGAAATTACCTAAGGAACTTTCTGTGCATCTTAGTGGAAAGATTTTGTGGTGCAGTGACTTTAACGCCTTTAAAAACGACTTTAAATGTAAGTAGTAAATTCAATTCAATTCAATTTATTTTTGTATAGCCCAAAATCACAACAAGAGTTATCTCGGCGGACTTCACAAAATTGTTGATTAATAAAGCAGAATAAGAAACATTCATAAATCAAAAATACAGAATGTATTTGTAAATGTAATGCAATGTTTAGTTGGAAATTATTGGTGAGCTGACAGGAGAGCACTAAGTGCCATCTATACAGGGATGATTAGATCTAGTCTGGATTACGGTAGTGTTGTGTATGGATCTGCTGCAGTAGCAAACCTTAAAAAGTTAGATATTGTCCAGGCTTCAGCTCTAAGATTGTGTATAGGGGCTTTCAAATCTACTCCGATTGCTGTGTTACAGGTTGAAATGGGTCAAAGGCCACTGGAACTTCGAAGACAGCAGCTTTCACTGAACAATTTGTTTAATTTGCAAGGGCAAAAATTAGATCATCCTGCACCTGGGGTTCTAAAGCCAAGTTGGGAGAAGGAGAAGCAGCTAACTAAAAGTTTTGGATGGACAATTTTACGGTCTGCAAGAGAGTTTCCCCTGTGGGTGTGTCCTGATGCCAACATAGATGATTCCTTGTTGGAGAGAAAGCACAAAAGATAAGGAATTTATATTAGACATACAGTTCAATTATGTATTGACAGCTACTTTGGATATCTGCAAATTTACACGGATGCCTCAAAAAGTTTAAATGAAAAATTAGGAGTGTCTTTTGTTGTTCCAGAATTTAATGTCAAAGTGGGGAAAAGGATTAATGATTACATAACTGTATAAATGGAGGAAATGTAGGTAAGTCTTTTAGCAAGTGAGTGAGTGAAAGAGCACAGACCCCTGAGAACAATTGTGTGCACAGGCTCTAGTGCAGGACTAGCCAGTTTGTGAAATGGTCATTCAGACAGTAGGCGGGATGTTCTTATAGAACTGAAACAAGCTCTCTATAGACTGGTGAGAATGGGATTAGTAGGTAGGTAGTTTTCTTATGGGTTCCGCCATGCATAGGAGTTAAAGGAAATTAAGATGCAGATGAACAAGCAAAGAAATCTAGCAAGAAATCAAATGTGGATATAGAAGTGAAATTAAGTAAAATGGAGGTAAAATGGCCGAAGGTCAATGATCGACGTTGTTGTTTCATCTGACCTCCAGCCGCGTGTCTTGGACACTCGGGTGAAGAGAGGGGCAGAGTTGTCAACCGATCACCACCTGGTTGTGAGTTGGGTCCGCTGGCGTAGAAGGAAGCCGGAAAGACCTGGCAGGCCCAAGCGTATAGTGAAGGTCTGTTAGGAACATCTGGCAGAGCCCTCTTTCAGGGGGACCTTCAACTCACACCTCTGGGAGAGGATCTCCCAGATTCCCAGGGAGGCTGGGAACATGGAGTCCGAGTGGGCTTTGTTCTCGGCCTCTATTGTTGATGCGGCCGCTTGTAGCTGTGGTCACAAAGTCTGTGGTGCCTGTCGCGGCGGCAATCCCTGAACCCGGTGGTGGACCCCGGAAATAAGGGATGCTGTCAGGCTGAAGAAAGAGTCCTATAGGGCCTTGCTGGCTCCTGAGGCGGCTGACAGGTACTGGCGGGCCAAGCCTGCTGCAGCCTGGGCGGTCGCAGAGGCAAAAACTCGGGGTTGGGAGGAGTTTGGAGAGGCCATGGAGGAGGACTATCGGACAGCCGCAAAGAAACCACAAACTGTCCGACGTCTCAGGAGGGGGAAGCAGTGCTTCACCAACACTGTTTATGGTGCGGGTGGAGAGCTGTTGACCTCGACTTGGGATGTTGTTGAGCGGTGGAAGGAATACTTTGAGGATCTCCTCAGTCCCACCGTCATGTCTTCTGAGGAGGAAGCAGAGGCTGGGGACTTAGAGGCAGACTCGTTCATCACCCTGGCTGAAGTCACTGAGGTGGTTGGCAAGCTCCTCGGTGGCTCTGGGGGTGGATGAGATCTGTCCTGAGTATATTAAGTCTCTGGATGTTGTGGGGCTGTCTTGGCTGACACGTCTCTGCAACACTGTGTGGCGGTCGGGGACAGTGCCTCTGGACTGGCAGACCGGGGTGGTGGTCCCTCTGTTTAAGAAGGGGGACCGGAAGGTGTGTTCCAACTACAGGGGAATCACACTCCTCAGCCTCCCTGGTAACGTCTATTCCAGGGTACTGGAGAGGAGAATCCGACTGATAGTCGAACCTCGGATTCAGGTGGAGTGTGGGTTTCGTCCCAGCCGCGAAACACTCGACCAGCTCTATAATCTCCATCGGGTGCTCGAGGGTTCATGGGAGTTTGCCCAACCAGTCCACATGTGCTTTGTGGATCTGGAGAAGGCATTCGACCGTGTCCCTCATGGGGTCCTGTGGGGAGTGCTCCGGGAGTATGGGGTCCGGGGCTCTTTGTTAAGGGCTGTCCAGTCACTGAATGACCAGAGCAGGAGCTGTGTTTGCATTGCCGGTAGTAAATTGGACCTGTTTCCGGTGCATGTTGGACTCCACCAGGGCTGCCCTTTGTCACCGGTTCTGTTCATTGTATTTATGGACAGAATTTCTAGGCGCAGTCAGGGGCCAGAGGGGATCCGATTTGAGGACCACAGGATCTCATCTCTGCTGTTTGCAGATGATGTGGTCCTGATGGCTTCATCAGACCGGGACCTCCAGCGTGCATTGGGGCGATTTGCAGCCCAGTGTGAAGCGGTTGGGATGAAGATCAGCTCCTCCAAATCTGAGGCCATGGTTCTTGACAGGAAAAAGGTGGCTTGCCCTCTCCGGGTGGGTAGAGACTCCTTGTCTCAAGTGGAGGAGTTCAAGTATCTTGGGGTCTTGTTCACGAGTGAGGGGAAGATGGAGCGTGAGATTTATAGGTGGAAAGGTGCAGCGTCGGCAGTGATGTGGTCGCTGTACCGGACTGTTGTGGTGAAGAGGGACCGTTGTGGTGAATCGAAAGACAAAGCTCTCGATTTACCGGTCAATTTACATTCCTACCCTCACCCATGGTCATGAGCTTTGGGCAATGACTGAAAGGACAGCGGCCGAAATGAGTTTCCTCCGCAGAGTGGTTTGGCTCTCTCTTAGAGATAGGGTTAGGAGCTCAGTCACACGGGAGGAGCTCGGAGTAGAGCCGCTGCTCGTCCACGTCGAGAGGAGCCAGCTGAGGTGGCTCGGGCTTCTGCTCTGGATGCCTCCTGGACGCCTCCCTTGGGAGGTGTTCCAGGTCCCACCAGGGGGGAGGCCCCAGGGAAGACCCAGGACAGGCTGGAGGGACTATGTATGAGGAAGTGTCCGGGGTGAAGGAAGTCTGGGAGTCCCTGCTTAGACTGTTGCCCCCGCGACCCAGCCCCAGATAAGCGGAAGAAAATGGATGGATGGATGGATGAAGGTAAAATATATAGTTTTTAGACAGTGTTTTATCCACACTTCACCAGTATGTGAATTGTAAAACTCGGGACAATAGAACTCTTGACTTGCTGTATGCCAATTCTAACATGGCCCCCACTGGGATGATCAGACCACAGTTTTGCCCTGTTAACACCTCAGTATGTACCTGCAGTAAAGGGGCAGCCTGTCACGACTAGGACTGTAAAGAAGTGGAGTCAGGAAACCAGCGATGCCTAGGACTGCTTTGAGACCACAGACTGAAATGTGCTCTGCCTGCCGCATGGGGACAACACTGACAGCATGACGGACTGTATAATGGATTACATCAACTTCTGTGAGGATACAGCCATCCCCAAACTCACTGTCTGCTGTTACCCCAATAACAAGCCCTGTATCACCAGCCAGCTGAAGGATCTACTTAAGAAGTGGGCTTTCAACTCTGGTGACAAGGATGAGGTGAAGAGGGTGCAACGGCAGCTGAAGGTCCAGCTAAGGCGGGGCCAGGATGCCTATTGAAAGACATTGGAGGTTCAACTCCAACAGAATAACTCCAGAGATGTGTGGAGGGGAATGAAGGCCACCACAGGTCTCTCCAAAACAAAGCTTCAGGACAATAGCCCAGACAGATCAAACCAACTCAATTTGCATTTTAAACATTTCACATCCCCTGGCACCCCCATCTCTACACCTCCCAGATGCCCAATCCACACCTCACCACAGACCACTCAGACAACCATTCATCAGCCCATCATCTCTGCTGCCAGTTCACTGGGAACCTGCACTCTCTCTTCACACCGAGTCTGAAGCTTGAAAGGATACCGGTGCTATGGAAGACCTCCTGCATTATGCCAGTGCCCAAGAAGCACATCCCATGGACTTAATGACTTCAGACCAGTGGCTTTGGCATCTTATGTCATGAAAAGTGTCTGAGAGACTTGTTTTGGCTCAGCTCAGACCCCCGGTGGCACCATCCCTGGATCCCCTACAATTTGCCTATCAGGCCCAGTATGGATGATGCTTTAATCAATCTTCTGCTCAATCTCACCTGGATAGTGTTAAGGGCTCCAGTGCCTTTAATACAATCCAGCCCTTTCTGATGAGTGAGAAGCTGCTCAGGATGGGTGTCAGCTCCTCCATTGTCTCCTGGATTATTGACTACCTGTCAGGCAGGTCTCAGTACGTGCAACTGGGGACCACCCTGTCTGACACTGTGGTCAGTAATGTAGGAGTCCCCCAGGGTACAGTCCTGTCTCTGTTCCTGTTCACTCTGTACACCTCTGATTTCCAGTACAGCTCCAGCTCCTGCCATCTGCAGAAGTTCTCTGATGACTCTGCAGTGGTAGGGTGTATCAGGGATGGACAGGAGCTGAAGTACAGGACACTGATTGCAAATTTTGTGGAGTGGTCCCAGGCAAACCATCTGCTCCTGAACGTGGACAAGACCAAGGAACTGGTGATTGACTTCAGGAGGAAGAGGACACCATGACCATCCAGGGCCCTGACGTGGAAATCGTGGACTGCTACAAGTACCTTGACGTCCATGTGAATAACAGGCTGGACTGGAGGGACAACTGTAATGCTGTGTACAAGAAGAGCATGATTAGACTCTACTTCCTGAGAAAGCTCAGGTCTTTCAATGTGTGCAGCAGGTTACTTCTTCTACCATCTTCTACCAGTCTGTGGTAGCCAACGCTCTGTACTTCGCTGTGGTCTGCTGGGGGAGTGGCACCAGTAAAAGGGACATTGGGCAGATTTACAAACTGATCCGTAAAGCGGGTTACGTGATCGACTGTGAGCTGGAGACATTTGTCACAGTGAGGGACAGGAGGACACTGGACAAACTGCTCTTCATCATGGACACTCCTGCTCACCCCCTGCACCAGACTATAGAGGGACAGAGGATCGCATTCTCTAACAGGCTCCTACAGTTCCGCTCAAACAGTGAGAGATACAGGACTACATTCATGCCATACAGTTATACAGCAACTAACTCTTATGTAACAGATAATACTCCCTACAACTATACAACTTAATCTTATGTAACGGATAACCTTATGTCTTTTCAATCATGTCATTGTTGCATTGTCTTTCTTGTCTCTTGTATATAGCTGTGATTTTATATTTTACTAGTCATTTTTCTATTTTACTTTGACTTGTAAATATACATTTATTTATATAACTATGTCTTATTTGACACCTGTCTCTTGCTATCTTTTTTGATATTTATTTAGAAATTATTATTACCATTTATTTTTTACTCTTTATCATATTATATTGTGATGAGTGAGCTACTGTGTCCAAATAATTTCCCTTGTGGATCAATAAAGTTTGTCTAAGTCTATAGTTAAACAAAAGGTGAAGGAAAAATGGCAAAAAGAATGGGATGTCAAGAGAGGTTGGTGGTACCACAGAATTCAGAAAAAAAAGTGAGGTATACAATGGGAAACAGGAAAACTGATATTTTAAATTCTACATTAAGGTTTGGACATTAAGGATTAAATTAAATGTATACGTTGCATAAAATAGTGTGGCATGAGGGAGGTGTGAAGCAGTGATTTAAGTAACTATTGTTGCTAACAACGCCACCTAGGATAGGCCTAGGACCCTGCAGAAGGCAGACACAGGTTCTTTTACCCAATGATGGGGCAGAGACAAACCAGATATATTACAAATATAACATTTCTTTAGCTTGTTCTGTTTCTTTTAAAAATATGCAAAATGGATTAACACAAAAAAACACAACTCAAGTCAAACTACAAACAAAATAACAAGCAAAGAAAATGTATAAATTCACACAAAAACAAAACACCAACAATATTTACAGTTAAAATATACAATATGTACACTGTGCAATTGGAAACAGTTCAAACATTACCCAAACCTTTTCTCCCTTGACGAATGGTAAGTTTGTGTTAGTTAAATCTCATCAGAACAGCCGTAGAGGGAGGAGCTGTGCCTGAAGTGGCAGCGCTGTGATTGGCGGTGGCCGTTTGTAGCCCCCAGTGGCCACGGAGAGGTGCAGCTCAGTCCCCTATGGTGCAACACACCAAGATTAGGGGAAAAATACTACAAAATTTGGGCAGCGACAAACAAATAACGGCAACTTACCGATAAAAGAGAAGCACCAGTCCCCAAGAGCCCGATGGGGTGCACTCCCAGTCCCCCAGCAGACCACGCGCGTAACAGCGCGTCGACGCACACACAAGTGCCAGGACTAAACAAGGAAGCCAGCATTAGAAATATTGGAGCGCAGCTGATGGGTCAAAGGAGGGAGGAGGCATGCCGCTTACCCACACATCCGATGTTAGAAAAGTTAAAACAGGCTGGTCCGACTGGGTTTTTATTGGCAACACGCCACAATCACACTGAAAAGAAGGCAAAGCGTGCGTGAGTGCCAAATGCGCACGATACAAATATATACGGCCGCCACTGTGCCAAACTCACCCGTAAGGAGCAGAGCAGGTTTCACCACACTACAGCCTCAAGGGTAAAGGCTGATGAGGTGGACACCCATACCAAAACACTGAAAGAAAGTTCCAATAAGCACCAGCATTTTAACATAGGGAATAAATATACAAGGCCACCAAACTCACCCAAGACACAGTGATGCGTACTTGAAGAATGCCACAGGCACAACTCCAGACCAGGACAAGAAAAGAGCCCAAATGTGCACAGCCCTAACCTAAATAACCTCTGTCCCTCCCCGCAATCAGTGCCCAGCCAGGTGCACCAGCAGGTGCGCTCCAGGCAAAAGTGGGGGGAGGGCAGGCACACTACACACTGCCACATCTACCCCCCTCCTTTGTATCGTCGTCCCGACGATAGATCAAAACCAAGGCCTAAATATGGCAGCCTGCCTCACAATCTGCCCACCAGCCTGACCACCAGCAGACTAGGTAAGTCGATGTACATTGGAGTGTTGGCCTGCTGTGGAACGAGTGGTCCGACGCGAGGCCTGAGCACTAGTGCTGGGTTGGTCAAGATCAGCCAAAGATGGTTCCTGAGGCTGCGCCACGGATGGAGGGCTTGTTTGCTCAAGACCTGGCCGACTCACAGCTGGGGTCTCCAATGGGATGCCTAAAGGCGCACCCAAAACGCCCACCGGAGGTTCAGAAACCAAAACCCACAAATCACTATTTGAAGAATCATCCAGTGGGGTCTCGGTCTGTGCAGATGGAGAATGAGATGTCTGCTCGGCAACCTCGGGCGGCCTTATAACCACCTTCAACATGTTGCGATGCATATTCCTGGCCTTATGCAAGTTATCAACAGGAGCCACAGTGTAAACTACGCCCCCTTCTGATGGAATGTTCACCACATGGACAACCGAGCTCCAAAGATCTTGAATTTTATGGCGCCCCCGAGCACCATGATCTCGCACGTACACCTGCTGACCAACCTGCAAGGGTGCAGGTTGCACACGCCGGTCATAACGCTCTTTCCTCCGCTCTGCTGCCGCCAAGAGCTTCTCACGAGCACAATCAAATGCTACTCGCAACCTCTCTTGGTGCTCAGCCACCCAGCTTTGTACCTCACCTGGTCTCGGTGCCTCAATCCTTCCCAAAAGGAAGTCGACCGGAAGCCTGGGCTCTTGGCCGAACATTAAGTAATATGGTGACTCCCCTGTACCTTGATGGGGTGTTGTATTGTAGCAAAAGAGCACTTGGGGGAGGCAAGACGCCCAATCCCGTTTCTGTGGCAATGGCAATGGCAATGTACGAAGATTATGAAGCGTACGGTTGAATCGCTCACATTGCCCATTGCCAGCAGGATGGTAAGGTGTTGTGCGTGATTTTTGCACACCATACAAAGAACAAAGTTGGCGAATCAACGCACTTTCAAAACTGCGCCCTTGGTCTGAGTGCAAGCGACTTGGGACGCCAAACTTATAGAACCACTCAGAAAGCAACACCTGAGCCACAGTCGGGGCCGTTTGGTCACGTGTTGGAACCGCGACTGTGAACTTGCTGAAAACATCAGTCATGACTATAACGTTCTCATAGCCATGGCGAGAAGGCTCAAGCACAGTAAAATCTATGGCCAGAATCTCATTGGGTCAGGAGGCAAGCAGGTGACCCATATAACTATGTGGCATTTGCCCCGTATCCTTAGCTACCTGGCACCGCTCGCACTCCTGAACCCACTGACAGATGTCATCAAACATTCCAGGCCAATAGCACCGTTGACGAACCAACTCTGCTGTCCTTTCCATGCCCTGATGGCCATGTTGTTGATGAAGAAGACTCAATGTCTCAATTTTAAGGGACGCTGGCAGTATGAGCTGGTGAATTTCTTCCCCACCATCAGGACAGTAAACCTGACGGAAAAACACCCCCTCTTGTTCCACCAGGCGGTTGCGTTGATGCAGTAAGGCCAGAGCAGGCTTGGAAAGAAACCGCCTTTCGGTGGAAGAGGGTTGAGACTTTTGCCGCAAGAACACAAGAACCTCCTTTAGCAGAGGATCATTCTCTTGTAACCTCTTAAGGTCGGACGAAGAGTAGGCTGGGAGAACTGAGACCATAGACTGAGTGGTCACCTCTCCATGGTCTCGGAGTGGGCCATGTTGAAGCTCAAAAGGGGTTTGAGTTCCAGGCAGAAGATGGACCAAGGCTTCTGAGCCTGAAGAATACTGCCTGGATAGGGCATCAGCGTTCCTGTTGCTTCGACCTGAACGGTACCTTATTTCAAAATCAAAGACGGCAAGCTGAGCGGCCCATCTATGCTCTGTTGCACCCAATTTCGCAGTCTGGAGATGGCTCAACGGATTATTGTCAGTGTACACTGTGCACTTATGACCTAACAAATATTCGCGAAACTTCTCAGTCATGGCCCACTTAAGTGCGAGAAATTCCAACTTCATGTAGCTGTAAGTGGCCATGTTGCGCTCCGTGGGCCGCAACCCCCGACTTGCATAGGCCACTGGTCTCACCCCACTGTCTGTTTCCTGGGAGAGGACGGCTCCCAGTCCACTATAGCTAGCATCCACCTCCAAGATGAACGGTTTAGAGAAGTCAGCATATGCAAGAACAGGTGCTGACACTAACTTGGCTTTTAGTTCCTTGAACGCCTGCTCGCACTGCGGTGTCCATGCAGCCTCCAGAGCTTTTCTTGAGCCTGGCCTGGAATTTGAGCCCCCCAGCTCAGCTACCAACCGGTGCAGGGGACCCGCCAACTTGGCAAATCCCTCTACAAACCGGCGGTAGTAGCTGGCGAAGCCCAAGAACGAGCGCAGCTCAGAGGCATTTTGAGGATGTTTCCATTGGGCCACTGCCTCAATCTTTTTGGGGTCCGTAGACACTCCCTGGTCTGAGATAACGTGGCCCAAGTACCCTACCTCCCGCTGGAAAAATGAGCACTTTTCGAGACGCACTTTTAGGCCTTGTGTTTTAAGCCGACCAAGCACCATATTCAGCCGCTGGAGATGCTGTTCCACAGAGGAGGAGAAGACGATTATATCATCGAGGTAGAGCAAGAGGGACTGACCCTGCTGATCGCCAAACATCCTCTGCATCAGCCGCTGGAAGGTGCTCGGGGCATTACACAGACCAAAAGGCATGTGGTTAAACTCGAAAAGGCCGAAGGGGGTACAAAAGGCCGTCTTTGGCCTGTCTGCCTCGGTTACAGGAACTTTGTTGTAACCGCTGGCCAAATCAAGCGTGGAAAACCAGACAGCCCCTGACAACGCATCCAGCGTCTTCTCAATTCGAGGCAGAGGGAAAGCGTCCTTCCTTGTTTTACTGTTGAGCAGGCGGTAATCTACACAAAGGCGCAGACTACTGTCTTTCTTGGGCACCAGTACAATTGGTGAGGTGTACGGGCTGCTGCTCTCCCGAATGACTTGAGACTCAAGAAGTTGATTTATATGAGATTTTACTGCCTCATACTCCGAAGGCGGAATGCGACGATACCTGTCGAACGGGAACCTCGTCAACCAGAGAAATATTATGCGAGAGGAGGCTGGTGCACCCCAAGTCATTTTCATGAGCAGCAAAGATCGATTGATACTGCTGCAACAAGGATCTCACCTTCTCCTTATCCTGATCTACCAGCGCAGGCAACTCCATTGACGCTATTCTCTCAGGCATGGGAGGAACAACGGTCTGAGAGTTCACTGAAGCACAAGTGGTGCGGTCCTCCGTTACACCAGCTGGCAAACTCACAATCTGGGCCTCGCTGAGACTACCAAGGGTGGTCCTTGGATAAAAAAGAACATCCTTTACCCCTACGTTAACCACAGGGATATATGCTGTCCCTCTGACCACTCTCACAAGGCATGATGAAACAAGTAGACCAGCGGGAAGCTCTGTGTCTGGTGGTTCTAACAAGACATTTTCTCCTCCAAACTTCTCTGAACATGTGCTCACCACCAGTTTCATTGTACCTCCAGGCACCCTCACTGCCTGTCGGCCCCGAACCTTGACTGTGCTACTTGTCATATCCAGATCTGTAGAAGCTTCATGGCACTTCTGTAGCGCAACAACCACAGGCTTAGGAGCCTCCAAGACAGCAGGGGCCTCAAAAAGAGATGAGCCGAGTGCACTAAAAAGCTCGGTATAGCACCGACGGATAACATTCATCCCCAAGATACCAGGGACTGGAGTAACACCAGGGGGGTCCCTCACCACAAGAATCCCACAGCTTGGAATGATTTTGCCGCACAACTCAACATTCAGTTCTAAATACCCAATGTAAGGGATTGATAACCCATTTGCTGCCCTGAGCTGAAGCCAATGACAAGAGCGAAGACGCTCCTGATCCCATTGAGAGAACTGCTCCATGAAAAGACGCTCAGTAATTGTGGAAACCATGGAACCGGTATCCACCAAGCACGAGACCACAACTCCCCCAGTTGAAACATCTATATTTGGACATGGTGCAACCAGTCCATGAACTGTGTCCAACCGTGAGCCTAAAGCCGCCCCACCTGAGCTGTGGCTCAACAACTCAGTGGGCTCTAGTTTTCCGACGGTCCGTTAAGATGGGCTAACCTAGCGTTCTGTGTCCCCTGACCACCATGCCAATTTTGTCGCTGTTCATTGTAAACCCGTGGACGAGTACAGTTTCGAGCGTTAGATGAAGCAGAGGACTGAGAGGAGCCCTCGCCGGGGTCCAAAGAAGCAGCACGCTCCCGACGGAGTTGCTCGTTATCTGCCTGAAGCTGTAAAACAAGATCTTTTAACCGCTGCATTTCCTCTTCCATGTCGACTGAGGAAGCCGCCAAGGGCACCAAAGTGGAAAAGATCCTGAAAAATTTTGGTCCTAACACCACTACGGCTGCTCTGAATTTTTATTTTACAAAAATGGACAAGTTAAAATAAATGTTAAAAAAAAAAAAAAAAGTCTCTGCCCCTTTAATTTGGAGGGATCCTGCCGACAACGCCACCTTGTGGCATGAGGGAGGTGTGAAGCAGTGATTTAAGTAACTATTGTTGCAACGCCACCTAGGATAGGCCTAGGACCCTGCAGAAGGCAGACACAGGTTCGTTTACCCAATGATGGGGCAGAGACAAACCAGATATATTACAAATATAACATTTCTTTAGCTTGTTCTGTTTCTTTTAAAAGTTTAGTTTCGTTTTAAAAATATGCAAAATGGATTAACACAAAAAAACACAACTCAAGTCAAACTACAAACAAAATAACAAGCAAAGAAAATGTATAAATTCACACAAAAACAAAACACCAATAATATTTACAGTTAAAATATACAATATGTACACTGTGCAATTGGAAACAGTTCAAACATTACCCAAACCTTTTCTCCCTTGACGAATGGTAAGTTTGTGTTAGTTAAATCTCATCAGAACAGCCGTAGAGGGAGGAGCTGTGCCTGAAGTGGCAGCGCTGTGATTGGCGGTGGCCGTTTGTAGCCCCCAGTGGCCGCGGAGAGGTGCAGCTCAGTCCCCTATGGTGCAACACACCAAGATTAGGGGAAAAATACTATAGAATGTGGGCAGCGACTAACAAATAACGGCAACTTACCGATAAAAGAGAAGCACCAGTCCCCCAGACCCCGATGGGGCGCACTCCCAGTCCCCCAGCAGACCGCGCGCGTAACAGCGCGTCGACGCGCACACACAAGTGCCAGGACTAAACAAGGAAGCCAGCATTAGAAATATTGGAGCGCAGCTGATGGGTCAAAGGAGGAAGGAGGCATGCCGCTTACCCACACATCCGATGTTAGAAAAGTTAAAACAAGCTGGTCCGACTGGGTTTTATTGGCAACACGCCACAATCACACTGAAAAGAAGGCAAAGCGTGCGTGAGTGCCAAATGCGCACGATACAAATATATAAAGCCGCCACTGTGCCAAACTCACCCGTGAGGAGCAGAGCAGGTTTCACCACACTACAGCCTCAAGGGTAAAGGCTGATGAGGTGGACACCCACACCAAAACACTGAAAGAAAGTTCCAATAAGCACCAGCATTTTAACATAGGGAATAAATATACAAGGCCACCAAACTCACCCAAGACGCAGTGATACGTACTTGAAGAATGCCACAGGCACAACTCCAGACCAGGACAAGAAAAGAGCCCAAATGTGCACAGCCCTAACCTAAATAACCTCTGTCCCTCCCCGCAATCAGTGCCCAGCCAGGTGCACCAGCAGGTGCGCTCCAGGCAAAAGTGGGGGGAGGGCAGGCACACTACACTATAGCCGTGTCTCATTTCAGGGTCTGCATCCTCCGAGGCTGGTTTTTCGGCCGCATACGCCACTTCCGGCGCGACAAGGCCTGTCCCATTTCATGCAGCCTCCGAGGATGCAGCCTGAAAACCGGCCTCGTTTCCATGGAGATCAGGCCGTGAACGAAGGCCGTGAAAATGTATCCTTCGCGGCCTTATATTCCCCAGCATGCACCGCACGCTACTTCTTCTACGGTAAAAAATGGAGTCCGCGGCTGCGTCCCCTACCAGTTGCAATTTTACTTTTAAATGTAAGTACTGGTTTACCTCGCCTACAATTAATTCTAAGTGACTCGCTACATGAAACTGTTCATAAACAAGTTCACTTAAGTTTAACTTAAGATGTTAAGTTAAACATATGTATGAAGGTAGTTGTTATGGCTTAGTTTACGGATATTGTTGTATTAGCGGTTAGTAGCGTTATCCCTTACACTTGTTTATTAGCTTAGCTGTTGTAATGTTGGATATTCTCCAGTATGTAAGAATATTTTTGTCTTCAGGGAACAAGGAGCAGACCACCCGACTGATCGAGCTGAGGCGGGAGAACGACCACCTGTTCACCGGGGCTAAATTCTCCGTGAACATGGCTTGGAGGTAAGTATTAAAACAGTGCTATATACTCCTGTTAGATCATATAACATCAGCCATGAAAACTGTATCAGCGCTGGCATTACTGCCATTTGAAAACCTTTTTCATTTGTACATATGTGAGTAGTTGTGAATTAACCTGGGTTTCCCCATTTATTTCCTATGTTCTCCACAGCCTGTACTTCTGTGATTACTAAATGATGGCCGGGAAGCTGGTGATCTGAAAAGTATACTACACAATGTAGTACTATCATGTGTAGTAATGTAGTAATATCACAATGGAGAACTAAACCTACCTATTTGTCAGTAGACAGTTGTTCACAAATAAGCTGGACTTATTAAGTGTTATTATCCATTATATCTCCCTTACAAAAGCATCTTGAAAACTGTAATAAAAAAAGACATAATTAACTACATAAATGAAAGGATAGCGTGTGCTGCATGGTTATTGAACAAATGTTTGCAGTAACACTAGGAGATCTGTAACAGATTTCATATTATATATAATATAATTATAAATGTACTGTATTTATTATTATGTAAATGTGAATGTTTATGTTCTGTTTGACTCAGGACAATACTGGAGAAGTTAGGCCTGCAATAATAAGGGCTGCAAATGAATCATGCTCATATTGAAATCTAAATTGTGAAAATATGTGTGGGATTCCTCTATTAATTAAGATGTTTCGATTTATCTAAATGGCCTTTGGATCTGAATGTATATACACTGAACCAAATTTACCTGTAATAGTTTTGTAGTTTTCTTAATGTGTGTGTCATTACAGGTTTTCACTCTGCAGGACAGGACTTTGATCAATTAGACATAAGGCCCATTCTGCTCTTCCTCCTCCAGAAGACGTGATACATCACACTGAGTGGTCCAAGTGCACTGGGTCATGTCTCCACTGTCCATGCTGACTGTAGAAGACCTGTGGGGTCTCTGGTTGCATCAGGCCTCCCTCCTGCACGTGCTGCTGCTGTCCCTAATGTGTCCTAATAGTGATGTTTAGGTTTAACTTCTAATTTCAGCACAAGTAAAATAGTCAAATGGTAGTTTCTTTGCATCTTAGCAGAGGAGCACCTAAACATCTTAATCACTGAGGAAGTGTCCCATGATAAATGTGGCCTTATATGACCTTAACAAGTGTGTGAGCCAAACTGAAAACATCATTTGCTCATATGTTTATTTGAATGTTTTTCAGTCTATACTGACATTTGAATCATGGTGAAATGTGCCACTTATTTGATGTCTCTTTTGATAGTAATTAATTACATGTACTATAAGAATGTACTATTGTACTGCAATTAAGCAGTGGTAATCCACCTGATCATATTTTGCAAAGATAATTTGTTCATTTTGGACTGTCACCTGCTTCAGCAACAAGGGAACAGGATTTCCAGAAGTTCCTTTGAATGTTTAATAAACCATCTTTTCTCAAAGGAGAGATGTCTTTCTTTATAAACTGATTTAAATACATTCCCTGTATAAATGTAATCCTTGGTCAATATAGAAATATTTAATAATGATAATAATATTTAATAATGAATATCTCATCACTGTATTTGAAACTTTAAGGTAATTTAGCCTATTTCAGATCTATCCCAGAAATATAACAGTTTTGTTTTGCAAAAGTTAAACATACGTTTTTGTTTCAGCCACAAGATTTGGATGAGAATTATTAGAATAACTTGGTCTCAAAATCCGATAGTTCAATTACCCACGCGTAATCTTTGTTATTGATCCGTGTGCGTAATCTGCGTGGTGCGTGTTGTTAGCATTAGCGTTAGCATTAGCGTTAGCAGAGTGTCTTGGTGCTGGGCGACGGGAGCAGCTCCGTGGGCTGGACCTGTCCCATTTCGCCAACGGAAATGCTGTCCTCGGAGGCTGGTTCGAAGGCTGCAGCCTTCACGGCCTTGGAGGCACCTGGCCTCGGAGGATGCAGACCCTGAAATGAGACACGGCTACTGCCACAATAGAGGGTATGCAGTCACGTGACAGGAAGTTGTCAATCCGCCATATTGACGGTCTAATCATGACTGACCGCCAGTGCTCTAGTGACAACAAAAAGCCGTCTTTTACTCATACTGACTTCATTAATCACCTAGATAGTAATCAAAGAAAAGATATGAGGACAAACTTGCTAATCTGAACATATCGGACCCCTACAGTGTGCCCCAGGTCCGTTTTACAGCCCTAACAGCGGTAGATTCTGTCCCAGACCTTCAGTGGCCAGATATTTACAACTATAAATTTCCCATCACACTTCACCGGGGAGTATAAATTTATAGTTTTCATATGGCTAATTATTAACCATTAAATGAATAATAAATAAATATATAATAATACAAACATACACTAGAAAAGCACTCAGAGAGCGCAGACCTCCGCCAAGACCCATTTAACGCAATGCTAACGAAATTTTCAAAGTGATCCAGAATCCAGGATTTCTTCTGGATCATCACCAAAATTTAATCATCTGTTGGATTTACCATTAGGAACATTTCCTGAAAATTTCATCAAGATCCGTCCATAACTTTTTGAGTTATCTTGCTAACTAACTAACAAACTAACAAACAAACAAACAAACAGACAGACAGACAGACTCAGGCGAAAACATAATCTCCTTGGCGGAGGTAATGATATGTTAAAACTTTGTGAATAAAGACCAATGTTTTGTATGTTTTTGTATGTGCAAAAACATACAAAAACACTGCAACATCTGATAGTTACACTGTATTAATAGTAATTAAGTCTTCTTGCTTACAAATGTGAAACCACTCAATGTGATTGACCTACTAGTAAAATTGTAAAGATCAAATCAAACCACACCTGATATGAAGTGTCTGCTACAAAGCCTGGAGTGTTTGGTTGGTTCCCAGGGCTTGTCAGCAGTTTTATGATGGGCTCGTCTAATCGCAGCAATCCACCTACTTCTGCGGTCAGGATCAGACTCAGCAGGAATCCTGTACAGCTGAATGTTTTTATCTTTGTCCCTTGTCTGAGAACACTGATAGGCACAACATTTCTCGGGCATTTTGTGACTTTATGACGCGTAATTTTGAATTGGACAGTGTGTTTACTATGGCGGCCTACGGAGATCTGGACCGCCGGAAGTGGATCAGGGGAAACCTGTGACAACTGCATACACTCTATAGGAAAACATCATAGTGGGCATTGTGACAATTGTGGCCAACCAGAACCAGTAGAGCATGTCTTTATGGTTTGTAACAAATATACAGAGGGATATAGGACCTTAAAATGAAATTTGACATAATAGAACTATTGCAGCAACACCCAGGAAATAGCAGGTTCAAAGTTTAATTTAAATTTGTTAGGGATATTAATTTGATTAACAATTTGATTCATTAATTTGCTTTAGTTATTATTTGATCATTGTTGTTAGTAGTATTATTATTATTTTATTTTTGGTATTCATTTTTTTATATATATTTATTTTATTTTATTTTTTAGTAAGTCGCATTTCAGTTCACACTCCTTATCAGTTAGTGGCGGTAATGCACCAGTAGTTGTTTGCCAACCGCCCATAAAACTCCACTAGAAGAAGAAGAAGGATGGGGAAGAAGAAGAAGACGAAAACCCGCTGGTACCGCAGAGGACAAGATGGCGGGCGTGCTTAAGAAGGTAACAGCGGTCACATTCACGCACTTTTATGCACTATTATGCATATTTAGCTGTCTTTCTTCTCCGCGCACGGGCCCAGAGGTACTCGGTATGAAAATGAAACTTAGCTGGCTCTGGAATACGCTGTCCTAGGCCGCTTTAGCTTATGGTTTTGCACACTTCTGCAGTAGTGTTGCATTTGCGTCTGTCAAAAGCAGCGTTCAGTCAAACATTTCCACGTGCATCGCTATGTACATCGAGGACCAGGACACTGTAGAGTTTTCTCTTAAAGTGTGATAGTACAGTTAACGTTACTTTGTCCTGGTTTATGGTTCTGATGTCTAACTAAAACCCCACTGGGCCCATACACATGAAACAACAAGCACTGAAGTTTAAGTGCGAGAAAGGTGAACTTAGGGATGTACCAATATCCGATACCGATATTGATGCTTTGGCTTTAAAGGTCCTATGTTACGCAAAATTGACTCTTGTGAGCTTTAATGTTGTTACCTCATCAAAACATACTTGAGGTTGTATTTTGGTTCATTCACATACGCTTGACTACAAATAAAGGGTTACCACAGCTCAGAATGCTCTGTTCCACCTTATGTAGTGGTAGTTTTCAAGTTAACAGCTAGTAATCTCACAAACACTGTCTGAATGCCTATGGTCTGTTGCCTGTGCTCAGTCAGGAAGGAAAATTGTAAATGATAAACCCTTATATTATATAGATTCATGACCCCATATAGTGAAGCTTTCAAGCCCATTTTGATTATTATGACTTTAGAAAAATACTACATAAGATAATAAAAAAGGATATTTTAAGCAGAACTGTCAAGCTTTTATAAAGTACGTTAATTTCCATGCACTCAGTACTTCATTGCTCAGGTATAGTGCGCAGGTATACAATACACCAGAGAATCTCTATGGAGTTCAGGTAAGGCGAGATTGTGGGCTCAGTCAAGCACAGTAACACCATGGTCATCATTGGACCAGCTTTTAGTACCTTTGGCTGTGTGGGCAGGTACCATGTTCATTATCTGTAAGCCACAATCATCAAAATGTCAAGAAATAAACTATTTCACTATGTGTGTTAAGAGTCTATATAATATATGAGTTTGACTTTCTGTAACATACTAGTATTGGACAGGACATGGAGCTTTAAATCACATTTTGAAACAACTCCTCCTGTCCCTGTGCTTTCCTCAGAGCACCGGGCTGGTCGGCCTTGCAGTGTCCCAGAACCCACATGAGGTAAGTCTTTAACATTGTCTTCAGTATACCTGTGATTGTATCAATTTCCAGTAAATCAAATAATCAGATTACAATCTGTACTAGCACTGACTGTTGCCGTCTTTTTGCTGTGTTTACGCAAAACACCCATGTACAGTAATCTGTAGGGATGCACTGATCAAATACTGGTAGATAAATGCTGTTCCCAGTCTCTGCACTGATCCCGGTTGATATTGGGTATCACAATAAGGGCTGTCATTACTTGGTATTTTTTCTGGAATAATTTTTTTTACAGATGTTAGGTTTATCACAGCACCAACTCTAATTTTAATTTATTTTTTTATTTGCTGTACTTGCTCTGAACTGACTTGGACTGACTCTGAACTGATCATCACAATTGCGCTTCTTCATTCCGTGTCAGGCTGCTCTTTGTGCCTTTTTGTTGTGACTGTTGTGCATGTGCCCAGCGGCTCAGGATCCTGTACTCCAAGATCCTGGCCTCACTGCAAAGCATGCCACAAGACGCTGCCTACAGGAAGTACACAGAACAGCTGGTCAATGGCAGACTGCACCATGTCAAAACTGTAAGTACAATCTCCACACATGATGCTAGGATTAACCCGACAGGTTTATGTCCATTGTTTTTAAGAATTGCCATACTCACAAATGGGTTGCGTTCATGTTCTAGAATCTGACGATGCCATGATTTCAGATGTGGGTGATTTACAGACTTCGAAGAAAAATTTTACTTTAAAGGGGGGGTATTGTGCAAAATAGTTTTATGGTGTTTTCTACCGGGTTATAACGTTCCCTCATCAAAAACATGCCTCAAGAGGCTCTAGATGTCATCCATGCATGTTTGAGTATTTTAGCTATCTGCCCAGGGTCCGATTCAAACCCTCCTTACGGTTAGCTGCAAGATTCAGGTCTACTTCACCCATGCTCCTGACAATTCTCCATAAATATTCAAAAACAAAACTACACAGCAGCTTGACAAACCTGATGCGATGTGCAGTGGTTTCGCTAGCGGGATGTATGAGGAGTGACTCAAAACAATAAAAGGTAACATGGTGTTCTAAATATGTTGTGTTGGTAATTAATACCCCATAGAAATAAAATACCCCCTCTTTAAGGATAAACATTTGTGGATCATATCATTATTTGTTGGGCATTTACTCCACAAACTTACCATATTAATCTTATGGCTCTGAAATGATTGTAGAAAAAAAATTTATGCAATTCTGCATTTTGAGAGCTTTCTATTACACAAAATGGATTCTTGTTAGCCTTTAACTATGTTATAATACTGTTACATGATCAAAACATGCATGGAGTTGTTTTGTTTCTTTGACATGAGTGATGCTGGTTTATTGTCAGTCTACATCTCCAAAGCTCAAAATGCTCTCAAGGTGAAGTTTTCTGAGTTTTTCAACTCAGAAAACTCTTGACTTGTTTGTCTCAGGAGACCAACTTGAGTTAACAAGTTTATTGAACCTCCTTCGTGAAACATTGCCTCTGCTTTAGTTTTATTGGCCATTTCTCTTCTGTGACTGATCAAATTCAGGAAGATGAACTTGGGCTTCTAGAATGCAATAGAACAGTAGACACACTCAGATGAGTGAAGGCTGTGGTGGTTTGCAGGAGCCGGATGTGGAGAAGCTGGAGCAGAAGATCAGCTGTGGTCAGATTGAGGAGGTCATTTTCCAGGTGAGGAACAAAACGTCTCAATGCACTGCAATAAACTGCAATTTGCTAAACAAGTCCAACCAGCTGATTAGAAGCCTTGCTCCAGTTGATTACAAAAATAATGTTCTGAGCACCTGTTGTGCCAGAGCTTCCAAAATGAATCCATAGTGGCTGTAAAGGTGCACTATGGATGGTTCAGTGGGAGGTAGTAATTGGTAGATGAGGCCTCAAGGTGTGTGCAACACATTTCCAACACTGTCGATGCGTTCTATCTGATGGTTTAAAAAATGAACCGCTTCTATGCTGAAGCATTGACACAGCGTAAGGCTCGTTCATTCAGACACGTGAACACATTTGTGATAGTTGTGATCCAGCAAATGAAAGAACTGACCAAAAAGGTAATGCTTATGTCATTAAAGCAAGTCACAGCTTATTGTACAATAAAGTAGTAGTCATATATGTGACAAGGTGAATGGTTGTGAAAATTAGAGTAAAATAATATAGCACTTTAAGTAAAGCTGTAATGAGCTCTACTTGGGACTGATTAAAATGAGCCCACACAGAACAGGACAGTCTTCTGTTTCTCTGTGGTGATGAACAGAAACAACAGATTTGAGCCTCGCACGCTTCGCTCTACATGAGCAGCTCCTGAGACGAACCACACCAAATGATGTATCGGTCACTTGAGTTTTCTTAAAGTGATACACTCAGCGACACGGGCGTCACTTGCTTAGCTCGATACAAGTGTCAACACGTCGACTCGTTTGGCCCATCACTACATCTCTTGTCTCCATAGAGATGTTCCTTTGTTTGGAATGCTCCAGTGTTGGATTAAATGTATATCAGTGTTTCCCACTGGGTTATACCGAGATACGATGGCACCACACACAATCTATATTCAAAACATTTTATTGAATACAATTTGGGGAGTATAAATGTCACTTGTTGCCTGTACTGATAAATACTGATAAAAGGTTTACAGATTAAAAATGGTTACTTCTGCGTGTTTGACAAACCCACAAGATTAAAGTGTCATTTATGACCGTTTAAGAGTAATTTTTGGCCCTACTCCATAAATGGACTATGCATTTGTTCTATAAAATGTCTTATATGAGATGAAACTACATTAACAAAAAATAAAAAACTGCATTTGCACTGTGAGTGTGATCGCCTCTCCATAGACCTAATCTGCAAATTGGCCTGTAGCTTGCTACTTCATGGCAAAACATTAAAATAGAGATTGACCGATATGCATTTTTTCATGGCCAGTACAGATTGTTTTAGAATCCAGAGGAACCGAAGGCTGATGACCTCTGGTTATTTTTGGGCCGATGTGTAGGGCTGATTTTGGTCATTTTCCTCATGATCTAATTAGAATTCAGTACAACTCATTAGGGATGCAGCATATTCGATACAATGCCATATACACGTGTTCGCTCAAACATGTCCCTCCATGCGCACTGTGTTGTCATTTATTTTGGTCTGGAAGGGAAACTTAGCGTGGTGTCCTCCCCAGATGCAGCTATAACTGCTCCATACAGGCTTATAGCTAAAATATTCTAACTGAGGTAGGTTTAATCTGTAATTTTTTATTTTACGTTGCGACTCACGATATGCCATACTCATATGTTCATATTCTTCTTCCACATTTAGGCAGCTGGTTGGGCCAAATAAAACTTCAGCTGAGGCCCATATTTTAAGGCCAATAGCAGATACACTAAAAAGTGCAAATATTGCCCACCAATATCGGTCTATCTCTACATTAATATATCCATGGAGTTGGTTGAAAAGTTATACCATCTATCACAATAAATCAGTGTCACAATAAATACTATATTGACTTAACATTCAATACATGAAAGCTGTATATTTATTTGGGGGACTTGTAACTTGTTAAAGGTCCTATATTACACAAAATGGATTCTTGTGATCTTTAAGCCATGCCATCAAAAACATACCTGGATTTGTTTTGTTGTTTGAGTAGCCCTTTATTATTAGTCTACATCTCCAAAGCTCAAAATGCTCTGTTCCACCTTGTGATATCATGTAGTGGTTGTTTAAGTTAACAGCTACCTTTTACCTTTAGTTCAGTAGATTGGCAATCCGAGATCTGAAATCATCCAAATGATTCTTGTGCTAAACTCCAGGTATATTTTAGATGAGGAAACATTGATCACATAATAGTGTGATATAGGCCTTTTTAACAGAATGTTTTTGACTGAGCCAAATCCTTGTTGTGCAGGCGGAGTGTGAGCTGAGCCTGTCTCGGAAGATGAGTGAGTGGAAGGTCTGGGAGCCGCTGGTGGAGGAGCCACCCCCAAATCAGTGGAAGTGGCCCATTTAAAGCACCCCCTACTCCCAAACAACTGTACAACTACTGCTGTGTCTGCATTTAATGTTCACCTGTGTAAATAAAATGTTTCCCATGTTTTCCAGACATTTATTTTACTCATAGTAAAACTTAAAGCTCATATGACAGTTTAGACTTATTTCCTTAAAACATAGTTCAAAATGTTAAAATTGCACAAAAAAAATCTTGACTAGTCTTTTCTAGTTTTGGTCAAGTTTCTCATTTTACTTCATGTTTGTTTCTCACATCTGCCCATGACCAGGGCAGGGTAATTTCATAACTGTTACCAAAAGCTAAAACCTGTCAATGCTACACAAGACTTATGATTTGACAGGAAAGTTTATTAAATCAATGTGCATAAATTGACTACATTTTGAATGGAATTGATAACAAGTAGAGGCATTCTATTTTAGAACACACCACTACATGTATTTTCTAAACTGTTAGTACTTTTTCCTCACAAACTGACACTTGACTCATGAATGAATATTTACCTTGGGTACCATCCCACCAAACCAAGTCAGAATAAAGAAAATATTAAAACCCCAGTCCTTGTGCCCAGGGGTGGGTTGGTCAGGCTCGGGCCTCAGGTGGTGCACTGGCCCTCTGCAGCAGTTGGAGCATGATGGGGTAGATGGGAGCAAACTCTTTCCCCTGCCGGGCTCTCACTGACTGGACATAGGCCTCCAGGCTTGCTCTGCACAAATACATGATGTTACCTTCACATTCAAGATGAGCTGATTCTTAGAAGGTTATCTACATGTATATACTGTACAAAAGAGCATTATTCTCTCACACACTGGTATTTTATGCACAACAATTGTCCCATTTGCTAATTTATAACTGTAATATATTTTGTATACACATTATGGTTTTATACTATCGTTTATTCTGAAAAAGCTATACAATTCCCACAAAACAATTTAACATGCTACACTGAGCCCTGTTTGCTCTCCACACTACTAATCACTCCCTCTTCAGAGTGCTATCAGTACACACTCAGCGTGCATCCCACTAATGAAACTACTGTAGGTTTGTCTGCTGTGTACAGTTTTGTATCATGCTTTTGTATATTTATGGTTAATCGGGAATCCCATTCATTTCAATGGAGAATTTGAGAAAAGTGTTATATAACGTAGCAGCAAAACTTATTTTTCTAAAATTTGATATAAAGTAGTTGTAAAATATTCATGTGCATAAACAATGCACTGATTCTCTGGTATGCTTTTAAAGGGCCCATATTACATTATTTTCTGATCTATGTTATAATGTTGTTTCCTCATCAAAATGTTTAACACACAAACTGCATATCTAGGCTGGATTCTGCATTCCACCTTGTACTCCACTGTGTTTTTAAATTCCATACAGCTTCACTAGAATCATGTGGATGATTTCAGCCCTGGAATTGCCCATCTCTACAGGTTCCTTTTACCTCATGTTCAGTAAACTTGAAAACTACCACTTCATGACATCAAAAGGTGGAACAGAACATTTTGGGCTTTGGATATGTAGCCAAACTAATGATTACTCAAACATCAGCTGTGTATCCTAGGATACACAGATCTAACAATCACTACACAGTCACTACAGATGTAATCTGAAACTACTGAGACTATGCGGTACAGGCACTCCTTATCTGAATTTTTAGTAAATAAATAAATAATAATAGTAGCAATCATGAAAAATATTACTCAAGTAGCAGTAAGTCTACAAGTAAGTGATTAAGTCTACAAGTAAAAGCGTTGCTTAGAAGCGCTGCTTCTGAAGCAGCTTGGATGAGCTATGAAACGTATTCGACCAAATAAATTCTGTCCAGTTGACAAATTAAATTTCTCCTTTTGCAATAAGATGATTTAAACATTTGTGTTTCTTGCACCGCTCCTTCAGATATGATTTAGCTTGTCTCATTTTTGTTTGTCTTTTGGAAAATACCAGATTTTAATGTTTTGTCCTTTCAATTGCATTCACTTCACTTTATAAATACTTACTCATACTTGAGCAATATCTTGGAGCACTACTTTCTGCTTCTACTTGAGTAATATTATTTTGAAGTACTTGAGTAAAATGTAATCAAATATTCAGGGGAAACAGTTATTCAGAACTCAAATAGTATGTTCATTAAACACTGCAGTGCCTCAACAGTCATTTTGGGAATAATAATAAAAAATAAAAAAAAGATTTCTCTCTCTCTCTGTCTCTCTTTCTGTCTCTCTCTTTCTCTCTCTCTTTCTCTCTCTCTGTCTCTCTCTCTCTCTGTCTCTCTCTCTCTCTCTCTGTCTCTCTCGCTCGCTCTGTCTCTCTCTCTCTCTCTCTGTCTGTCTCTCTCTCTCTCTGTCTCTGTCTCTCTCTCTCTGAATTTGATAAGAAGAAATATATACCGTATATAAAGTTCAAAATCCATATAAATGAACATTTTTCAAGTGCTTTGTCTTCTTATCATCAAGACAAATAATGTTGTGCAGAAGGGAGCATGTTTGGAGAGTTAATCTGACATTAAATGGTGTTTGGCTGAGGTGAGGCTAGCCTGTCTTTTACTAAAGCAATTATTTGGATCACTCTGCCAATCAATGTAGAAATAGGTATTTGACAGTCTGTTTTTGTACACCCCACTCATACAGAATGGACGGACTCACCGTATGAGTGTGAGGCGGTCTCTTTCCGACGGATGGTCATCCAGCCACTGGGAGTATCGTGCGATAGACCAGTCTGCCCTCTGTCAACAACAAGACCAGTCAACCGGAGTATAGGATTAAAACAGAACTTCAATTAACTTAATGATTTCATTCAAATTCTGTCTCCTGGATTCTTCAATTAAAGAATAGGATTATTTTGGTCAAATCAGGAATACTTAAACATGCAAGAATCACACAATATTCTACTGAAGGTAAACTTATGAGGGAAAACTGTCAAGGTGGAGCGCTGCGCTCCAAGGAGACCCAATCACCTAAAAACTGCCACAGATTTACATTAGTGATAAAGGACAACTCAGGATCAGACAAGTGAATTTTGCTTGCAGCAAGGGAGCCCTGAGACAAGCAACAGCCTCTGTTCTTGTCTTTCCAGAGTCTCGTCAAACCCCAACTTGCTTCAGCTTTTATTTCAGTTACAGACAAAATACATGATCATCATATTTTGGTATTTCTGTCCCCCCCTCTGCCCACCTTGTCTTAGCTCCCTTATCCTGTCTTTGTGTACCAGACTGTACCTCGGCCTTGCAGCTGTGGCCTTGAGTAGACACAGCTACAGCTATGATTTATCAGACACAGTATTTCTCCACTAAGTGACTCTTTTACACACGAGTGAATACAGCACAGCACACTTTGATAACATATATTTACAATTCTATAACAAAAACCATAATAACATTTTGCATAATATGTCTCCTTTAAAAGAACTGTATGTAGCCTGCACTCTCATTCTCAGTATATGGACAGTCCATGCCTCTTGTGGAAGCTCAGAACCTCCAGAATTCACTCACTGAGCTGCAGAGGCTGCAATAGCACTGATTCATAATTGGCTGCAGGTGCTGGGGTTTAAGTAGTGACCATTCAGATCAGAGTCTTTTTGGGCTTAAACCAACTGGATTTCAGCATCAAAACTGGCAACCCAAATGAGATTTGTTTGACTTATTCTGCTTTCTGATTGTTATAATTTCTCAAGATGATTATCCAAACCCTTTGGTCATCATGTCCATTGTTTTTGTAATTACCTCCGCCAAGGAGGTGATGTTTTCGCCTGAGTCTGTCTGTTTGTTTGTTTGTTTGTTTGTTTGTTTGTTTGTTTGTTTGTTTGTTTGTTTGTTTGTTTGTTTGTTTGTTTGTTTGTTAGTTAGTTAGTTAGTTAGTTAGCAAGATAACTCAAAAAGTTATGAATGGATCTTGATGAAATTTTCAGGAAATGTTCTTAATGGTAAATCCAACAGATGATTAAATTTTGGTGATGATCCAGAAGAAATCCTGGATTCTGGATCACTTTGAAAACTGAGCTGCTTGGCGGAGGTCTGCGCTCTCTGAGTGCTTTTCTAGTTAAAAAATAAAATCAGCATTACAATTGTTACTTGTAAGAGCTATATTTGGTCTGAAAATGTTCTCATATCTGGGGAGTTAAGTCATGTTTATTCAAGATCAAAATCTTACACAAGGTTCCTTTACAGTCCCTGACAAAAGTCTTGTCGCTTATCCATTTTGTAGAAACAAAAGCTTATAACCTGACTTTAAATTAATCGATTGGTTTTAGAAATGTCTCATATGAAAGCTAAAACCCTCCCAAATTATGCTCAATATGCTAAAATAAATTTGCTTCACTAAAGAAAGATTGAGGTCAGATTTTGGCAAGACAAAAGTCTTGTCGCCTTGTCATATGATGCACCCAATCCTAGATTACAGCCTCACCTGTGATCAGTTACTGATCAATCAATTAGTGGGTGTGTATAAAAAGAACCCCAGCACACCAGACCTTGACATCAACTGCAACTTGACCTCTGACAACATGCCTAAGATCCACCCTGAGACCAAAGCGTTAATTATCAAGAGGCTGAAGACCAGATCCACTGCTGAGGTGGCTGACACCTTCAATGTGTCTCAGCGTCAAGTACAAAGAATAAGAAAAAGATCTGAAAAGACTGGAGATGTTTTTGACAAGCCCAGGTCCGGCAGACCCCGCAAGACAACTGCTCGGGAGGACCGTTTGTTGATTCGAAAATCCAAGGCCAGCCCCTTTTCCACTGCAGCAGAGCTCCACCAGGCCTGGTCACCTCAAGTCCCCGTGTCAACCAGAACAGTTTGTAGAATTCTGTCTCGAAATGGCCTCCATGGTCGAATCAGTGCACAGAAACCAGCACTAAACAAAAGGCAATTAAAAAACCGTGTGGCATTTGCCAAGGCCCACAGCCTGCTAAAAGGATGCACACTGGAAAAGTGGCAGAAGGTGGATTTCTCAGATGAATCCTCGGTTGAATTACATCACAGCTGCCGTAAATATTGCAGGAGACCTACTGGAGCCCGCATGGATCCAAGATTCACCCAGAAAACAGTTAAGTTTGGTGGCGGAAAAATCATGGTCTGGGGTTACATCCAGTATGGGGGTGTGTGAGACATTTGCAGGGTGGAAGGCAATATCAATAGCCTAAAATATCAAGAAGTATTAGCTACCTCTTACATTCCCAACCATAAAAAGGGTCAAATTTTGCAGCAGGATGGTGCTCCATCGCATATTTCTATCTCTACATCAAAGTTCCTCAAGGCGAAGAAGATCAAGGTGCTCCAGGACTGGCCAGCCCAGTCACCAGACATGAACATCATTGAGCATGTCTGGGGTAGAATGAAAGAGGAAGCATGGAAGGCAAAACCAAAGAATCTTGATGAACTCTGGGAGGCATGTAAGACTGCTTTCTTTGCTATTCCTGATGACTTCATCAAGAAATTGTATGAATCATTGTCGACCCGCATGGATGCAGTCCTTCAAGCTCATGGAAGTCATACAAGATATTAAATATGGATCTCACAGCACCACTACTTAATTCACTGACGTTATGCAACATATTTTTGTATTTGAAGTAAATTATTTGTTCAATTTTCTGTAGGCGACAAGACTTTTGTCTTGCCAAAATCTGACCTTTCTGTGTTCATTAAATGATCAATCTTTTTTCAGTGAAGCAAATTTATTTTAGTATATTGAGCATAATTTGGGAGGGTTTTAGCTTTCATATGAGACATTTCTAAAACCAATCGATTAATTTAAAGTCAGGTTATAAGCTTTTGTTTCTACAAAATGGATAAGCGACAAGACTTTTGTCAGGGACTGTATGGTAAGCTGTCAACCATAACTACATTTGGGGATAAGCTGCCCCTCTCCTCAACTTTGTGAGCATAAGTGGGACATTAACCTGCAGTGACCAAAGGAGCAGAGGAGCACAGGGAGCACTGACCTGATGTGGGCCCTTTAGCTCTAGGGGGCCCCTGGAAAAGAGGAGGTGCAGGACCGTGCTGTAGGGGATGAGTTCTCCCACGGCCGGGTTAGATGCCACCAGCTCTGAAGCCTGGAAGAGCAGCGGCCTGAAATGTGCACAACAAACAGCTGTTACCTGCTGGGACCTCCATTTGGAGTGTTATTATTTTATACTAGTATCATCATTTAGTGTACAACTGCAGCATTTTGTGACTCATCAAAGGTCCTGTATAATGCAAAGCTAACTCTTGTGAGCTTTAAGCCGTGTTAGAATGTTATCACCTTATAAAAAACATACCTTGGAGTTTTCTTTAATTTAATTTACATTTTAGATTTCACATTTCATTAAGTTACATTACGGTAATTACAGTATTAATTACTATACATATAGTTTAATTCAATTCCTTTATTTAGACTTATATTTTCTAATTTGGGTGCACCCATCTTAACATATCATATCTATTTTCCATTCATCCATTTTCTTCCGTTTTATCCGCGGCCGGGTCGTTGGGACCAGACTTCCCTCTTCACACACACTTCCTCCAGCTCTTCCTGGGGGACCCTGAGGAGTTTCCAGGCCAGCCAAGAGACATAGTCCCTACAGTGTGTCCTGAGTCTTCCCTGGGGCCTCCTGCCGGTGGGACGTGCCCGGAACACCTCCCCAGGGAGGCATCCAAGAGGCATCCGGAACAGATGCCCGAGCCTCCTTAGATGGCTCCTCTCAACATGCAGGAGCAGCAGCTCTACTCAGAGTTCCTCCCATGTGACCGAGCTCCTCAGCCTATCTCTAAGGGAGCGCCCAGCCACCCTGGCGAGGAAACTCATTTCAACCGCTTGTATCTGTGATCTTGTTCTTTCCGTAATTACCCAAAGCTCATGACCATAGGTGAGGGTAGGAACGTAGACTGACAGGTAAATCGAGAGCTCTGCATTTCGACTCAGCTCCTTCTTTACCACAACGGTCCGATACAGCGATCTCAGATTCAGGAGGAGCAGTGTGGTTTTTCGTCCCAGTCATAGAACACTGGACCAGCTCTATACTCTCCATCAGGTGCTCGAGGGTTCATGGGAGTTTGCCCAATCAGTCCACATGTGCTTTGTGGATCTGTCCCTTGTGGGGTCCTGTGGGGAGTGCTCTGGGAGTATGGGGTCCGGGGCTCTTTGCTAAGGGCTGTCCGGTCCCTGTATGACCGGAGCAGAAGCTGTGATCGCATTGCCGGCAGTAAATCAGATCTGTTCCCGGTGCATGTTGGACTCCGCCAGGGCTGCCCTTTGTCACCAGTTCTGTTCACTGTATTTATGGACAGAATTCCTAGGCGTAGCCAGGGCCCGGAGGGGGTCTGGTTTGGGAACCACAGGATCTCACCTCTGCTGTTTGCACATGATGTTGTCCTGATGGTTTCATCAAACCAGTACCTCCAATGTGCACTGGGACGGTTTGCAGCCGAGTGTGAAGCAGCTGGGATGAGGATCAGCTCCTCCAAATCCGAGGCCATGGTTCACGACCGGAAAAAGGTGGCTTGTCCTCACCGGGTGGGTGGAGAGGTCCTGCCTCAAGTGGACTTTAAGTATCTCGGGGTCTTGTTCACGAGTGAGGGGAGGAAGGAGAATGAGAATGACAGATGGATCGGTGCAGCTTCGGCAGTGATATATATTTTAATATATTTTTTATTTTAATATAGGTCTGAATTATTTACTTACACATCTTTTGTTTGAGTTGCCAGATAAGAGACTCGATCATTAGGAGGCAAGCCCTTATGTGGACAATGACAGAGTCCCCCTGGACCAAGCCAAGGGGGGGAGCAAGTTTAGTTTTGTTAATTTGCCTAGTTTGTTTAATGCTACAATATGATCACTGTTATCATTACCTGTATAGTTATAATTATTTGCCTTATTGTTCCTTTGACTGAGTTAAGTAGTTTTAGTTTCTCTTTTAGTGTACTTTCTCCCTCTTGTGTTCAGTTTTGGTTTAGTCCTCCGCTATTTAAACACCCCTGTTCTTTTGTCTGGTTGGGTTAGCTTTATTCTGTTTTTTTTCTACCCAGTTAACCCCAGTCTGGTCCAACTTTTTGTTAAATATCATAAGACAAATTTTTGAGCTTTTGTTTTAATAAAGCCCCCAATTTTATTATTTTTTTTTAAATCCTTTGTCCACGTCTTTTCTGTTTGGTCCTCTACACTTTCCAAGTGTGTGTCCAATGCAAAGTGTCATTTCAAATCATTACAAAAGACTGGACATGCGCTCGGATGTCTTTGCACATGTGGATTATTTTGGTTGTAACCTACAGTATATCTGCTGAAAATGTGTCAGAATCACCTTTAGAAAGACATTTGCTTAGAAACGGTGATACATCCAATTCCATTTTAGCTGTTGCAGTTTAAAAAAAAAAAAAAAAAATAAAAAATAAATAAATAAATAAAACATGTAGACCGACCTGAAGGACCTGAGCATTCTGTAGGGCTTCCCCAGGTCTGAGACACGTCTGCACATCGGAGCTACTGCCAACTCCATCTGCACATATGTTAGGTTTACATTAGTTATGGGGACATTGAATTGACTTACTTTGTTTCCTTGGTCTACACTTGGGATTTATTCTAAACTTAACAATAGTTATTTAACCCATATCTGAACTTCGAACTAATGGAGGAGGCAGGTCCAGATACAGTGGGTATGAGTACGAGATACAAATTTTGCAGATTGTGGTTATATCTCAAAAAATAATAATATTAATAATAAAATAATAATAATAATAATTAAAGCCGCGCGCGGCTATGGTGGCCCTCGCTCCGGTTCGCACGCCCCCCGCACAGCCGCTGGGGACCCACGACCGCTCCGGCTCGCCACTTGCTCTTCCCAACAGCTGCCCAGGCCGTCAGCTCGTCCACCGGAAAAATTATATTACGCACCTTTAAATATGCCTCTTTAAATATATCGTAGGAGTCAGTGCGCCCCTGCTGGCCAACTGTGAAAAATACCCCATGTCCATAATACATTTATTTTCTTGTAATCATGCATAGAATTTAATCCCCGAATTTGGTCCAAATCCGATAATGCTGACGTTTTTTGTATATGCTGGGGGGCGCTGTAGTGTTCACTTTTATTATATTTCATATTTCATTACATTCGGGCCGGGGTCCCGCAGTTGTGATTTGAATTTGAGCTTTCTAGGCCAATGCCTGTGGCCGTGAGAGGTCGTCAAAAAAACAGGAAATGAAGGTGTTATTCGCCGGCGTGCTACGGGCAAACCATAAGAAGTTAAAAAAAAAAACATGGCTGATTTATGTGAACCCATGTCTGTAGATGTGACATGTCAAATCTGAGCTCATTTGGACTAAACACAAGGGACTTGAATCTTTTTGCACACACCCAAGTCAAAACGGCGCCGAATTTTTGATCCAATATGGCCGACTTCCTGTTCGTCATAGAGCAGTGTTATGAATTATTTTTTTGTTTGTCTCCCTGAGCTCTATCACTGTTCCGAATTTTGTCAGCCTACGCCAAAATATTCTTTTCAGCTGCCCATTCATGTTGAAATTTTGATTTTTCAAGGGGGCGCTGTCGAGTGGGGTCATTTTGGGCATTGTCGCGATGCCCATTTTATAAAATTTTTCGCCGGACCGGTCGATCTGATACCCCCATGTGGGACTTTTCGTCGATGTTCAGGCCTTCAAAATCGCGATCGTTTGCAAGGAAAAATAATAACACAAACGAAGAACAATAGCCCTTGCCATTGACTAAAGTCACTGGCGAGGGCCAATAATAATAAAAAAATAATAAAAAATATAATAATAATAGAATATCAAAATAAAATTTTGACATTCTATACCACAAGAATAATTTAAAACACCCCTTTTGTGCACAATAGAATGTAATTTATAGGAGGTGAGGGCAAGTCTACACAGCCATCATTGAGTCCATCCTCATACATCACATGTGGTACACTGAGGCCACAGGGACAGAGACAGACTGCAAAGCATTGTGGGTTTTCTGAGAAGGTGATAGGCTGCAGCCCCACATCTCTCCAGGACCTGTACATCTCCAAGGCCTGTTTGTGAATTCTGTTCACGGACAATAGCAATAAAACAGAGTAATTCTTATTCTAAACACAAAATAACAGTACGGTAGTTTCTGTTACCCCTGAAAATTTAGTGTCTTATTTATGTGATTTTAGTATTGATTCAAAATTATCTATTTTTGATATGAGGTGTAGTATCTATTAGTATCAGAGTGTCAATACTTTTGACAACCCGAAACCCTGATACAAGAAAACGTACTGTAATTGCTCAGGGTGTTTACCTGAGCAAAGTCAGCAGCCAGCCTCATCTTGCCGCCCTCACCCAGCGGGCGGAGCAAGCTGGCGTGGCGGATGAACATCTGAATGGCGCCCTGTGCGATGCTCTCTGTGCGCTCGTAGATGAAGTCCACACACTGAAAATTCTGGAAGTACTCTGCCATCACACGCGAGATGAAGCTCTGCAGCTCCTTCATGTACAGTGAGCAGGGCACATCAGGTTTGTCAGCGCTGGACAGCCCTCTGCACACAGCACATAGACCAAGGGGCACAGGGGAGTCAAGACTCATGACAGCAGTAATTAAACATACATAAATAACCATATATGCATGGATATGTCTTTGTAGGTTATTATGGAGTATAAAGAGTCAAAATGTATGTGCGTATGGTGACAGTGTAGTGTGCAGACCCAGAGGAGTCCTGTTGGTGCAGGGTAAGGAGGATGTGGTCCTCCTGGTGCAGGTATACTGTACAGTATACAGTATATAGTGCATATAGTGTGTACGGGGTGTGATGTGTGTGGTGACCATAGACTGTATAAAGAAGTTGATTAAGGGAGTGTGACGTCATCCATAGCGTTCAGTTCCAGTCAAATGAAGCTTCACAATGCTAGCAGTTACAGGGGCATATTTGGAGCCAAGCTCCATGTTAAGAATATGAATCTATTAACCCACAAAACAGCAAACTAAAAACACCAGGATCCTGTAGAGCGGATTAATACAAACATTTTAAGACCAAAATGACGAGGCTCAGTGCAGCCTTACAGAGAGAGGGGCCACAATATTCAGTGCAAGTCAACTGGAGCCAAGGTCAGAAGGAGCGGGAAATGCCCCCATTCTAACCTCCAGTTTGTAACGCAGAGGGTAGCAGGTTAGCTATGTCCATTTATATATAGAGTCCTATGGTGGTGACAGGGGTGGTGGTCTGACCCAGAGAAGTCCTCCTGGTGCAGGGTGAGGAGATGGGTCAGTATGTATGGTGTGTGTGTAGTGGCAGGGTGGTGGTCTAACCCAGAGAAGTCTTCCTGGTGCAGGGTGAGGAGGATGGCCTGGATGGAGTCACTGACAGACTGGAGCAGAGGCTGCACTGCATTGCCCATCAGCACCTGCAAACCCTGGACATAGCACACACACAGCTCAAGGCACTGCACTGTTTGTTTTCAATGCAGTTATTTAGAAAACAGAATGGTCACTTAAATTAAGTGCAGTTTTTGTCAAATAATAACTAAACGGAAGTGGCACAGCTAACTACCGTATTTTCCGGACTATAAGCCGCTACTTCGCAAGAGCAAAACAGACAGGTGAAGAGATGATGTGCTGAGGAAGATGCTTGTTTGATTTTGTTTTGAACAGTTATTTTGTGCTTCATGCACACACCCTCCTCATGGAAAACATATGAAGAAATGCATATGATGCAGCTTTGAAGTTAAAGACAATTGATCTGACTGTCAAAGAAGGAAACAGCTGTTGCATGTGAGCGCGGCATTGATGAGTCGATGGTGAGACGTTGGCGACGGCAGCGTGACGAACTGACTCAATGCACAAAGACGACAAAAGCTTTAGAGGCAATACAAGCAGATGCTCGGAACTTGAAAACTTCTTGAGGACGTGGACACCTGCGGCTTATAGACAGGTGCGGCCTATATATGTACAAAAATAAAATTCTTTGAAAATTTAGTTGATGCGGCTTATATTCAGGTGCGCTCAATAGTCCGGAAAATACGGTATATCCATTGTTTTTTTTTTTTTTTTTTACTTTGACTTTGACTTTTTCCATGCTACAGTGGCTAGCCAAAGGTGTGTAAGCCGTACCTGTAGTGAGGAGGAAAGAGCCTCCGCAGCAGCCGGACAGGAGCTCAGACCAGAGAGGATCTGCGCGCACACATACATACAACAACTGTCACCGCACCAAGACAACTGGAATCTGTTCAGGACTTTTCTACACATCTTTTTGCAAAAAGGAGAAATTTAATTTGTCAACTGGACAGAGTTTATTTGGTCGAATACGTTTCGCAGCTCATCCAAGCTGCTTCTTCAGTTCTGGTCAGATGCTGGTGGACACTGCTTTATATCTGCTTGAAGGGAGGAGCTAATTACAATGAAATTACTCTGAGACACACATATTTGTTTACAGTTTCAGTTGGTCAGGTGAGTCTATTCAATATGGAGTGGGAGTGAGGGTGTAGTTAGCATATCCATTCAGGGCCATGATGGGTGTTTTCACACCTCTGGACACGTCCTGGCTAGTCCCATTGTTTTCTCTGTTTGTTTTGATTTAGATTTGAGGATAGAGTTATAGATGGGAGACAAATGATGTCTGAGACCTCCATTTCTGTTCAAGGAAGGATGCTCTTTCTTGACAAAAATAGCTTCTTTAACTCCCCTCTCAAACCAGTTCTTTTCTCTGGCCAAGATCTGGACCTCGCTGTCCTCAAAGGAGTGGCCTGTGGCTTTTAGGTGGAGATGTACTGCAGATTGCGGCCCACCCTGGTTTTCCCGTCTGTGTTGATACAATTTAAAATTTGAAATAGACAATTTATTAAACAGGATAATGGTGCTAGTCCCAAAAGAAATGTTTCAAAGGATTAACGACTTCATAGCCACGGGTTAGTTGAGACAACACAACAAAACCAAAAAACGGCACATAAGGAAGTTTACACGACTCCAAAATCACCATCAAACTAACCCCAAGGATCAGAGTAACAAAAGGAAGGAGGATAAACCGAGCCAAGCGTTGCACAAAGAACGCTGGGTGAAAAATCTTTCCAACCGGGTGCTCACTCAGGCAGAGAAAGAAGTACTTTCCAAAAGACTGAACTTTTCAGTGACTCCTAACCGCATCCCCACGGTGGATTACATCACAGCAGCAGAAACCGCCATTAGGAACGACAAGCTCACGGAGACAGAAGCTGGAGACCTTAGACTGAAATTAACAGCTGCACTGAGCAATGCCAAACCTCCACCCTCCAATGTAACACCGGAGGAAAGGAAGGCCATCGCTGCTCTGGAGAAGGACCACAGCATCAACATCCTCCCAGCTGACAAAGGGAGATGCACTGTGATCCTGAACTCATCTGATTATGAGGCTAAGGTTAACAGCCTACTTAGTGACACCACAACCTACGAATTACTAAAACGGGACCCCACCAATGTGTACAAAAAGAAGATCATTGATTGCCTGCAGAAGCTGGAGAAGGAAGAAGTCATTGATCGACAGCTATATTACAGACTGTACCCTGGTGACTCCATCCCTCACATCTATGGCCTCCCAAAGATCCACAAACAAGGAGTACCACTCAGACCCATTGTATGCAGCACAGACTCCATCACGTACAATGTGGCCAAACACCTAAAACCATCTTGGCTCCGCTGGTGGGTAACACGGAGCACCACATTGTGAACACAGCCGAATTTGTGAACAAAATCAAGCATCTCCAGTTTGACCGGGATGAGACAATGGTTTCCTTTGATGTGACCTCTCTTTTCACTTGTATCCCTACATCGGTAGCGGTGGAGGCAGCAAGGAGGAGACTACTGGAGGATACTAAGCTAGAAGAGAGAACCAAACTTTCACCCGACCAAATCTGCCAACTGCTGGAAATTTGTTTAAGTACCACCTATTTCCAGTTCAGAGGAAACTTCTACAGGCAAATCCACGGCTGTGCAATGGGCTCACTGGTCTCCCCTATCATTGCAAACTTATACATGGAACAATTTGAACAGAGTGCCCTGGCCTCATATCCAGGCACTCCACCCACACACTGATATCGTTATGTTGATGATAATTTCTCAAAAATCAAAATTCAAGATTTGGAACCTTTTACTGCACATATCAATTCTGTAGATCCATCCATCCATCCATTTTCTCCCGCTTAATCCGGCTGGGTCGCGGGGGCAGCACGCTGCCCATTACTCTGTGCACCATAGACCCCTATGAACCCCTCTGCAGGTGGTGAGCCCACAGGAGGGAGGAATTCCTTGACGGTCCTTGATTGTATACTGTTCATACGGGTGTTGCATGTTTTTGGTTGATGGGGGAAACCGGAGTACCCGGAGGAAACCCATCCAGACACGGGGAGGAAACATGCAAACTCCTAATTCTGTAGATCCGAACATCAAATTCACACGTGAAGATGCCAAGGACAACACATTGGCCTTCTTAGATTGTGCAGTAACGATAAGAGAAGACCGGCGACTCCAGGTAGAGGTCTTCAGGAAGCCCACACACACTGACCAATACCTGCTTTTCGATTCACACCACCCACTTCAGCACAAACTGGGAGTCATTCGGACATTACAACACAGGGCCCAAGTGGTTCCTACAAGCGCAGAGGGAAAGGAGAAAGAAGAACAACATGTGGAGAAAGCCCTCTCCGTTTGTGGATATCCTAAATGGGCTTTCAATAAAACGAAGAGAGCCAAGAAACAGGACAACAGAGAACCAGAGCCCAGGAGAAGGGGTATAACTATTCCTTACCTGGCTGGCGTTTCCGAAAAACTACAGAGGATCTTCAGACAACATGACATCCCAGTCTATTTCAAATCCACTAACACAACACAAAAACTGGTCCATCCTAAGGACCAAACACCGAGCCACAAACAAAGCAATGTGGTCTACTCCATTCAGTGTAGTGAAGACTGCAGTGAGCGCTACATTGGAGAAACAAAACAGCCACTTTTCAAACGAATGTATCAACACAGACGGGAAAACCAGGGTGGGCCGCAATCTGCCGTACATCTCCACCTAAAAGCCACGGGCCACTCCTTTGAGGACAGCGAGGTCCAGATCTTGGCCAGAGAAACGAACTGGTTTGAGAGGGGAGTTAAAGAGGCTATTTTTGTCAAGAAAGAGCATCCTTCCTTGAACAGAAATGGAGGTCTCAGACATCATTTGTCTCCATCTATAACTCTATCCTCAAACCTAAATCAAAACAAACAGAGAAAACAATGGGACTAGCCAGGACATGTCCAGAGGTGTGAAAACACCCATCATGGCCCTGAATGGATATGCTAACTACTCCCCCACTCCCACTCCATATTGTATAGACACACCTAACTAACAGAAACTGTATACAAATATGTGTGTCTCAGAGTAATTTCATTGTAATTAGCTCCTCCCTTCAGGCAGATATAAAGCAGTGTCCACCAGCATCTGACCAGAACTGAAGAAGCAGCTCGGATGAGCTGCGAAACGTATTCGACCAAATAAACTCTGTCCAGTTGACAAATTAAATTTCTCCTTTTGCTATGGATTCGACCTGGACGACTGAGGGTAAAGTGTACAGCAATTTGGGGGTAGTAAAATACAGCGATTAGGGGATAGAGGTAGGAAGAGGAGCGAAGACTAGCAAGACTAAAATTTCTTCAAAATAATATTACTCAAGTAGAAGAAAGTAGTGGTCTAAGAAATTGCTCAAGTAAGAGTAGAAAAGTGTTAACTACGACTCAAGTAGTAACTGTTAGGATTCAGTACATTGAATAATGCACAAATACTTTGAATAATGCACAAAATCGGAAATTTTCAAAGGATAGACACAAATTAACAAACCTATAAACCTTAGAAATCATATCTGAAGAGACGCTGCAAGAAACACAAATATTCAAATCATTTCATGTAGTCAACATAAAGCTTTTGTCACTTTTGTCTGTTAGTTAGGTGTGTCTATACAATATGGAGTGGGAGTGGAGGAGTAGTTAGCATATCCATTCAGGGCCATGATGAACTGAAGAAGCAGCTTGGATGAGCTGCGAAACGTATTCGACCAAATAAACTCTGTCCAGTTGACAAATTAAATTTCTCCTTTTACTTGTGGACTTACTCACAGTGGAAGTACTACAGAGTACTACTCACCTCTGTTTAGGAGTATGAGAGTGTGGGTGTAAAAAGAGATAGGGCGTGTTCATAAACAATAATAAAACCCTCTTACCCTGAGGACAGCCTGGTGCAGCCGCTGCAGACTGTTGACCACTGCCACATTCCTCCTCTGGCCTTCGGTGAGTGGGCCGATCACCTGCGTAGCATCCGGCCCCGTGTACAGCTGCCACACACAAGCCAGTGTTACACACACACACAAGGCAGCGCCAGAGAAAGTGAATAAGACATGTGGAATGTAGCAACCAAAAATAAGGAGACTTCATCACAAAGATCATTGAGAAAAGGCCAAGGGTTTGCAGCGCTGTCAACAAAGCACAGGATGGATACTCTAAGGATTTGAATATGAAATATATTTGAGTTATTGATATCACTTTTTCTTCTTTATTACATAATTCCATACATCTTGCTTCATATATTTGATGTCTTCTGTGTGTATATAAAATGCAGAATGAAGTAAACAAAGAAAAGTATTGACTAATCAGAATCAGAATCAGAAAGCTTTTATTGCCATTGTCAGTGAACACAATTCACAGACTAGGAACTTGCTTTGGTGATGAGGTGCAACATAGAACACTGAATAATAATAATAATAATAATATAAAGTAGAGATATCACTATTAAAAAAAGATAATATAATCATAAAGTATCACTATTAAAAATAAAGTAAGAGCATGCAAAAGATTAAGATATATAATAAAAAAATAAAAATAGTCAAGTATATACAGAGCATCAGAACAACAGTGCAAACTGACAGTGCAAAAGAGCAAGTGACGTGACATGACTTATTTAAGGTGACAGGTGTTATAAAGTGTCCATCCTAGTACAGGTATTATAAAGTGTCCTTAGTACAGATGTTATAGTGTTCATAAAGTGTTTATGAGTCCAACAGCAGAGGCTCCAGGTGTGTCTAAACTTTTGATTGATAGTCATGGTATGTATGACTGGTTGTATGTATGTATGACTGGCTGGTATGGTATGTGCTCATACCGACTTGTCAAAGCCTGATCCCGTCCGATCTCAGAAGCCAAGTAAGGCCAGGCCTGGGTAGTACTTGGGTGGGAGACCGCTAGGAATTCCAGGTGCCACAGTGGGGCGCCAGTAGCAAAAACTGTCATTGTGTCCTTAGGTAAGACACTTCACCAACATTGCCTAGTATGAAAGTGGAGTGTGCGTGAGTGTTGGTGGTGGTGGTCAGAGGGGCCGATGGCACAGTTTGGCAGCCTTCTGTCAGTCTGCCCCAGGGCAGCTGTGGCTACAATAGTAGCTTACCACCACCAAGTCTGGAGTGAATGAACAATGAACTGTAAAGCGCTTTGAGTGTCTTGAAAGGCACTATATAAATGCAATGATTAATTAATTAATTAATTAGTATATATTCTGCATTATTCAGCCTTTTTGAACCACTATACGGGACTTAGGATTTACAGCTAAAATAATGTCTACAAGCGCAAAAGAAGTGAAAGTATCTGGCCCTCATGACTTCCGTATAAAGTAAATGTCAAAGCTCCAGTGTGCCCTGTGCCAGACTCACCAGCTGCTCGGACTTGACACAGAAGAGTTGGACTGTCTTGGCTGCGTTCTTGGCCACAGACAGGGACAGCTGTGGGTCCACCAAAGCCACGCTCAGCTCACTGTCAGCACACAACAACCGCACATCTTACTCTCCATCACTCTCACACTAATCAACTGTTCTATGCAGAGTAAGAGAAATTTGTGGCCCTGTTATATAGAGGCAGGTTAGCCTCAATAACTACTGTGGAACATTTGTCCCAAGGGGTGTTACCTTTTATCATTTTGAAAATGCTTTATTCGCTGAAAATCTGTTAAAATGTTACAAAATGAGTTTCTGTTTACTTTTAGCATTCCTCATAAGAAACTACTGCACATTACATCAGGTTTGTGAAGTTTTAGTGTATTGTTTTATATCATATTTATATCATGTTTTTGTATATTTATGAAAAATAGCTGTGCAGGAGAATGGGCAGGAGTGCTGCAGACTGCTTCCTGGTTATCCTGGCTTGTACTGGCTCATACAGCTAACCATAAGGAGGATTTAAATAGAGCCCGGGAAAGATCACCAGATTACATCCCTGGATGACATCTAAAACCTCTTCAGGTATGTTTTTGATGAGGGAAGAATAGTATAACATGGTATAAAACCTGAAAACCTAAAGATATAAAAGGAATACATTTCTGAACTACTTTATGGTTGGAAATACAGTCTAAACCCCTGCCATAGTGCAAATGTGTTTTGTAGGCCTCCCTCCATTGTCTGACCTGCTGATGGTGCGGACAATGCTGTCGAGCTCTTCAGTGGAGGGCGGGTTGTACCCTCCCAGAGGAAACACCAGGTTGATTGGGTCAAAGAGGCGCGACAGAGACTTGGACAGATAGGCTGACTCATAGGGCTGGAGGCAGTCCTTCAGTGCTCTCTCCGGGCTGCAGACACAGACACAGACACAGACACAGACACAGACACAGACACAGACACAGACACAGACACAGACACAGACACAGACACAGACACACACACAGACACAGACACAGACACAGACACAGACACAGACACAGACACACACACACACACACACACACACACACACACACACAGAGCATCATAACTGGAATACAGTGATATAGCAAAAGGAGAAATTTAATTTGTCAACTGGACAGAGTTTATTTGGTCGAATACGTTTCGCAGTGGTTCCTACAAAGCACAGAGGGAAAGGAGAAAGAAGAACAACACGTGGAGAAAGACCTCTGTTTGTGGATATCCTAAATGGGCTTTCAATAAAACGAAGAGAGCCAAGAAACAGGACAACAGAGAACCAGAACCCAGGAGAAGGGGTGTAACTATTCCTTACCTGGCTGGCGTTTCTGAAAAACTACAGAGGATCTTCAGACAACATGACATCCCAGTCTATTTCAAATCCACAAACACTTTAAGACAAAAACTGGTCCATCCTAAGGACAAAACACCGAGCCACAAACAAAGCAATGTGGTCTACTCCATTCAGTGTAGTGAAGACTGCAGTGAGCGCTACATTGGAGAAACAAAACAGCCACTTTTCAAACGAATGTATCAACACAGACGGGAAAACCAGGGTGGGCCGCAATCTGCCGTACATCTCCACCTAAAAGCCACATGCCACTCCTTTGAGGACAGTGAGGTCCAGATCTTGGCCAGAGAAAAGAACTGGTTTGAGAGGGGAGTTAAAGAAGCTATTTTTGTCAAGAAAGAGAATCCTTCCTTGAACAGAAATGGAGGTCTCAGACATCATTTGTCTCCCATCTATAACTCTATCCTCAAACCTAAATCAAAACAAACAGAGAAAACAATGGGACGAGCCAGGACATGTCCAGAGGTGTGAAAACACCTATCATGGCCCTGAATGGATGCCAACTACACCCCCACTCCCACTCCATATTGAATAGACACACCTAACTAACAGAAACTGTAAACACTCCATATTGAATAGACACACCTAACTAACAGAAACTGTAAAGAAATATATGTTGTCTCAGAGTAATTTTCATTGTAATTAAGCTCCTCCCTTCAAGCAGATATAAAGCAGTGTCCGCCAGCATCTGACCAGAACTGAAGAAGCAGCTTGGATGAGCTGCGAAACGTATTCGACCAAATAAACTCTGTCCAGTCGACAAATTAAATTTCTCCTTTTGCTATGGATTCTACCTGGATGACTGAGGGATTCTACACACAGTGTCTAATATAAACATCCAGGCTATTACTGCTGTGTTCTTGGGTCTCACCGAGGACCTTTGCCAGAGCAATCATGCCATTTGAAATCAAAGTATACTGTATTTTCTATAGGGAATATGTGGTATCAACTCAAAACCAATGTTCTCAGTGACAGACACAAGTGCTGAAACATTCTGTTGACAAATGGCGTTTCAAAAAGCCTGTGTGACATTTTTATCATTTGTATTATAAGGTCCTGACTAAAAAGTCAGATTCATGTATGAATTATTAATGGGTAATTATGAGCTGTTTTGAAATGTGTGTTTGCACAGATCTGAGCTTTTAGTAGTATTTCACTTGTGACTTGTAGTCCCGTTGTGCACACTCACTTGTAGTCCTGTTGTGCATAGGTGAAGAGGTCGTGTCCCTCTGACTCAGTGGAGTTCAGGTCCAGACCAGGCTCCGAGCCACTTGGTATCACCCCCTGCAGGCTGCCATTGTACTGCTGCAGGCGACGCCACAGATCATTGAATAGCCTCAGCAGCTTTGGGTATTCTCCTTCAAATGCTTGCTTCAGAAACGATGAGGCTGACAACAAAACCCTTTTTTAATCTAAAATATGACAACACTGGGTGTACATTTTATGGATTACATTTTCAGCTCAGTTTTTATTTGTTTATATGTCACACATGTGGGCATGGCCCTCCTGATAATGCTCACCATCTGCGGATCTGTGGAATTCCTTGCTCAGTGTGTCCGTCACACTGGTCCAGAAGGTGCACAGGATGTCTGGCTGCCCATCCTATCCACACAAACACACACATTATACCTACAAAGAACCTAAACAGGACCTCCACCAGACCACCGCAGGATCAACAGGGAACCTCCAGACCTCTACTTCATGAGGGGTTTGTACCTTGATGATTTCTTCAATGAAGCAGACATGACTGACTGGGTCCCTCTTTTTGATCAGAACTTTTTGGAGATGCTGTACCTGCCTCCACAAAAGGATTGACAAAATTAAGACAGTTAAATATATTATAAATTAACACCTCTATAAAAATGTACATGATATCATACAATATATCAGCTTTCGCACTAGTGAGTGGCTGAGTTAGTATTCCTGCCACACAACAAGAACTTATCTGGTCCTGTAATTAACTATGTAAGTATTCATTAGTCTTATTATATTGATCACAGTGTAAACAGCATGTGAAGTGATGGCACCTGTCTGCAGGCTGCGCAGATCTGGTCTATCAGCTTCTCCAGGTTGGTCCATAAGGTGGCCCGGAACTGTGCCGTGGTGCCAGGTGTGGGGAGCATGGCCCGACCAGGAGCACCTGCAGAACATATTCAGATATAGAGGAACATTGCCATTGTATTATAGAATGACAAATTACATTATGCATCACAAAGTAATTATAATAAGGAAAAGACAGCGTGTTTAGCTCTGCAAATAACCCAATTACCTTTCTCCCACTCCTCATTCTAATGTTATTTTTAATTAATTACCAACCAAATTCCCTATTAAGAGTTTGGTAAACTTAAAGACCTTGGAACCGCTGTGGGGAACTCTAAATATTTACATATTAATAAAAGTGATGCTGTATTTACCTCGGGTGTGAGACTGAGTCAGGCCCCTGATCTCTAGAGCAAACCGGATATTGTCCCTGAGGCTGTTCTGGTGCCCCTCCACCAGAGCCAGCACCGTCTGCCGTAGACTACCCAGGTTATGGAACACCTGCAGAGCTGTGCCCACCTGAGTGGGGTTCTGCCAGAATACAAGGACATTACAGGTTTAGGTAGAGTCCCCATGCACTGGAGACAGAGGGCTGGACCTGAGACTGAAATGTGGGAGTTGCTGTGGGGTACCTGGATTTCAATGCCCTGCTGCAGCAGTCTGTGTGCCTGGTTCTCCACCTCCAGCCGAGCTCTGCTGATCAGGAGCAGATCGCTTTCTATTACCTCTATGCCACTCAGGTCCACACCCTGGGACAGGTAATCTAAACACACACACAAAACATGACTGAGAGCACTGGAACACACACAGCTAAGCTGTCACGGAAAAGTACTTGGACAGAATTTGGGGGAAAAAAAAACAAAAAAAAAAACTTTCTTATAACTAAGAAATATGTGATTAGATTTGTGACCACTCTAAAAGGTGCAGTGCTAAAATGAACCATGTGGTACTTGTTAAACCAATGTATTTGGGAGACATACCCAGCTCGTTGAGGCTCTGCGCAGCCTTGCTGATCTCACGGCTGCCCCCCTGGAGCTGTCCCTGGAGCCTCTTACTCAGGTACAGGATACGGATGATTCTACGCAGCAGGTCACAGGCCATCTGCAGCCACAGAGTCAAACATGCTTTCACTTTTTACAAACTTGTGCATTTATCAAAGATTATCAGACTGGACATCAGGACTACAAGTAGCTTTTGAACGGTGTGTGTTCAGATTTACCTGGAGTCTGGACAGCTGTGTAATCCGGGCCATAATCTTGTTGTATGGATCTAAAATCTTGTTTCTTATTCTGAAAGTTAAAAGTCTGTGAGACCTGATGTAACAGTAACATAAGAGTGACAGAGGGGAGCTACTTACCTGTCCACAGCTGCCTGCAGAGCACTGATCCTGGTCTGCATCATGTGAAGGACCCCTACAGACAACACTACACTCAGCTGGACACTACAGCCCCCACACTACAGCCACAACACTACATCCACAACACTACAGCCCCTACACTATAGCTACAACACTATAGCCACAACACAGTGCTATAGCAATAGTCCTGTCACCATAACACATTATGAAGTAAGATAAGATAAGATAAGATAAGATATGCCTTTATTAGTCCCACAGTGGGGAAATTCCAGTGTTGCAACGCACAGTTCAAGAACAGCAGGAAAATGGAACATGCAATAAAACAAGGTAATAGATAATGGCTAAAAAAATAATAATTTAGAAATAGACTTAAAGATAGACTCTAATTTTGTTCCAGTGGAGCAAAAATATAAAATACAAAATATAAAATACCAAAAAAAAAAAAAAAAAAAAAAAAAAAAACTATTATGTACAATAAAAGTAACAGTACTTGCTACAGAAAAAAATTCCGATAAACGATAATGTTGAAACTACTTGCTATTACTGACACAATAACCCTGAAGCAGGTAAACCTGTTTTGAAGTGACCCATATTAAAAAGAAAAAAAAAATACATAAATAGCACAACTAAACACTTTATAGATATTTATTATTTGACAAGTACAACTCAAATATTATCAAAAAGGTTAATACTACCAAAAAATCGGTTGCAAAGAAAAGGTATGCGTGATTTTTATTGAGCCTGAAAAAGTTTTTTTCCATCATCATATACTGAACAATAACTCGATATAATAATTACAGTGACAAGCTTATACAGCAATGAACACAAACACATTTAACAAATGTGTCACATATCAGTGCTCTGTTACCTTCAAGAGACTCGATCCCTGTGGCCTGAGCAAGCAGGTCCTCATGTCGGAGCACCACCTGCACACACAATAGTGCAGATGAAATGATATAATCTGTGTAGGGATACTTTAAGAAGTCCAGAAACATAAGATTGTAAAACTGAGTTCCTCTCCAGACTGTAGACAGGACAGTGTGAGAACATGGTGAAGGGCACAGACCTGGCAGTGCAGCTCCTTGTCCAGCTGACTGATGCCCTGGGCCAGTCGAGCCAGCTGCTCGCTGATCACTGCCTGGTGGATGGCCTGAACCGTGTAGGCCTTCACATCGAACTCCTCTGCCACAAAGTCCACGTACCACTCTGCGAAGACAAACAGGGCTTAAGGCATGACGATAAAGGCTCATCTTATCTTCATTTGCAAATGCCAAGGCTGTAATAGTGATGGGACGGACAACACTGGTGCATCAGTACTGTGCCGAGTTCACAAGAGTGAAACCTCATGTTGGTGCGTGTATCTCTTTAAGGAAAAATCATGTGACCGATACAGAAAGTGTGTCATTTGGATGTGCCGTGCCAAACTGTGTTTATAAGGAAACAAACTGTATTGACATGTTGCGGATTTGTTGGATGGAGAACAAACTGTGTTTGCTGTTGCTGTGCCTGTTGGATTTTTGCATTTGCTTCCACTTCTACAGGAAATTTCCCCAATCTGGAATAATTTTGATCTTTTGACGCCAAATAAGGTAAATCTTTTCCTCCTTTGGGCATTGTTTACTGTTAGTTTTTTAATTAAATATGTTTCTACTCTTTTCTGGTAAGAGCTTTGAATTGTTTTCAGATAAATTTATTTTTTATTTTATTGAAGGTGAAGTGTCGGCTCTATTCCACAGAACTATCGTCCATCAATAAGAGCACTTCATCAATGCTGAGGCATTATAGAGCTCGGATGGCAATGAAGAATTGGCAGATACTCCTGTGAGTACCCCAGGTATGTTGAAATTCTCACAAAAATTTTGACTTTTCAAAAATAGTTTATTACACACAAAAGGCTTTGTGTGACTCTGTAAAATTACACTACAAAAACTTTTGTTCCTCAATAAAAATGTGTGAATGAATCAATTTTTAGTGTGTTATTTTGTATGATTGAACACTTAAGTTAACAAAATCCCATACATAATTTAAACATTTTAAGTCTGAATCTTTTACCGACAAATTTGCTATATTTAACATTCATTATAGCATTTACACAAACAAGGTTTTAAGCAAATTTTACACTCTTCTCATAAACAACTTAACTCGGCAAACAAATGGAGCAAATGAAATTATACGATGAGATCGTATTTTAAGTAAAAGGATTAGCAATTAAATAAAGATTAAATATTATTTCACAGGCTACTGCAGAGGTCACTACTGAGTGACCAACACAGTGTCAATACAGTTTGTGTAATGTGTCAACACACTCCTTGAGATATCATCATCCCATCATCATCCCATGACTAGGCTGTAAGTTCTTAAGTCGTGTTTTCTCCATGTAGGTTTCTAGGGAAAATACCTTTATATCGTATCATATTTTTTTTTCACAGTAGTATTTGAATACGGTAGTATTTGAATACGTAGAACACTTCACATTACGGTTGCAGCTTAATGCTTGCTGCAGTCGGTTTATTTACCACTAGTTACTTAGAGAAGGAAACGGGTAAACTTCACACACACTGCCCCGGAATCAAACCCAGGACCTTTTGCTGTATGATGGGCTGTGGTTCATAATTGTTACAGCCAATAACTGTTAATATGACTAAGGCTGGATTCTATGTGACATATGATCCTCGATTTCTGACACACACACACACACACACACACACACACCTACACCTACACCTACACACACACACACACACACACACACACACACACACACACACACACACACACACACACACGCACACACACACACACACACACACACACACACACACACACACATAGATATACATCAAATGACACTGTTAATACCGCTTTTTTTACCCTCAGTGAGCAGAGAGTCGGAGCTGCCCGCGGCTATCGGATCCTCCATGTTTACCTTTCACTTCCGCGTTCACTTCCGGATGACGCGGCACTTTCTTCTTCTTCCTTTTCTCGGTGCAGTGCTCAGCTCAGCGTCCCCTAGTGACGCTGCCTCCTCCTCCTCCAGAGTGCACACGATATCTGCACATTACTTGCTCCTGGAGCGCTTCTCGTTTAACGCACTTTCAACACGACAGAGTTGAGCAGAGCTGTGCTCTGCAAAAGTCCTCTGACCTTGATCCTGAAGGTAACTGGTGGTAACTGGTGCAAATAAATATTGTTGACATTTTTGCACAGGGACCTGTACAAAGTGATTTTGAAGTGTCCACGCTGTGTCCAGGTAGAGAAAACCTGTGGTGACACTGGAAGGTCAGAGGATCTATTCCTGCTTGGACCAAATTCTGTCCTTGTCCTTAGGCTTCTGTCAGTCTGCCGCAGGGCAGCTGTGGCTTTGAGACAAGCCTGTAAAGCGAATTACAAAATAATAATTGTTATTATTAGGCCCGAGCGCCAAGGGTGGCGTAGGGCCTATTGTGATTGTTCAACAGTGTGAAGCACCGCCTATGGCCGCAGTAGCGGCTTAATTGTAATTGTTCACCCCAAAACATTGACATCGTGCACTCCAGCCCTAAACAGATTGATATTAGAAAATCTAAAATGGGCACGATAGCGCCCCTTAGGGAGATTGCATGGAACAGAAACATTTTACTTTTGTTTGACATACCATATTTGAAACACATATTTGTGACATGGTCTTGATCAAAAAACTCAATGACGCCCCCACGCCATCTCCCATTGTGTTACCAAGGCAACAGGCCAAACATCTGCCCTCGCCAATTGGACGCCCGACAAAAACGTTGGCGTAGCCAAACCAAATTTGGTACACAGATGCATCTTGGCAGTAAGAACAAAAAGTATATTATGCCGTTGCTAGGCAACCAACAGGAAGTCAGCCATATTGGATAGACCATGTGACCTGGTGGCGAAGGCTCCATTTCCTGTCCACGTATTTTAACGAACTCGTCCTAGGGTTTTTGACCTAGCCTCACCAGAATCATTCTGTGTCATCTAGAAAAGTGGGACATTAAAAGTTGTTAAAAGCTTTTTAAAGGATCAAACGGTGTTGCCGTGGCAAAGTTGCAAATTTCAGGTTTGTTTTTGCAGCTCATCAAACCACTACTTTTATGACAGTAAAATTAACTTTCTTTAATGTATTATAATAAATGTTACTGCCACGTCAATTTGTAGAACACAAGAAATGTCCTTTTTGACAAATATTGTAAACTGAGCCAAACAGTACCTGTGAAACTAAGTTCTTAAACAGAGTGTCCTGCTAAGCTTGATGTTCTTCCAAAGCCATAGTGATCATTTTAAAGCTGCTCACAGTCTAATCTTGACAAGCTCATGAAGGCCTCTGGTCAGGATTCAAACACGAATATCATTGCAGATGTTGTAGCAATGAACGCACTCTTTCCCATTGGTGTGCAGAAGGATTGAACAAGTCCACCATCTTTGAGGAAGATCTCCATTCTTTGGAACACCTATAAAATAAAAATTCCACATGAGTAACAAAGAACATTAAAGGGCCTATATTACGCCATTTTGTAATCTATGCTATAATGTTGTTTCAATTCAATTCAATTAAATTTATTTTTGTATAGCCCAAAATCACAACAAGAGTTATCTCGACGGACTTCACAAAATTGTTGATTAATAAAGCAGAATAAGAAACATTCATAAATCAAAAATACAGAATGTCCAACAACAAGCAGGCAAATGGATAATTGTCCCAGCATCTCCTGTCCTTAGACCCTCCTTCTCGGCAAGGAAAAACTCCGAAAAACCCAATGGGAAAACAGAGAAACCTCGAGGAGAACCACAGTGAAGGAGAGATCCACTCCTATGGACGGACAGGCAGATGAAACTACTAATCTAGCAGGACGAGGACAGTTAATCCAGGACAGGGAAGGAGAGGAGGGGTCCAGGTCCTCGACACTAGGGGACAGCAGCGGTCCAAACTGGAACAGCAGCATCTGAAACAGTTACACTCCCCAAAAGGGGAGTGGGACAAGGGACAACATGTGAATAGCAAAGAACAGACTACGAATGAACTAGTAATTGAATATTCTTAACAGTAGGAGGTGAAAAAGTAGGAGAAACCAGAGGACAGTGCTCAAGATGCCATAGTTTCCCCAGTAATATATCTCCTAGAGCAGCTTAACTAGGCCTATGGGTTTAGTTTCTGTTCCTAGCTAACCTGACCATAAGCTAATTCAAAGAGGAACGTTTTGAGCCTAATCTTAAATGTAGAGACTGTGTCAGCTTCTTTGACATGAGCAGGGAGCTGATTCCACAACAAGGGTGCTTGGTACCTAAAAGCTCTACCTCCTAAACTACTTTAGGCGACTCTAGGAACCACCAATAGTGCAGCATTTTGAGAGCGGAGTGAACGGTTAGGATGATAAGGTACAATTTCATCTTTAATGTAGGAAGTGGCCATGTCATTTACAGTTTTATAGGTTAGAAGAAGAATTTTAAATTTTACTCTAAACTCAACCGGAAGCCAATGAAGATTTTTTAATACTGGAGTAATGTGCTCTCGTTTTTTAGTACCTGTTAGTATTCTTGCTGCTGCATTTTGATCCAATTGAAGGCTTTTTATAGAGCTTTTAGGGCAAGCTGCAAGCAGGGAGTTACAGTAGTCTAACCTCGAAGTGACAAAAGCATGGACAAGTTTTTCAGCATCATTTTTTGGCAGTACATTTCTCATTTTGGCTATATTGTGTAAATGAAAATAAGCCATTTTACAGGCATGGCTTATGTGTGCTTTAAATGAGAGCTCTTGATCAAATAGGACTCCAAGGTTTCTTACAGTGGAGCTGGAGGCTACACTGACATTGTCCAATGTGATTATCTGCTCAGTTAGAGAGTCAAACTTTACATCGAGCCCAGCTGCAGGCCGGGACAAAACCACAATAGAGTCTCGTAGGTGTTTAGGGCCTAATAGAATGACTTCAGTTTTTTCAGGGTTAAGAAGTAAATAATTAAAGGTCATCCATGTTTTTATGTCCCTCACACAGTCGCTAAGCCTTTCAATTTGATTAGTCTGATCAGGTTTCATTGATAAAAACAATGAAACCTCATCAAAAACAGACCTGGAGTTACCTTTTGTTTCATTCACACGTTTAACACAAAAACCCAACATATTTAGTCTGAGTCTGTTCCACCTTGTGATGCCAACTGTTAACGCTGTTAACTTGAAAACTACTGCTTCATGACATTACAAGGTGGAACAGAGCATTCTGAGCTTTGAAGAGACTAATAATGCAGCATTACTCAAACATGTGTGAATGAAACAAAACACAATTCTGGTTATATTTTTGATGAGGTAACAATAGTCTAACATGGCTTAAAGCTCACAAGAGTCAATTTTGCGTAATATAGGACCTTGGAGAAAACACTGGGGCAATCCATGGACCTGCATACAGTAAAAGCTTTACAACAAATAAAACACCAGGCCAAAATTGAGAAAAAAAAATACTTATATATATATATATATATACATATATATATATACATATACATACATATATATATATATATATATATATATATATATATATATATATATATATATATATATATATATATAAAAATGTGTTCCTCACCTTCCACGGTGGTTGGTCTCTCTCACCCTCATCCAGCTCGGGTCCTCTACCAGAGTCCTGGGAGCTTGAGAGTTCTGCGCAGTATCTTTGCTATTCCTAGTACTGCGCTTTTCTGGACTGAGATGTCTGATGTTTTTCCGGGTATCTGCTTTAGCCACTCTTCCAGTTTGGGGGTTACAGCCCCGAGTGCTCCGATTACCACGGGGACCACTGATGCCTTCACCTTCCAGGCCTTCTCTAGCTCTTCCTTGAGCCCCTGGTATTTCTCTAGTTTCTCGTGTTCCTTTTTCCGGATATTACCATCGCTTGGTATTGCAATATCCACCACCACGGCTTTGTTCTGTTGCTTATCCACCACCACTATGTCTGGTTGGTTTGCCATCACCATTCTGTCAGTCTGTATCTGGAAGTCCCACAGGACCTTGGCCCGCTCATTCTCCACAACCTCTGGGGGAGTTCCCCACCTTGACCTTGGGGTCTCCAGCCCGTACTCTGCACAGATGTTTCTGTACACTATGCCCGCCACTTGGTTGTGTCGCTCCATGTATGCTTTCCCTGCCAGCATCTTACACCCTGCAGTTATGTGCTGGACTGTCTCAGGAGCCTCTTTGCACAACCTACACCTTGGGTCTTGTCTGGTGTGGTAGATCTGGGCCTCTATTGCTCGGGTGCTCAAGCCCTGCTCCTGTGCAGCCAGGATGAGGGCCTCTGTGCTGTCCTTCATCCAGCCCTCTCCAGCCATTGGTAGGATTTCTTGATATCAGCCACTTCAGTTATGTTTCGGTGGTATGCCCCATGTAGGGGCTTGTCCTGCCATGATGGTCCCTCCAGCACCTCTTCCTCTGACCTCCACTGTCTGAGGCATTCCCTGAGCACATCATCTATTTGGGCCTTATCCTTGATGTACTTATGGATTTTGACTGTTTCATCCTGGACAGTGGTTCCCACACTCACTAGTCCTCGGCCTCCTTCCTTCCGGCTCACGTACAGTCTCAGGGTGCTGGATTTGGGATGGAACCCTCCATGCATGGTCAGGAGCTTTCGTGTCTTAACGTCTGTAGTCTGTATCTCCTCCTTTGGCCAGCTTATGATTCCTGCAGGGTATCTGATCACTGGTAGGGCGTAGCTGTTTATTGCCTGTGCCTTATTCTTGCCATTGAGCTGGCTTCTTAGGACTTGTCTTACTCCTTGCAGGTATTTGGCCGTAGCCGCTTTCCTTGTTGCCTCTTCAAGGTTGCCATTTGCTTGTGCTTGTGTGTAACTGTCCTCAGTGTCTGCTATTGTTCCCTCTGGGAGTGAGACCCCCTCTGTGTGGACTACCTTCCCTCTCTTTGTCACCATCCTACTACATTTCTCGAGCCCGAATGACATTCCAATGTCTGTGCTGTAGATCCTGGTGGTGTGGATCAGTGAGTCGATGTCTCGCTCACTCTTAGCGTACAGCTTGATGTCATCCATGTAGAGGAGGTGGCTGATGGTGGCCCCGTTTCTGAGTCGGTATCCATAGCCAGTGCGGTCAGTGATTTGGCTGAGGGGGTTCAGACCTATGCAGAACAGCAGTGGGGACAGTGCATCTCCTTGGTATATGCCACATTTGATGGCCACTTGTGCAATTGGCTTGCCATTGGCTTCAAGGATGGTCTTCCACAACCGCATTGAGTTTGCAATGAACGCCCTTAGAGTCCGACTGATATTGTACAACTCCAAGCACTCAGTGATCCATGTGTGTGGCATTGAGTCATAGGCTTTCTTGTAATCAATCCATGCAGTGCACAGGTTGGTCTGACGGGTTCTGCAGTCATGGGCGACTGTTCGGTCAACCAGGACTTAGACTTAGACTTAGACAAACTTTATTGATCCACAAGGGAAATTATTTGGATACAGTCGCTCAAACATCACAATATAATATAATAACAGAGTAACAAAAATAGATGATATAGCAAAAAGAGTAAGAGACACGTGTCAAATGAGACATAATTATAAAATGTATATGTACAAGTCAAAATAAAATAGAAATATAAGTAATAAAGTAATAAACTATGTAGTCACAGCTATATACAAGAGACAAGAACGACGTGGCGTGAGGTAATCTGTTACTTGGGATTAACTTGGAGTACAGTTGTAGGGAGTATTATCTGTTACATAAGGGTGAGTTGTTGTACAACTGTATGGCGTATGGTATGAATGTAGTCCTGAATCTCTCACTATTTGAGCGGAGCTGTAGGAGCCTGTTGGAGAATGAGCTCCTCTGTCCCTCTAGTCTGGTGCAGTGGGTGAGCAGGAGTGTCCATGATGGAGAGCAGTTTGTCCAGTGTCCTCCTGTCCCTCACTGTGACAAATGTCTCCAGCTCACAGCCGATCAGGTAACCCGCTTTACGGATCAGTTTGTCAATCCGCCCAATGTCTCTTTTACTGGTGCTACTCCCCCAGCAGACCACAGCGAAGTACAGTGCGCTGGCCACCACAGACTGGTAGAAGATTTCCAGGAACTTGCTGCACACATTGAAGGACCTGAGCTTTCTCAGGAAGTAGAGTCTGCTCATGCTCTTCTTGTAGACAGCATTACAGTTGTCCCTCCAGTCAAGTCTGTTATTCACCTGTACGCCAAGGTACTTGTAGCAGTCCACTATTTCCACGTCCTGGCCCTGGATGGTAATGGGCTCCACAGGTGTCCTCTTTCTCCTAAAGTCAATCACCAGTTCCTTGGTCTTGTCAACGTTCAGGAGCAGATGATTTGCCAGGGACCACTCCACAAAGTTTGTAATCAGTGTCCTGTACTCCAGCTCCTGTCCATCCCTGATACACCCGACCACTGCAGAGTCATCAGAGAACTTCTGCAGATGGCAGGACCCGGAACTGTACTGGAAATCAGAGGTGTACAGAGTGAACAGGAACGGAGACAGGACTGTACCCTGGGGAGCTCCTACATTACTGACCACCGTGTCAGACAGGGTGGTCCCCAGTCGCACGTACTGAGGCCTGCCTGACAGGTAGTCATCAATCCAGGAGACAATGGAGGAGCTGACACCCATCCTGAGCAGCTTCTCACTCATCAGAAAGGGCTGGATAGTGTTAAAAGCACTGGAGAAATCGAAGAACAATATCCTCACAGAGCCCTTAACACTATCCAGGTGAGAGTGAGCCCGCTGCAAAAGATAGATTACAGCATCATCCACACTAATGTGGGACTGATAGGCAAACTGTAGATGATCCAGGGATGGTGCCACCAGGGGTCTGAGCTGAGCTAGAACAAGTCTCTTAAACACTTTCATGACATGAGATGTCAAAGCCACTGGTCTGAAGTCATTAAGTCCAGATGGAATAGGCTTCTTGGGCACAGGCACAATGCAGGAGGTCTTCCATAGCACCGGTATCCTCTCAAGCTTCAGACTCAGTGTGTAAAGAAAGTGCAAGATCCCAGTGAGCTGTGCTGCACATGTCCTCAGCATGCGGGGGTTGACTTGGTCTGGTCCAGGAGACTTGTTATGATGAATTTTCTTCAACTGCCTTTTCACCTGTGCAGGTGTCAAAGACAAAGAGCTGAGTTCCTCCGTGGGGGTGGGAGCAGGTGTGGGAGCAGAGGTGATGGGCTGATGAATGGTCGTCTGGGTGGTCTGTGGTGAGGTGTGAATTGGGCGTCCGGGAGGTGTAGAGATGGGGGTGCCAGGGGATGAGAAGCAATTGAAATGCAGATTGAGCAGGTTTGCTCTGTCTGGGCTATTGTCCTGCAGCTTTGATCGAGGGCTGAAGCCAGTAATGGCTTTCATGCCTTGCCACACTTCCCTGGTGTTATTTTGCTGGAGTTTTGCCTCAAGCCTTTTCCCGTACGCTTCTTGCCCTAGTCTGAGCTGGATCTTCAGCTGCTGTTGCACCCTCTTCACCCCGTCCTTATCACCAGAGTTGAAGGCGTTGGAGGAGTTGGTGTTTGGCTCCTCTGGTGTTTTTGCCGATGCCCTTCTGTGCTGTGCTCATGTATTGATCCATGTGCCCACTTATCTTAGCCGCAATGATGCCTGACATGAGCTTCCATGTTGTGGAGAGACAGGTTATTGGCCGATAGTTGGATGGGACTGTACCCTTTGAAGGATCCTTCAGGATCAGGATCGTATGCCCTTGGGTTAGCCATACAGGGTGAGTCCCATCCCTTAGCAGCTGGTTCATTTGTGCTGCCAGGCGCTCGTGGAGAGCCGTGAGCTTCTTTAGCCAGTATGCATGGATCATGTCAGGGCCAGGTGCTGTCCAGTTTTTCATGCCTGAGACTCTTTCCTGAATGTCTGCCACTGTGATGGTGACTGGATCTTGTTCAGGGAGGTTGCTGTGGTCTTCCCTCAGAGCCACCAGCCACTGTGCATCGGTGTTATGTGATGCTTCCCTCTCCCATATGCCCTTCCAGTACCTTTCAGTCTCCAGCCTTGGGGGGTCTGCTCTGGTGTTATTCCTCTGCCATTGAGCGTACACTTTCACAGGTTGTGTTGCGAAGAGGCGGTTTATTCATCTGGCTTCATTTTCCCGCGTGTACCTTTTTAGGCGGCTGGCTAAGGCTTGCAGCCTTTGCTTGGCAGTTTCGAGTGCTTCAGGTATGGGCATCTGGCTGTACCTCCTGGGTACTTGTTTTTTCATTGCACCTTTCTTGGCCTCTGACAATTGGCTCACTTCTCTCCGCGCCTGCTTGATTTTGCCCTCTAACCGTCTTTTCCATGGTGAGAGAGCAACCATGGGAGCCATGGTTGCTCTCTCTCTCTCTCTCTCTCTCTCTCTCTCTCTCTCTCTCTCTCTCTCTCTCTATATATATATATATATATATATATATATATATATATATATATATATATATAGGGTAATGACAACTGAGCTAACCAGGCTGTAGACTATGCCACATGTGCTACTACAGTTTACCTCGGGAATATCGTCTATCCCGAGGCAGAAGTGGAGTTGTTTTCAGCTGTGACAACGTAAGTAAGTAACATTTTAACAGTGTATTGGTTTTATTGTATGTTTTAAACAATTAAGCATGTAAGGAACAATCTGTGCATGTTAGATTTGCGGCAGAATACCTACGTCAGATGGTAATAGTTTCTGCCTCGGGTAGCTAATCGTTTTCATTACATCGTATTTTGTTATTTTTTTCCATGTGAATGTAGAAAACGTAACTTTGTTTAGAAAGGCGCTGTATAATTAGCCTATATTTAGCCAATGATTAGAATGACTAAATCTAACAATTCCTGTAAGCCTATCTACTAGGTCTACACTTGTATGAATTAAGTTATGGTTCTATAAACGAGTAGGATAGGTTTGGAAGACTAAAGAACTAGGCTACCTTACTGTAAAATGGGCTACCTACATAGTAAAAAATGTTTTGTTTTGTGTTTTACAGTTTGTTACATTTGTGAACGCAAATATGAAGAGATGCAAGGAGGTTTTTGAGTACCTGACTAGGGGGGAATACCCAGAAGAGTATACCAAGTCTCAGAAGTTGAGCTTAAGGAGGTATTGTCAGAAGTTTACAGTAAAGGTATTATGTAGTATTATGTAACCTGAATTAACAATACTTTGGTATGAATGCCATTATTCAGATGAAATTCCCAGCAGAAGAAATGTGGATTTGTCCAGTAAATGTAGGTGCTCACTGGATTTTAGTGGTAAGTGCCTTTTATTTTCTTCAGACCTATTTCTGGCATGTATAATATATGGGGATTTCTGCTGACCTCATGCAACACAGGTCAATTTTTATTAAGGGGTTTGCTACATAAATATGTCAGTGTGATGGAATAACATGAATGTGGTAAACATTTATAGATTGTCAACATGTCAGAAAAGAGTCTGCTCCTTGTTGATCCACTGGGTAATGAAGAGAAGTATGTGCGCACGACCCTACGAAATTGGAGGTAAAGTTTTAGAAAAATTTGAAGTCCTTGGTCTTTTTATTACTTTATATTACTATACTGGAGTCACTTTAACTGCTGTTTGTTCACTGCTCAGAATCAAAGACACTTATTTTGCAATGTTCCTGTGCCTTTTAGCTTTACAGTGTTGTGTTTTTTAGTTGATTGTAAATACTTATTATTATTTATCTTGATTTTGATGCTCTTATTTTCCTACTGTTTCTGAAACTTGCGTTGTGACACTGCAATTTCCCCATTGTGGGACAAATAAAGGATTATCTTATCTTATCTTATCTTATCTTATCTTATCTTATCTTATCTTTGTATGTGATAATGCGTCTCATGTATGGCATATGCTTGTTATGCTTTTCATTGTTCAAACTGTTGTTCATGACCAGCAGCAAGACAGTAGTAGCTGTGGCATTTTGGTTTTAAAGGTAAAGATTTCAGTGTTTCCAGTAATTTCTTTCTCTTATATCTACCGACCTGACAGATGATTGTCTAAACAAAGCCTTTAGCGCGCTTTTGAATGACATTGGTTTTACTCAAAGTGTAAATCAGCCCACACACAGTCATAAGCACACATTGGATCTTGTTCTAACATATGGCATAGAGATCAGTGATCTAAAAGTCCTCCCACAAAATCCTATATTATCAGATCATTTTTTGATTACCTTTCAGTTTATTCTTAAAGATGTCTCTGTTCACCAGAATAAAATAATAACTAAAAGAACAATTTCTGAAAAAGCTGTTACTAATTTCATAGAAATAATTGGGCCAATATTTAATGATATGTCATGTGACCCAGCTGGGGATGGTTTAAATCCCATCAAAAGTGACCAATTTGTTGATAAGACCATGGATTCTTTGAAAACTGCCCTTGATGCAGTAGCTCCACTAAAACAGAAAGTTGTCAGGCCAAGGCGATCTGCTCCATGGTATAATGAAAAATTGCGTGCACACAAACAAAAGGTTAGGAGAATTGAGAAAAGTTACCGTAAAGCACACTCAGTGCAGTCTTTAAAAGCATGTGTAACGGCTGCGGAACTCTTCGCCAGGCCGTATACGAAAGACAGGACACAGTATGGAGTCAGTCAGCTTTACTCCTGTGACAGACATATAAATACTCTATTAATATGTCTTCACACATATCAGGCACTGGCTCCCCTCTGCAGTCTCCAACGTGCTACTCAAAGGGGGAGCTTACAAATACATACTGGCCATGTTATTACCATGTTACACAGGGTTTACAACTCATGTGACTCCCAATTATGTAAATTATGTATAAACAATAAAACAATTTTAAATTTAACTTGATTGCAGTGGAGTGATAATTCAGAGAGACAAATGCACAATTTATAACCTTTACAGAAATAGAATAAAATGTAACATACCTGTGACAGACATATAAATACTCTATTAATATGTCTTCACACATATCAGGCACTGGCTCCCTGTAAGAATGAGAACAGCACCATGAAATGGCTGCTCGTTTTCGCGGCATTCAGTACAATGTTACGATATCAAATGAACTTTACAATCTAAATAAAATGTACAAAACTCAAAATTAGCACACCACAATACATCCATTACATGTGAAAACGTTATCTTATCAACATGTGTTCTTGTATTTGTGTTAAAAGTATGTTGGTTTTTGTAAAATATATTCTTTTCAACCCAGACAGAACTTACCCTCTGCAGTCTCCAACGTGCTACTGAGAGGGGAAGTTGAACTACCAAAATAAAGCATGTGGGAACAGCGCACACTTCCGGTTTTCAAAATAAAATGTCAAAATGATAAAATTCACATATAAATTATATTAAAACATAAAATACAACCAGGAAATAGTAATTAGTGCATTTTTAACTCCGTTACACATGGAAAACCTGCCTTTTGTCCTATAAGCAGGCGTTGCGTGCGGCCCAAACCAGTTACTATTCCAGTCTAATAGAAGTAAACAAAAATAATCCTAGGTTCTTATTCAGCACTGTAGCCAGGCTGACAAACTGCCACAGTGCAGTAGAACCTTCAATCCCAATTACTCTCAGTTCTGAGGATTTCCTGACATTTTTTAATAATAAGATCATTACTATAAGAGATAAAATAAATGAAATTGCCCCTACTTTTAACTCTGAGCAAGTTCAAGCTGTAAGAGTAGGGTCTCAATTAAACTCATGTCCAGTTTTGGTAGGATCTGAATTATCCTCAGTTGGTCCAGTTTTTGAGAAGTTTGCTATTCTAAATCATGCAGAATTAACTTCAGCCTTTATGTCCTCTAAATCCTCAACTTGTATGTTAGACCCAATCCCAAGTAGACTTTTCAAAGAAATTCTCCCTCTAATTATAGATCCTATTCTTAATATAATAAATACTTCACTGGAAAGTGGTTATGTGCCTCAGTCTTTTAAATATGCAGTAATTAAGCCGCTCCTAAAAAAGCCTAATCTTGATCCTGACCTCTTAGCCAATTACAGACCTATTTCAAATCTTCCGTTTATTTCTAAAATTTTGGAGAGAATTGTAATTAAACAGCTTTGTCGTCATCTGCAGGAAAATAATTTATTTGAAAATTTTCAATCTGGATTCAGAACTCATCATAGCACTGAGACAGCCCTGGTTAAAGTAACAAATGATTTGTTATTGGCTGCTGACAATGGTCAGGTCTCAATACTGGTTCTGTTGGACCTCAGCGCAGCTTTTGACACAATCGACCACAACATTTTACTGCAGAGGTTAGAATGTGATGTGGGCATCAGAGGAACTGCCCTCAGCTGGTTTAAATCCTATTTATCCGATAGGTACCAGTTTGTAAATGTAAACCAGAGCTCCTCACAGTGTTCTAAAGTAGCCTACGGTGTGCCACAGGGTTCAGTTCTGGGTCCAGTTCTGTTTACCCTTTATATGCTACCGTTAGGTAATATCATCCGAAAGCATGGTATCGATTTCCACTGTTATGCAGATGACACCCAGCTGTACCTATCAATGAAACCCGATCAGACTAATCAAATTGAAAGGCTTAGTGACTGTGTGAGGGACATAAAAACATGGATGACCTTTAACTATTTACTTCTTAACCCTGAAAAAACTGAAGTCATTCTATTAGGCCCTAAACACCTACGAGACTCTATTGTGGTTTTGTCCCGGCCTGCAGCTGGGCTCGATGTAAAGTTTGACTCTCTAACTGAACAGATAATCACATTGGACAATGTCAGTGTAGCCTCCAGCTCCACTGTAAGAAACCTTGGAGTCCTATTTGATCAAGAGCTCTCATTTAAAGCACACATAAGCCATGTCTGTAAAACGGCTTATTTTCATTTACGCAATATAGCCAAAATGAGAAATGTACTGCCAAAAAATGATGCTGAAAAACTTGTCCACGCTTTTGTCACTTCGAGGTTAGACTACTGTAACTCCCTGCTTGCAGCTTGCCCTAAAAGCTCTATAAAAAGCCTTCAATTGGATCAAAATGCAGCAGCAAGAATACTAACAGGTACTAAAAAACGAGAGCACATTACTACAGTATTAAAAAATCTTCATTGGCTTCCGGTTGAGTTTAGAGTAAAATTTAAAATTCTTCTTCTAACCTATAAAGCTGTAAATGACATGGCCCCCTTCTACATTAAAGATGAAATTGTACCTTATCATCCTAACCGTTCACTCCGCTCTCAAAATGCTGCACTATTGGTGGTTCCTAGAGTAGCTAAAAGTACTTTAGGAGGTAGAGCTTTTAGGTACCAAGCACCCTTGTTGTGGAATCAGCTCCCTGCTCATGTCAAAGAAGCTGACACAGTCTCTACATTTAAGATTAGGCTCAAAACGTTCCTCTTTGAATCAGCTTATGGTCAGGTCAGTTAGGAACAGAAACTAAACCCATAGGCCTAGTTAAGCTGCTCTAGGAGATATATTACTGGGGAAACTATGGCATCTTGAGCACTGTCCTCTGGTTTCTCCTACTTTTTCACCTCCTACTGTTAAGAATATTCAATTACTAGTTCATTCGTAGTCTGTTCTTTGCTATTCACATGTTGTCCCTGTCCCACTCCCCTTTTGGGGAGTGTAACTGTTTCAGATGCTGCTGTTCTAGTTTGGACCGCTGCTGTCCCCTAGTGTCGAGGACCTGGACCCCTCCTTCTCTGTCCTGGATTAACTGTCCTCGTCTTGCTAGATTAGTAGTTTCATCTGCCTGTCCGTCCATAGGAGTGGATCTCTCCTTCACTGTGGTTCTCCTCGAGGTTTCTCCATTTTCCCATTGGGTTTTTCGGAGTTTTTCCTTGCCGAGAAGGAGGGTCTAAGGACAGGAGATGCTGGGACAATTATCCATTTGCCTGCTTGTTGTTGGACATTCTGTATTTTTGATTTATGAATGTTTCTTATTCTGCTTTATTAATCAACAATTTTGTGAAGTCCGCCGAGATAACTCTTGTTGTGATTTTGGGCTATACAAAAATAAATTTAATTGAATTGAATCTATCCAGTTATATGTAACTGAATGCCTAAAATAGCATTTTGAAGTTTGCAGAAGAGATTCTGAAAAACGACGTGCCCATGTGCCCTCCTAGAGGCATCACAGTTGGGATAAATTTCCCTCCTTGGATGGAGTGTATATATTTTTGTAAATAAATATTTGTTATAATGTTTCTTCTGTTATCCCTTTTCCTGTTCTCATCCATCATGAATAAGAGACAAGCCCATTGTTATAAATTGAATTGCATGAAATTGTTCCATCTTCAGTGTCCCCTGTATCACAAAGTTGAGGTATACTACTTTTAGTGGATGAATTATTTGGGTGAAGATATATGTCTGTCAAGATTTGCTACCTCTACATATATTCATATAAATGAGTGAACAGTGGTGATTCTACAGTGGGAGCATTATTTGATGGGTTAAGGGGGCTGTCAGAATGTGCTACCTTTAGTGGGAGCCTTATTTGATAGAAAATATAAGCCTGTCTAAATGAGCTACCTTTACCTGTATTCATATAAATGAGTGAATGGTTGTGATTGTACAGTGGGAGCACTATTTGATGGGTCAAGTGGGCTGTCAGAATGTGCTACCTCTGAGCTACCTTCAGTCGGAGCCTTATTTGATAGCGTAATACGACTGTCAAATGAACTGCCTACACATATATAAATGAGTTGAAATTTTACATAACTAAGTATGATTACCGTATGCTAACAGCATACAACTCTCTAATCCAAAGACATATCTTGTAAAACTGCGGAGGTTAGCTTTGAATCTATACAACTGTAAACGAAAAACGTAAGGTAGCTTATTTTGACGGGCTAGCGTAAATCGATAGATGCCACCGTCAATTTAGGCTACTGGTAGCTCATTTTGACGAAGCAGCCCATTTCGACAGTACACCGGCTCTTTACGGTCCATTTGCCCTGGTGCTGCCCTGGTGCTGCCCTGGTGCTGCCCTGGTGCTGCCCTGGTGCTGCCCTGTCAAACCCGCACTCGTCTGGTCCGCACTCTCACGGCTCTTGGAGCAGCCGCTAACTGCTCATTTCTTAAGAATCGGTGCGCCAGCTAACCATGTCCTCGCTTAAAAATCCGCTTATGTCCGAGACATTATGATTTTTTTCTTAAAGATATGGGTCGGTCTGGCGGGGACTTCACACCCACACGATGTTAAAGACTCACTGCGAGCTGCTCATTCCTCCGGAGCCGAAGCCTGATATCGGCTCTGCGCACGCTTGAGGAGCCGCTCCCGCCCAACACAGGATCAGTCCCGTGGGCCCGTGTAAGACCGGGCTTGGTACCATGGGGCTTCCCACACGTTGCGGACCTCGGTACAAACTCCCTGCACCACTGTGGTTCACCTGCGGCCTATAAAAGGCACACACCTCCTCACTAACCAGCAGCTAACAGGACGCAGCTAATGTTAGCGGTTTTTAGCTTAATCGGTTTCACTCATTGCGCGAGGGATTTGCTCATTGCCGTTGTATAAAGTGAGTCCTAAAGCCCCAGTATTAACATTATTAAGCAGAAATGTTGAAAATATGACCGTTCTCCCTGAGCTCTGTCCTCCGCTCCGGTCACCGCTCGGCTCCGGGCTCCAGCTCCTACAGACGGGAGCTTCTCCACAGCCTGTCCCTGTCCCGCCTGTCCCTGTCCGTTCGTCTCTTGAGGATTTCCTTTAGCAGCTGTAGCTGAGAAATAGTATAAAAGGACCGCATTTTTCACTATGTGTTTTTCTGTACAGACTGTACAGTACAGTTTGATACTAACTTGTGAGCAATAGTAACAATTATTAAAAAAAGTTAACCTTTTGAACATTTCCTGTCATTTCATGCAGAGACCATGTAGCAAACTCATTTAATTCTGACAGTTTAACTGTCTAAAATGCAGTATTTGAAAAAGCAGACCTTACTGAAGTGAGCAGAAAAATGGCGGCCATGCAGCTGCTCCTTCTTCCCTGAAAACATTGATCCGTCCTGCCGACGTCGGCGTTGCCGATGTATAATCTTAGACGTCGAGCCGACATCTACACGACGTCGTGCAGCCAACGAACATTACGCAACGTCGAACCGACGTTGTTTGAAGTTTGCGATTTTTCGGTATTCCATCATATCTGACACAGGTTAACGACGTTGGCGCGACTGTCGAGCCGACGTTTGTAATGACAATTCGTTTCAATAGAGCTCCGGGAGATGACGTCACGCTATCCCAGCATGCACCACCGGGCGCCATCTTGGCAGGAATTATTGTAAACAAACTAACTAACTAGCCTACAAAACTTCCAGCTTACAACGATGGTAGACTCATGCTGTGCCCCTGGATGTACAAACCACCGAGGACAAGTTAAAGATAAAGCCTTTTATCGCATTCCCAAAGATCCAGCTCGGAGGGAAAAATGGATTTCTGCGATAAAACGGGCAAGAAGCGCGCTGAAGAAAACCGAGCGTTGGAACCTGTCACCGAATGGATTTCGCTTGTGCAGTGACCATTTCATATCAGGTAATTTCACGTAAACATTATACATTTAATATTATCTTAAATGGTGCTGATAGTTATTGTTTTGGACAATAAATATCACCGACTAAACTGGGTGGATTGTATTTCAGTCGGACGAGCCGAAACGTCCTCAACCCAATTTACCAACCCAGTCTAGTTGGCGATATAAACCTCACTGCGGTGGTTAATGTCCAGACCTAAAAACGTATTAGCTAATGGGTTGCATTCATGTGACATCGCAACATTTTAAACTGCCTGTATCATTGAATAGTGAATATTTTTTCTCAGTGTAATCTTAGTGGTTTCTTTACTTAACGTTTTGTGTCCTAGGTAAAAAGAGTGACAACCCGCTTTCACCTGACTACATCCCATCAGTTTTCAAGTATGTGCTGTCACCCGTGAAAAGTGCTAGATTACTCACTGAATATTGACTAATTATCCATTTTCCAACTGGATTTTGTCCCACGTGGTTTATCGGCTTGTATTTGAAATTCACTTTAGATATATTGTCTAAGATTTGGGTTCGTAATTTTGGTTGTTATTTTGTTAGTAATTCCATCCAGTGCTGGCACACGCACGGTGTATGCATAGTTAGGGTGTGTTTAGTTGATAAAAGTATGAAAATATGCTATGTTTTGGTGCTATGATTTCTCATGATTGTTCAGGTATGTTTTGACATGTTGGTAGTATTTTATTTTTACATTCAGAAGTTGATCTCATTACATTTATTTCCATCTACTTATATAGGTACACAGAAACTTGTAGTGCATTTTAATGCATTTGAAATGTAGTTAACTTTTTCTGTTGTAAATCAGCCTTCAGCAATATATTTTGGTAACTTTTTTGTACATTGTAATTAAGAACCACCCTTGAACATTATATTTTGATAATATGTGTGTACATGAATTCAAGTATTATCAATAAATGTTGCAATACTGCAACAAAACCTACATGCACTGTTCACCTGTGATTACTTTCCATAAAGTATGCAATTTAGTAGTACAATATATACAGTATATAAAAAGCCTAATTAATAGTTGGGTAGACGTTGGGCCAACGTCTATCCAACCGTCTTTTGATGACGTTGGCCCAACCACTTGCCAATGAGCAAAATGACGTCGGCCCAACGTCAACTGCTAACGTTGGCCCAACGTCAGCTGCCAACGTCTAGCCAACCGTCTTTTGATGACGTTGGCCCAACCACTTGCCAATGAGCAAAATGACGTCGGCCCAACGTCAACTGCTAACGTTGGCCCAACGTCAACTGCCAACGTCTAGCCAACCGTCTTTTGATGACGTTGGCCCAACCACTTGCCAATGAGCAAAATGACGTCGGCCCAACGTCAACTGCTAACGTTGGCCCAACGTCAACTGCCAACGTCTAGCCAACCGTCTTTTGATGACGTTGGCCCAACCACTTGCCAATGAGCAAAATGACGTTGGCCCAACGTCAACTGCCAACGTTGGCCCAACGTATACACATACGTTGGCCCAACGTTGGCATGACGTCGTCATGTTATCAGGGTTCAAACTCTGGAACTGAAGGGTGGGGTCAAGTTTAGCACTGACAGTGTAGGCAGAGTTTAGCACGCGAAATCTACACTAACACTTAGGCTGCGTCTCAATTCTCCCCCTTAGCCCTCTGTCTTAGCCCTACCCCTCTGTTGTGCGCGTTCACGAGAGACAGAGGGGTGTCCCAATACTCTTTTCTGTAAGTGCGAGGGCTAAGGGGAAGGGCTATTCTACCCCTTTGAACAGAGCGTTTTCAGATGCACCCTTTGCGCAAAGGGGATAGGCGTGGCTTAACGCAAGTCGCAGCAAAAAGCAACACGGAAATCGGAAGAACCTCATAAAAAGTTGTATAAAACTGTAGTAACTTTTGAAAACTTGTAGGTTTACTCATGGCGCCAGCATTTACGCTTTCTGACATATACGGCTTATCGTAACATGCCCGGTTAGAACTATACGCTTGTTACGGTGGAATGTGTGAAGTATTACGAACATGCATGGCCTAAAAGAACTATATACGCATATATGTTAGACTAGAATGTGTCAAATATATCGCTGTATTTCGCCTCGTAACTCGTCTCATGCGCTTTTAGAACTATACACATGTTACGGTAGAATGTGTAAAGTATTACGAACATGCATGGCCTAAAATATTATTGTTTCGTTTCGCCTTGTAAATTATCCCCTATTTATATTAAAAACGACATGTTATTAATCACATTTGTATTTTGTTTACAAATTTCTTGTAGGAGGTTGGACTTGTTGGAGTTGTGTCAGCCCAACAAGCTTCAAAAAAGTGGGAGAATTTGAAAATAAAATATAAGGTATATTACATTCTATAATATTTGTTAGGTACCAGAACAACTATATATGTTTATGACTATGTATTAATTTTGTTTTCTTTTTTGTGTGTACCAGGCATCCTCTACAACTCCATCCACCTCTGCAGCATTTTAATTTTGTGTTACAGTTGATTAAAATTTGATTTACATATGTTGTACAGAGTACAGTAATTTTAACAAATTAAAACATAAAAATTTTTTTTTGACTTTTTGCAAAGTTCATTTAAAACAAACTCAAAAGGAGCACAATACTTCAAAACTTTAAAAATAATGTCATATTGTTGCGACTGCAAAGGGGTGTCCCATTTCTAAGGGTTTAAAACACACCCCTTTGCCTTACCCCTCTGTTTAAAGACAGAGGGGTAGGGCTAAGGGGTAGGACTAAGACAAAGACAGAGGGCTAAGGGGGAGAATTGGGATTGGGCCTTAGACTAACTTACTGTGGTAGTGTTAATTCTACCTGGGACACCACCGCACTATCAACAGAAATGCCTTGTACCTTATGAACAGTACAGGCCCAAGCAAGTTTGAGAGGAAATTGACGACGAATGCCACCTTTTTTATTTGCTCGTTCTTCCTCTGGTTCAATACATGTACATCCAACTAGATCTGGTGTTGGGGGTATATACCGCTTTCTTTTTTGAACACCAGCATTGCTATCCTCAAATAAAACATAAACGGCAACCGGAAACCTTTTATTGGACCATACTATATCTTTTACTGTACCACATAAACCATTAACTAGGCCATCATTTACATCAATATTTTTACATAACATAACACGTGTACCATTACCCAACAATAATTGGTCTGGCAGGCATGTGTAGGCTGTATCACTATGGGGAACAACCCTTGTCTCTAATTTCCCTGTTTTCTTATTGAGACCAAAGTCCTGTGCATGTATTTTAGCATAATCTGGGCAAGTGCGGATAAGTTTTTTGGCATTGTAGTCATCCACTTGTTAATGGAAAATGTGTAGCGTATCAGGTTCCTCCCCAGTTTCACAAAGTCTTAATATTGCAACATCACTACTTAACATGGGTGTAGTTCGAGAATGAATTCTCAATCGGTTTAGCAAATAATTCATCTTTTTGGCGCACAATTGTTCTTAATTCAACATATGAGAATAAACTTGTCCAGAAGTTCACACTTTCAGTGTCTTTATATAGGGGTTTCCCTTGAACAGGTGCCAGCTGATAAAAGTCTCCCACAGCAATGATGGATACATTTCCAAATGGAGAAAAATCACCTGTTTGCTTGATTTGTCTTAATCTACCGTGAACATATGTGAGTAAATTGTGATCAACCATAGATATTTCATCAATAATCAAAATGTGTAAATCATAATACTTGACACGCAGAGAATTTAACTTCTCTTCACCTAAAGGTGAGTAGGGCAAACTCAAAAAAGTTCCAATGTGCTTTTAAATTGTAAGATGCCATCCCAGTTGGTGCAGTTAACAACACACTAATGCTATCAGGATTTCGGAACAGAGGTGCCAATAACCTCATTGCCTCATACTGTATCGCTTTTATCAGGTGACTTTTCCCTGTCCCCACCCCACCCGTAATAAATACATGTAATGGCTCAGGATTATTATCAGATATTTTATCCAAACACCAAGCACGGATTTTATAAAAGATAGCCAACTGTTCTTGATTTAATGTACAAACTAAATCCAAACCCTCTTGTCTACTTAGTATATTATTACGCTTTTCTAAATGGGATATTTCTTCGTGACATACAGCAAACTCAGGAATGGGAAGTAGTTCTTCTTCGGGGTTTCCATCTCATTGCTGTTCCATTTCATTTATGCACTCCATTCTTTTTCTGGGCATAAATGTGACCATGCATTTTCCATGTCTGTATTAAGGTCAACTTCTTTTGAGTTTGTGACCTTTTTACAATAAACCCATAATCAAATTGTAGTGGGATTGAGTTTTTAGATTTTTCACCTTTTGTTAGTACACGATATTCAGATGCAAATGTTGCCATACACGTCCCTGATAACATGACGACGTCATGCCAACGTTGGGCCAACGTATGTGTATACGTTGGGCCAACGTTGGCAGTTGACGTTGGGCCGACGTCATTTTGCTCATTGGCAAGTGGTTGGGCCAACGTCATCAAAAGACGGTTGGCTAGACGTTGGCAGTTGACGTTGGGCCGACGTCATTTTGCTCATTGGCAAGTGGTTGGGCCAACGTCATCAAAAGATGGTTGGATAGACGTTGGCAGTTGACGTTGGGCCGACGTCATTTTGCTCATTGGCAAGTGGTTGGGCCAACGTCATCAAAAGACGGTTGGCTAGACGTTGGCAGTTGACGTTGGGCCGTTAGCAGTTGACGTTGGGCCGACGTCATTTTGCTCATTGGCAAGTGGTTGGGCCAACGTCATCAAAAGACGGTTGGCTAGACGTTGGCAGTTGACGTTGGGCCAACGTTAGCAGTTGACGTTGGGCCGACGTCATTTTGCTCATTGGCAAGTGGTTGGGCCAACGTCATCAAAAGACGGTTGGATAGACGTTGGCCCAACGTCTACCCAACTATTAATTAGGCTTTTTATATACTGTATATATTGTACTACTAAATTGCATACTTTATGGAAAGTAATCACAGGTGAACAGTGCATGTAGGTTTTGTTGCAGTATTGCAACATTTATTGATAATACTTGAATTCATGTACACACATATTATCAAAATATAATGTTCAAGGGTGGTTCTTAATTACAATGTACAAAAAAAGTTACCAAAATATATTGCTGAAGGCTGATTTACAACAGAAAAAGTTAACTACATTTCAAATGCATTAAAATGCACTACAAGTTTCTGTGTACCTATATAAGTAGATGGAAATAAATGTAATGAGATCAACTTCTGAATGTAAAAATAAAATACTACCAACATGTCAAAACATACCTGAACAATCATGAGAAATCATAGCACCAAAACATAGCATATTTTCATACTTTTATCAACTAAACACACCCTAACTATGCATACACCGTGCGTGTGCCAGCACTGGATGGAATTACTAACAAAATAACAACCAAAATTACGAACCCAAATCTTAGACAATATATCTAAAGTGAATTTCAAATACAAGCCGATAAACCACGTGGGACAAAATCCAGTTGGAAAATGGATAATTAGTCAATATTCAGTGAGTAATCTAGCACTTTTCACGGGTGACAGCACATACTTGAAAACTGATGGGATGTAGTCAGGTGAAAGCGGGTTGTCACTCTTTTTACCTAGGACACAAAACGTTAAGTAAAGAAACCACTAAGATTACACTGAGAAAAAATATTCACTATTCAATGATACAGGCAGTTTAAAATGTTGCGATGTCACATGAATGCAACCCATTAGCTAATACGTTTTTAGGTCTGGACATTAACCACCGTAGTGAGGTTTATATCGCCAACTAGACTGGGTTGGTAGATTAGGTTGAGGACGTTTCGGCTCGTCCGACTGAAATACAATCCACCCAGTTTAGTCGGTGATATTTATTGTCCAAAACAATAACTATCAGCACCATTTAAGATAATATGAAATGTATAATGTTTACGTGAAATTACCTGATATGAAATGGTCACTGCACAAGCGAAATCCATTAGGTGACAGGTTCCAACGCTCGGTTTTCTTTAGCGCGCTTCTTGCCCATTTTATCGCAGAAATCCATTTTCCCCTCCGAGCTGGATCTTTGGGAATGCGATAAAAGGCTTTATCTTTAACTTGTCCTCGGTGGTTTGTACATCCAGGGGCACAGCATGAGTCTACCATCGTTGTAAGCTGGAAGTTTTGTAGGCTAGTTAGTTAGTTTGTTTACAATAATTCCTGCCAAGATGGCGCCCGGTGGTGCATGCTGGGATAGCGTGACGTCATCTCCCGGAGCTCTATTGAAACGAATTGTCATTACAAACGTCGGCTCGACGGTCGCGCCAACGTCGTTAACCTGTGTCAGATATGACGGAATACCGAAAAATCGCGAACTTCAAACAACGTCGGTTCGACGTTGCGTAATGTTCGTTGGCTGCACGACGTCGTGTAGACGTCGGCTCGACGTCTAAGATTATACGTCGGCAACGCCGACGTCGGCAGGACGGATCAATGTTTTCAGGGGTATCATTAAACACATGATTGTTGGGACGGTTCTTATATCTATCAATAATGTTTGACATCCAGATATCTTCTTCTCAATCTGTTTCATCAATGGTATTTAAGGGCCTGCTCATTCTAACTATGTTCTCTCCTGTGGGTATAAACACTACTTTTCTGGAACATTCCGATTTTTTTAGAGAGGCTTTGGCAACTAAATTTCCTTTGCGGGCTTCTTTTTGGGCCATACTTAACAATAATCCCATTTCTCTTTCAGATTTGGAAATGTATGAGATTATATAAGATAAGATAAGATAAGATAAGATATGCCTTTATTAGTCCCACAGTGGGGAAATTCCAGCGTTGCAACGCACAGTTCAAGAACAGCAGGAAAATGGAACATGCAATAAAACAAGATAATAGATAATGGTTAAAAAAAAAGAATAATTTAGAAATAGACTTAAAGATAGACTCTAATTTTGTTTTGGTGGAGCAAAAATATAAAATACAAAATATAAAATACCAAAAAATACTATTATGTACAATAAAAGTAACAGTGCAGCATATGAACAGAGTAAATCTCAGTAAAGTGACTTCAGTATATTATGTTATTTACAGTAATGACTATGTTTATGTACAGACAGGATAAATATAAGTAAAGTGACATGAGTGAATTGTACCAGAGGTCTTCAGTATTGCACATAGATACAGTTGAATGACACATGTTCAGTGTTAACAGTGTTCATACAAGCGTATGGGTCCACAACATACTGAATGTCAAAATTAGCATTCCACACTCTAATAATAAATCGACTAAACTGATTATTCCAAATCTCAAAAATATTTCTTTTTAAAATGATATGTGTGCGACCTCCCAAACAGTTATATGCTTTTTTGTATACTTCCTGATTAAACCCTAGGGAATTAAATACAGAATCAGGACGGTCATAAGGAGGACAGTTATCTATCAAGCTGATTGTTTTTTCACTTTGGACACCTTCTCCACACCTTGTGCTGTAGGCATTGTTGTATGGCAAATACACTGCATTTGATCATCACTTGTGCTAATGTCAGTTTTGGCTGGGTGACATTTTGGGCATTTAGGTTTTGGCTCACTTTTTTTTATGAAAGTGCGGGAAGATATAGGACGGGGGGAAATTAAATTGGCATTCTGTTTAATTTTTTTTTACAAGTTTTTGAGTGTCGCTTAGAATGTTGCTGCACAGACGTGACTACTACATACAAAGGATCGTCCTTGGCTGGCAGCTCACATGTGACATATTTATCAATAAACTCAATCACCTCTTCATCAGTGTTTTCATGAAGTTTGAGTGCATTTTTTATCCAAAACAAACAGTGTACATGAGGTGAACGTCTCTGCTGGAACTCAACCCAATAGAAATAATCAAGAATTTCACCAATGGGATGCAACAGAGACATTAGTTCTTCCTTAAGAAATATACACCAATTCAATTCAATTCAATTCAATTTATTTTTGTATAGCCCAAAATCACAACAAGAGTTATCTCGGCGGACTTCACAAAATTGTTGATTAATAAAGCAGAAGAAACATTCATAAAACACAAATACAGAATGTTCAACAACAAGCAGGCAAATGGATGATTGTCCCAGCATCTCCTGTCCTTAGACCCTCCTTCTCGGCAAGGAAAAACTCCAAAAAACCCAATGGGAAAACGGAGAAACCTCGAGGAGAACCACAGTGAAGGAGAGATCCACTCCTAAGGACGGACAGGCAGATGAAACTACTAATCTAGCAGGACGAGGACAGTTAATCCAGGATAGGGAAGGAGAGGAGGGGTCTAGGTCCTCGACACTAGGGGGCAGCAGCGGTCCAAACTGGAACAGCAGCATCTGAAACAGTTACACTCCCCAAAAGGGGAGTGGGACAGGGACAACATGTGAATAGCAAAGAACAGACTATGAATGAACTAGTAATTGAATATTCTTAACAGTAGGAGGAGAAAAAGTAGGAGAAACCAGAGGACAGTGCTCAAGTTGCCATACTTTCCCCAGTAATATATCTCCTAGAGCAGCTTAACTAGGCCTATGGGTTTAGTTTCTGTTCCTAACTGACCTGACCATAAGCTGATTCAAAGAGGAACGTTTTGAGCCTAATCTTAAATGTAGAGACTGTGTCAGCTTCTTTGACATGAGCAGGGAGCTGATTCCACAACAAGGGTGCTTGGTACCTAAAAGCTCTACCTCCTAAAGTACTTTTAGCGACTCTAGGAACCACCAATAGTGCAGCATTTTGAGAGCGGAGTGAACGGTTAGGATGATAAGGTACAATTTCATCTTTAATGTAGGAAGGGGCCATGTCATTTACAGCTTTATAGGTTAGAAGAAGAATTTTAAATTTTACTCTAAACTCAACCGGAAGCCAATGAAGATTTTTTAATACTGGAGTAATGTGCTCTCGTTTTTTAGTACCTGTTAGTACTCTTGCTGCTGCATTTTGAACCAACTGAAGGCTTTTTATAGAGCTTTTAGGGCAAGCTGCAAGCAGGGAGTTACAGTAGTCTAACCTCGAAGTGACAAAAGCATGGACAAGTTTTTCAGCATCATTTTTTGGCAGTACATTTCTAATTTTGGCTATATTGCGTAAATGAAAATAAGCCGTTTTACAGACATGGCTTATGTGTGCTTTAAATGAGAGCTCTTGATCAAATAGGACTCCAAGATTTCTTACAGTGGAGCTGGAGGCTACACTGACATTGTCCAATGTGATTGTCTGCTCAGTTAGAGAGTCAAACTTTACATCGAGCCCGGCTGCAGGCCGGGACAAAACCACAATAGAGTCTCGTAAGTGTTTAGGGCCTAATAGAATGACTTCAGTTTTTTCAGGGTTAAGAAGTAAATAATTAAAGGTCATCCATGTTTTTATGTCCCTCACACAGTCGCTAAGCCTTTCAATTTGATTAGTCTGATCAGGTTTCATTGATAGGTACAGCTGGGTGTCATCTGCATAACAGTGGAAATCGATACCATGCTTTCGGATGATATTACCTAACGGTAGCATATAAAGGGTAAACAGAACTGGACCCAGAACTGAACCCTGTGGCACACCGTAGGCTACTTTAGAGCACTGTGAGGAGCTCTGGTTAACATTTACAAACTGGTACCTATCAGATAAATAGGATTTAAACCAGCTGAGGGCAGTTCCTCTGATGCCCACATCACATTCCAACCTCTGCAGTAGAATGTTATGGTCGATTGTGTCAAAAGCTGCGCTGAGGTCCAACAGAACCAGTATTGAGACCTGACCATTGTCAGCAGCCAATAATAAATCATTTGTTACTTTAACCAGGGCTGTCTCAGTGCTATGATGAGTTCTGAATCCAGATTGAAATTTTTCAAATAAATTATTTTCCTGCAGATGACGACAAAGCTGTTTAATTACAATTCTCTCCAGAATTTTAGAAATAAACGGAAGATTTGAAATAGGTCTGTAATTGGCTAAGAGGTCAGGATCAAGATTAGGCTTTTTTAGGAGCGGCTTAATTACTGCATATTTAAAAGACTGAGGCACGTAACCACTTTCCAGTGAAGTATTTATTATATTAAGAATAGGATCAATAATTAGAGGGAGAATTTCTTTGAAAAGTCTACTTGGGATTGGGTCCAACATACAAGTTGAGGATTTAGAGGACATAAAGGCAGAAGTTAATTCTGCATGATTTAGAATGGCAAATTTCTCAAAAACTGGACCAAGTGAGGGTAATTCAGATCCCACCAAAACTGAACATGAGTTTAATTGAGACCCTACTCTTACAGCTTGAACTTGCTCAGAATTAAAAGTAGGGGCAATTTCATTTATTTTATCTCTTATAGTAATGATCTTATTATTAAAAAATGTCAGGAAATCCTCAGAACTGAGGGTAATTGGGATTGAAGGTTCTACTGCGCTGTGGCAGTTAGTCAGCCTGGCTACAGTGCTGAATAAGAACCTAGGATTATTTTTGTTTACTTCAATTAGATTGGAATAGTAACTGGTTTGGGCCGCACGCAACGCCTGCTTATAGGACAGAAGGCAGGTTTTCCATGCTTTTAAAGACTGCACTGAGTGTGCTTTACGGTAACTTTTCTCAATTCTCCTAACCTTTTGTTTGTGTGCACGCAATTTTTCATTATACCATGGAGCAGATCGCCTTGGCCTGACAACTTTCTGTTTTAGTGGAGCAACTGCATCAAGGGCAGTTTTCAAGGAGTCCATGGTCTTATCAACAAATTGGTCACTTTTGATGGGATCTAAACCATCCCCAGCTGGGTCACATGACATATCATTAAATATTGGCCCAATTATTTCTATGAAATTAGTAACAGCTTTTTCAGAAATTGTTCTTTTAGTTATTATTTTATTGTGGTGAACAGAGAAATCTTTAAGAATAAACTGAAAGGTAATCAAAAAATGATCTGATAATATAGGATTTTGTGGGAGGACTTTTAGATCACTGATCTCTATGCCATATGTTAAAACAAGATCCAATGTGTGCTTATGACTGTGTGTGGGCTGATTTACACTTTGAGTAAAACCAATGTCATTCAAAAGAGCGCCAAAGGCTTTGTTTAGACAATCATCTTTCAGATCGGTTTTTATATTAAAATCTCCAAGTATTATAATTTTGTACCAGTCTACAACCAAACCCGACACAAAATCCGAGAACTCTGTTAAAAACTCTGAATAAGGACCAGGAGGTCGGTAAATTATTATAAATAAAACACCTTTTTGGTTTTTCCAATTATGGCAGGTTATTGATAGACAGAGGCTATACCAGTGATAGTCAAACATCTGGCCGCGATAACCGGGTTATGCCTTAAGAGTTCACAGCGCTCAGACCACTCTAGGTCTTCTACTGTTTGTAATCAACCTTCATGTCTTAAGATAGTGTTAATTACATTTTTCCAGCACTGGAAAATGAATAGAACCAGGTTGGGAGCCCTAACTGGCACACCATAGCTAGCAAGTTGCTTGAAGCAGTCTGCAACTTTCTTTAATATCTGAATCATTGCACTGAGACAATTTAACTGTATCACCTTTTCGAAGTGCAATGGATACGCTTGAAATTACTTGTTGAAGAACTGATATGTAGTATGCATAAAAGAGATACAATAAACTCCTTGAAAATCGTCCATTGGCATGCATTATTCTGTTATTTAAAGAATGCATCAAAGTTATCCGTACAGGTCTTTTATCATGAAACGTAAAGCGACCAAGGGGAAATAGAGATGGAAAGCACTTGGCTTCATTCTCACGATCTGAGAGCAATCTCACTGAATTGTTACCCTCTGTTGGAGCCAGATTTAAAATACCATCCAAGTACTGATCCAGTATTTCTTGGCGTAAATCCAGGGGCAACGAACAAGTGTCCTGAAAAACATAGTATCACTGCTGGTCATGCAAGAGTTCATCATTAAGATCTTCATCTTCAGTTTTTTCATTTTCTTGCTCTGAAGTCGGCATCTTCTCATCAAGGAATGAGTCTACCTCTTTCTCTTCACAAAATTCGCCCATGTCATCTTACTATAAGCTTTAACGCTTTCTTGGTGGGACTATATTTTAGAATGCTCATGGCCTTCAGTTTGTCTCTGCAGTTTGTTTGCTTTACACATTTTTTTACTTCTGTTTTTTAACTTATTTCTAAAATTAAGTTGTTGCCAGTACTTGTTTCTCTTTATATACAGTATCTTAAATACTTTCTATACACGGCTTTCTGTACATACCATTTTCTGAAATTTTCTCTCTGTTTTTCTCTGCGTTTTAGCAGTTTAGCTGTTTTAACATGTTCAGTATTTACTAGAGAGATCCCCGAAATCTAAAACTTTATCCACTTTTATTAATATCAATTTGACAAAGGCCGCAACAACTTTTCCCATTTGAATCTTTAACACACTTAACAACTTCATAATGACTGTTTACTGGCTTGACAACAATTTGCCTTTACACTTGTACTGCAGCCAATTTCCATTTAAAAATGTAACTTACCCCCAAATAGTCAGCTATTACCTGAATTTCGACCTTAGTAGTCCAATTATTTACATATTTCATTTTGTTTTTTCATTATACTCAGCAACAGAGACAAACCCATGACGCAAGAGACTCTTGTACAGTACCTGACAAAAGTCTTGTCACTTATCCATTTTGTAGAAACAAAAGCTTATAACCTGACTTTAAATTAATCGATTGGTTTTAGAAATGTCTCATATGAAAGCTAAAACCCTCCCAAATTATGCTCAATATACTAAAATAAATTTGCTTCACTGAAGAAAGATTGATCATTTAATGAACACAGAAAGGTCAGATTTTGTCAAGACAAAAGTCTTGTCGCCTTGTCATATGATGCACCCAATCCTAGATTACAGCCTCACCTGTGATCAGTTACTGATCAATCAATTAGTGGGTGTGTATAAAAAGAACCCCAGCACACCAGACCTTCACATCAACTGCAACTTGACCTCTGACAACATGCCTAAGATCCACCCTGAGACCAAAGTGTTAATTATCAAGAGGCTGAAGACCAGATCCACTGCTGAGGTGGCTGACACCTTCAATGTGTCTCAGCGTCAAGTACAAAGAATAAGAAAAAGATGTTTTTGACAAGCCCAGGTCCGGCAGACCCCGCAAGACAACTGCTCGGGAGGACCGTTTGTTGATTCGAAAATCCAAGGCCAGCCCCTTTTCCACTGCAGCAGAGCTCCACCAGGTCTGGTCACCTCAAGTCCCTGTGTCAACCAGAACAGTTTGTAGAATTCTGTCTCGAAATGGCCTCCATGGTCGAATCAGTGCACAGAAACCAGCACTAAACAAAAGGCAATTAAAAAAACGTGTGGCATTTGCCAAGGCCCACAGCCTGCTAAAAGGATGGACACTGGAAAAGTGGCAGAATCATTTCTCAGATGAATCCTCGGTTGAATTACATCACAGCAGCCGCAAATATTGCAGGAGACCTACTGGAGCTTGCATGGATCCAAGATTCACCCAGAAAACAGTTAAGTTTGGTGGCGGAAAAATCATGGTCTGGGGTTACATCCAGTATGGGGGTGTGCGAGACATTTGCAGGGTGGAAGGCAATATCAATAGCCTAAAATATCAAGAAGTATTAGCTACCTCTTACATTCCCAACCATAAAAGGGGTCAAATTTTGCAGCAGGATGGTGCTCCATCGCATACTTCTATCTCTACATCAAAGTTCCTCAAGGCGAAGAAGATCAAGGTGCTCCAGGACTGGCCAGCCCAGTCACCAGACATGATCATTGAGCATGTCTGGGGTAGAATGAAAGAGGAAGCATGGAAGGCAAAACCAAAGAATCTTGATGAACTCTGGGAGGCATGTAAGACTGCTTTCTTTGCTATTCCTGATGACTTCATCAACAAATTGTATGAATCGTTGTCGAACCGCATGGATGCAGTCCTTCAAGCTCATGGAAGTCATACAAGATATTAAATATGGATCTCACAGCACCACTACTTAATTCACTGACGTTATGCAACATATTTTTGTATTTGAAGTAAATTATTTGTTCAATTTTCTGTAGGCGACAAGACTTTTGTCTTGCCAAAATCTGACCTTTCTGTGTTCATTAAATGATCAATCTTTCTTCAGTGAAGCAAATTTATTTTAGTATATTGAGCATAATTTGGGAGGGTTTTAGCTTTCATATGAGACGTTTCTAAAACCAATTGATTAATTTAAAGTCAGGTTATAAGCTTTTGTTTCTACAAAATGGATAAGCGACAAGACTTTTGTCAGGGACTGTACTTGACAGCGTTCTGTTCAAGTTCTTTTACTACTGTAAGCTGAATTTTATGATGATTCTTTTGTGTTTCACTCACTGCAAGTGAAATTGCCAGGAAAAAAAACAATTGCCATCAGCAACAATGGATTCATTTTTGCATGAGACATCTAACGAGATTTTTGTTGTTAATTGGGAGGTATTTAATTGTTCAAAAGCCACATTCATTTTTTTGCACAGAGACTGACAAATGTCCTTCCCGATTGGGTTGAAATGCAATGTACTGTACACTGACAGTCAATAAAAACTTTGAGAGGACAAGTTTGTATTTTCTGGGTAAATATGAGACAGAGGTATAATCCATTTGGCTTTTTTGTTTCCGTATTGTATGCGCATGATTACAATTGATGAGTTTTTGCTTGGTCATGCGTCACTGCACATCTGGGGATTATTTGACAAAAGCTCGACCACATGCCAGTTGAGCAATAAGCACAATGAATCTGTTCAATTTGAGGAGTGACATGGAAAGCCTATATATGGGAACCAAAAAGGCCACCAATATCATTCCAGTGCACCTCTGGGATCAACTTGGTAGGCAGGTAGCCAATCGGGTCCCCCAGCCTCAGAACAGGCAACAGCTGATCCAGGCACTGCAGGAGGAGAGGCTCCAGATCCCTCAGGACAACATTCGACGCCTTGTGAGGAGCATGCGTCAGCGCATCACCGCCTGTGTAAACGCCAACGGAGGTCACACCCGTTACTGATCTGGTGCAGTCGCCATATATTCTGGTTTATTTTGGTGAAAAAAAAATAAAATGCTTTTGGACACCTATTCCTTTATTCATTTTTTTACTGATATGATATTGTTGTTGTCTGTTCATATGAAAGTAGCTTTGTGTTAGGGAAATAACAAGTATTTGTCAATTTTGTCCCTCAAAGTTTTTATTGACTGTCAGTGTAGTTTGCTCATGGCCAATAAATTGGACACCTTCAATGACCTCTTCACTGTTGGATTTGTCATTTCTGCATTTTTTGGATCTGTAGCTGCATTTACTCTTTGGAGACCATGCTTCAACCCTAGGTTCACTGGCATCTGCTGACCTTGTCTGCTTTGTAATGATCAAATTTGTACCTGCCTTGGTTACAACAACCCCGTTAATTTCAAATGATTTCTCACTACTGTTAAATACATCAGCCAAATGACAAAAGTGAGAATGCAATTCAAAATAGACCTGAAGTAACACACAACACTACTGTCATCTGCATGTACAATGCCAGTTTTGCTACGAGAATGAGAATCAACGCAGCATACAAACCATTATCATGAATGATGGCACACGTGGTCATAATGTGACAACATTCTAAACCATTTTCCAAACTAACAAGAACGTCTTGATCAATGAACTCACCACTATCTAGACCAACAATATCAGAAACACAGGTACCGTACTGAAAGTGAAATGTCTGACCTTCAATGTCCCACTCTTGTGGTAGATTTGAGACAAGCATTATATTAGACCCAGGGCTAATCTTTTTGCTCTCTATGCAGTGTACATACAACGGATCACCCAAAACAAGAACTCTATCCAGGTACTGCTTCTGCCATGAAGACACAGGACCTGCAACATGCTTTGCAAGACTCACTAATGCTATTGGCGTGCACTGAAAACTGGGATACTTAAAACGATCATTCCCCTAGTGTTCTGAGGCACAGACTTACCAGACTTGAGATGTGCAAAGCAATCTTTCATGTCGCTCAAGTCAACACCAAAAGAAACATCACAATCGGGCTTTTCTTCATCTGCAAAGCCACATATGCATGAATCACTGTTCTTGGTCCTCTTGGATGGAATGTGATGACTCTTCTCAGTGTATGAAAAAAATGCATTGAATATCTTATATCTAAAATTATTATGGATGAAAACCTGTGGCTTCAGTGATGGGTAAATATGATAAATTGAATATAACTTCTTTTTTCTATGTTGAATAATTTGCTGTGAAACTATTGTCACTGAATACACATACATGTTTAATACATATCTGCACCTAATCATTGTAAGGTTCTTCACCAACACATGAACAGGGAGCGCATCCACATCGGCACTGGTGGGTGACGCTCCAGGTGTCACCCCCACAACTCCTACCTCCACCTACATCAGTAAATTTGTCAAACGCATGGAAAAAGATGTTTTATTGTGATAATACTACATTTCAAACTTAACAATACCAACCTGATCCTCACCCAACATGTCTGCAGCACTGGTAGGTGATGTTTCAGGAGTCACCATCACTTCAGCCTCCCTCTGAAGAACAAAAACAAGAAAATTCATGCTGTCATTCATGTAATTTTGGTCTGAGGCTCTTTGATAATACAGTCAAAAGGTTTTCATGTTTTCTATGTTACTTTATTTATTACTTATTATTATGTATCATAATAGTTTGTGGGGAAACAAAGTTGACAAAAGTGTATCACATCTGCTGTCCATGTATGGAAAATTATGACCACACAGCAAATTCTTATTAAATATCATTATTTGTTTAACAGTTGCATGTGCATTATTACATAAAAGGCACATACCTGGCCAGGCACCATCACAGCTTTGGAGCTGACAGGTGATGCAGGCTTCACAGTCATAACCTTAGCAGCCTGCAACTATAAATGTATTTATTTACTGTTCTCATCTTGTTACATTCTACTCAAAGATGAAATAATATTCAGGAATGGTTTCAGTTTTATTTTTCATAATTTTACATACCTGCTGCTTGGGCTAGCTTCTCTTGGAGGCAGCGGCTTTAGGACGTATGACATGAGCTGCCTGAAAAATAATAAATCTATAAATACATAAAAAAGTATTTCACTTCCCACATATCAAAATTTTATTGGTTTGTAATCCCACCTTCTTTCCAGTAGGAAGACCAGCAGTGCACTCCACAGAGCCAAGATCTTTCAGCATAGCCCAGTCGGGGACAGCGAGTTGGAGAACACTGACTCCACCTATTAAAATTAGATTTTATCAAAATTACAAGATTAGGTAGTGTTTTTAAAATGTCAGACACTCAAAACAAACCTGCTCCTGCTGAACCAGCCGCCTCTTGGGAACCCCTAGGGAGTGCGCAGGGCTTCCAGGCTGGTCCTTAAGTAAGAGCAGTAATAAAATGTTAATGACATCAGTCTTAATGACAATTACTGACTAGGCTCACATTACAACTAGGTACTATTAGTCTCACCTTCTTTTCCCGTCCGACCAACGGCCATTCAGAAGGGCGCTGCCGTGGCAGAGGGGCTCACCCTTCCAGACAAGGAAGTGCTGCCAAAATGCCCCACACTCAAAACAAACCTG